>CALYLW010000531.1:413576-500942 GCA_944989445.1 Ampullaceana balthica | reverse complement strand
TTATTTCTTCTTGATAAAGTTAATATATCAATATACATAATTCCCGTTGTCTGTATGTATGTATGGATGTAATTGTTTTCGGGTTTACCCATTAAATTTCTTTTCATTATAAAAGTTTGAGCTTATATTTTAATACAAGGAGTGCATCGGAAGGCGCGCAAAAATGTGTGCAAAATAATTATAAATTATAGATGCGCTGTAAAAAAAAATTATATGACATCATTGTTTTAGCTTATATTTTCATTTTTGAAAAGGGAAAGATGTAAAAATAGGATTTGAGTATTTATAATTATGAAATATTTTGTGTACATTTCAGCAAGTTTAATATTTCGTATTTATCAAACAAGGATAAGTTACTTATGTTATTGATTCCCGTTGTCTGTATGGATGTAGTGCTGTTAGGTGGCGCTGTGACCGATTTTGTTTTATAGTGCTGTTTGAACCAAAAAAGATTCCGTCATTTTTGGTGGGTTATCTCTAGTAATATGATATTACCTGGAGAAAAAAAAAGATGAATGTAAAAAATAATTTGATGATTATCACCCAACTTTCACATAATGAATTATTTTAGAGGACTAATAATGATTGTAAAATCCATTCTATCAGTTACAAATAAGTGCCTGAAGACTGTAAAATACTTCATTCCATCAACATCAGCTTGATTCAACAGCAATTATAGTTAACGGGAACATTTTTCATACACCATGTAGATATAAACATATGATAAATTTTTGTGTGGTTAATTGCTTTATTTCAGATGCAGGATCTTTTAAAAATCAAGCAAACCTTTTTTATTTTAATTCTTTGCCTGTTTCCGAAATTAAATTACTAGAATAATGAAAGTATTTGAATATAGAAATCTTGCTTGAAATATTGATACTGGTGGTTATAAGTATAGGCAAATCTCATTTTTGATGATTGCTTTCGTTTCAAACTAGGGTGGGGATATCTTTGACTGGGTGTTGGCCAGCAATTACATTTATGGTGATGTTGAGATTGTGGCTCCATCACAGTGTCAACAGATTGTTTGTACAGCTGGTCTGTGCGGCTCTGTTATATATGGTAAAATATTTTTTAAAGTTTTTTAAAAAATAAAAATTATTTGAACATAGTATTTCTTTTCAGTTGCTTGTGCTTTGGGTGAATTTTTGTTATTTTAATGGAAAAAAAAATCTAGAGTAAATTTTACCAATAAAATTTTTTTGACTACTATTAAAGGAAACACACTTTAGAGCATTTTAATTTTACTAAAAAGGCAGGACAAAATAAAATACAGATGACACAAAAATTATAGTTTAAATATAACTAAGATTATTATAATATTTAAATAAAAAAAAACAATTTTAAAAACAAATTATCTGAGAAACACGTCAATAGTGCTGGGTCTAAATAGTAGCATGAATTATCATGGATGCATAAATTCCAATCACACTATCTCAACATGTGCATGGAGTGTAGAATTTCTAATTCTTTAAAAACTCAAAATTGACCTTAGGTGCAGATAAAATGCCACCCACAGTGGTCAGCTGCCCAGAGTCACAAGTTGTGACTAGTGACAAGAGTTCAGCTCCCGTGACATGGCATGAACCAGTGTTCACAGATAATGTTGGTATTACCCTTGTGATACAGAATTTTAGATCAGGTATTGATCCAGCATTAGAGCCATTTTTGCTGCTTAATTAATTGGATTGTAATTTCAAATGTTAACGTTAACAATTGTTTTAACTCAAAAATAATATAAGAACATTTCATATGTTTATTTAGTTGTTTTTTTTGGTGGTATTTTAAAGTCTAAAATATAATCTCACAGTATTAGGAGTCTATATTATCGTCTCTATTTACAATTTCATTTTGTTTTCTTTCAGGACATTACTTTTCTTATGGTCATTATGTGGTTTCATACTTTGCTTTTGACAGCAACAATAACTCAGCTCAATGCAGTTTTGACATTTTTTTCAGAAGTAAGTTGTTATTTAAGTTATCATTTAATTTAAGAATTA
This sequence comes from Ampullaceana balthica, assembly GCA_944989445.1. Classification (NCBI taxonomy): domain Eukaryota; kingdom Metazoa; phylum Mollusca; class Gastropoda; family Lymnaeidae; genus Ampullaceana; species Ampullaceana balthica. The sequence continues at coordinate 498,942 of CALYLW010000531.1, read as the reverse complement.
TTGAAAAGATTTTTAATGGAATGGAAACTTATGTTACCATAAAGGAAAAATAATAAATGTTATTTTATAATAGAATAGTAATTAAAGATTACTTTAAACATTTACTACTAAGTTTTTTTTCATTGCTTTTTTTGTTTTAAGTATTTTATGTGGTTACAATGGTTAAATGAGCTAAGAGAATAATTTGAAATTTAAAACTGAATAAAATTCTACATTTTATTAAAAGGTTTGAGTATTTACAAGTACCCATGTAAAATGAATGAGTTCCAAAACAGACTTGAACTACTTGAAAAATATCTGCTATTGTCAATGGATAATAATATAATATTTTTTAAAGAAACAAGTACAAGGCTATTGCTTTTATATATTTTGTTTCAGTGCACAAGCATAAATTAATTGCAATGGTAGGTGTCTTAGTTACAAGTTGAGTTTTAATGTACAACCTATTTACATAGGATTTGAGTGTGTAGATCCACCTCCGCCAGTCAGTGGAAGCAGAGTTTGTGGAGACTGGAAGCACGGAAGATATTGTGTGCCTTCATGCATGAACAAATATCAGTTTGTGACCCACGTCCCAAAATTTTATCGCTGTGGACAAGAAGGTGTCTGGGATCCACCCACTGCTTTCCCTGTGTGTGCGAGTAAGTTATGGATTGCTGCTTCAACAAAATGTACAAAAATAACAGAAGACCTATATACACTTAAATAATTCCTCATCAGTTTACATATTTATAGAAATGGTAATGATTTTTTTAGTTAGTTTTTTTTCCAATATCAGAAATTACTGCCTAACCCAAATCACCTTATGATGCATTTCAGGTTACAGCAACCCAAACTATTCAATTCTTGGCAGAGTTACTTTTGAAGGCCCATCATGTTCAGAAGGCTTCAAAACTAATCTACAGAAAAAGCTATTGACTGTCTTGAACAAGGTGGAAGCTTGCAGTTCTGTATGCAACCACACAAAAAATGTACTTATCCTGTGCAGCAATGATGTAATGATAAGACAAAGGAGATCTCTGGATGAAATCAAAGCTCAGTATAATGTAACTTTAGAGATCAACTTGTTGCCAGATGTGAAGTAAGTTATTGATACAACTATAACTAGTAGGTTATGCGAATAAAAAATTATAAACTCTTGTAATCTATAATAAAATTTGGTAGTTTGCTAAAATAATTTTATGAATTACATCACATACCATTCACAAGTAGTGGAAATGTATCAACAAATGAACTGTTCTCAAAATCAAAAGAAGGCTACTCAGTTATTTTCACCTTTTCAGTTTAAAATCAAAAATATAATTAATGGATGAAATTGATTTGATATTGAGAATTTTTGCAAATTAATTTTTTTTCAAATTGCATTTTCGGTACATCACTAAAATTAGATACTGAAAGCATTTGGGGTGAATATTTTAAAGATCTTAACATATATTTTATGTCTTCAATCTGTTTCAGCCAATATCAACCTGGGATATCTTTGAACACTATACAGGATGAAATAGTTCAAAGTATAAAAAACAATGTCCAATCTCAGTTTACATTGACTTCAGTAGCTCTTCACCTATTGCCACTTTGCCAGATTGGGCAAACACTTCAAGACCAAACTTGTGGTAAGTACTTCTTACATATCTAAGAAAAAAACTAATGAACTCTACATTATCTTTATATAAATCTCATGCACACCAGTAATATATTTTTATTGAAGCACTTTATAATGAAATATTTGTTGTTCTTAGTTGACTGTTTGGCTGGTCATTATGTCACTCAAGATCAAATCTGCAAGCCTTGTGCTAGAGACTGGTACAATGAGAAGCCATTACAGACAGAGTGTCAGAAATGTCCAGAAGGTAAAACGACACAAAATGAAGGGGCTGTCAGCAGTTCACAGTGTGTTAGTAAGTAGCCGTTATTATTGTATTATCAGCTGTTTTTGAGCGAGAGCTTAAGACAAGCTGTATAATTAATGCAACATTAAAGAAAAAAACAAAAACATTTTGTTAGTCATCTCCTACATAATGGCACTTAATGTATTATGCAATGCTCAGCCAGCAGCTGGGTACCTCACAAGTTAAATTTCATGTAACTATCTTTTAAATGTCTATCATTATATTTTAAAAAATGTATGAAGTTATGTATAAAACTATTCCAATTATTTAATCCATGTGATTTACTTAATATATAATTTAACTAAAAAATCACTCTGAAGTCGACACTTTTGTTTTGGGTATATGGCAGGTGTTTGTGACATGGGCAGCTACTTCAATGTTGAAACATCAGAGTGTGAACAGTGCCCACTGGCTCAATATCAGGACAAACAAGGAGAGTGGGAGTGTAGGCCCTGCCCTTCAGGTTTAACTACAAAATCAATGGGAGCTAAATCGGTGAAGGATTGCCAAGGTGACTATTCAAACCATGTTACCAATATAATTTAAAGTATGCATTCAGGAGTCATTAAATTCGTAGTTGTTACTATCCCTATACCTATGGCGGATTAAGGGGGGGGGGCTAAACGGGCTAAAGCCAGGGGCCCCCGATGATTTAGGGCCCCCAAACTTAGCATATTTTATAATAAATGTGGACAAATGTATACATGAATTGCGAAAATATGATAAATTAATAAAATCTATCTATTAAAATGATCTCTTTTCCCACACGATAGTCTTAGCAGTCAAAAAACCAGATTTGATAGGCTCAATAACAGAAATTATTAAAGAATATTATATATATATTTTAAATTGTCAACCCTAAATGAGCTCTCGTGGCCGAATGAGAAGTACTAAGGCTTGTGGTGCAAGCGGTGGCGAGTTCTATCCCCGGGTGGGGTGTGAATTTTTTATCCATGTGTTTTTTAATTTTATAAATTGTCTTTTACACTCAATTTTAGGATACCGGCAAAAACTTATTTCTTCGAATTCGGTTTTTTCATGAATAATCATTTTGGATGAATATTTACAAGTTACAGTCTTATATTAGCTGCTGGCAATCATTTTATCTAAAGGTACACTGGCTGGATAGGGCCCCAGTTTGAATTGCAGCCAGGGGCCCCGTGCAGTCTTAATCCGCCCCTGCCCTATACCTCAAATTTTGATTTTGTAAATTCTTATTTATATTCCGGTGTGAAGTGGATTGTGGTTTTATAATTCTAGATATACAATACAAGTGACGAAGAAGCCATGTTTCATGTTGCTTGTTTATTATTCTACTTTACATGTAAGGGACATCACTCAACATAATAAAACTAATACAAGTCAAGAGAGTGAGTTCCCCTAAGAATAAAACTCAATATATTACATCCCTTTACCCTTAGTAAATACTAACATAATTTCCAGAGAATAAATGATAGTACATGTATCTTAAAACTACCTTTTTATTCTCTACTTTAAAACATTAGAATTTCCAAGCAATAATAAAAGAAAGATTGAATTATCATTGCTCTTCTATAAAGAAATGTATGAAACTGCATTATGAATAATCATCCCTTTTCAATTAATAACACCTCAAAAGTCAATACTAAACATTATATATATATATATACATATATATGTATATAGGCCTATCCATTCCTTCTGAAATGTTAAACAATTCAATGAATCACTAAATATATTGTAACATGAACATTACATGATTTGAATCCTTACAAACAAATGCAAAATATGCTACAACATAATTACAATACAAAACAATGATGTCAAAGTCCTCTTTTAAAATCAAAGGTTTAACTTATCTGGGACTTTGATTTTCCTGTTTGACCTTCTCAGTGGCTGTTGATTTGGTGACTCAAGATTCTGACCATCTGGTCTCTCTAGCTCAGGGAGTCCAGGATCTAAATCCTTAATTCCAGAATTTACATTTTCTGACTCTAGAATACTTGGTTCACTCATATCAACAGACATTGGTTGTGGAACAAACTGAGTTGGTGTGAACCGGTCAGATCTGGTGGGATTGACAGATTCGCACTCATTATCTGCACAAGTTATTTTTAACTGGTCTGCATGTCTACGGACAATAAGTCCATTATTTGTTTTTACTTTATAAGACACAGGTCCTGTACATTGAACAATTTGACCTGGCATCCATTTTTCCCCTCTCCCATAATTTCTCAGATACACATTATCATTAACCCCAAACTCTCTCTCAATGGAGGTTTTGTCATGATTTAATTTTTGTGTATGTTGATGTTGGGAAACAGACTTTTGAACAGTTGGATGTAGTAAGTCAAGGTGAGTTTTAATTTTTCTACCACACAGCAATTCACATGGTGCAACACCTGTTGTTATATGAGGAGTTGTGCGGTATTTGGCTAAGAACCTGTTAACTCTTTCTCTGAGAGAAAATTTGTTACCCGTACCCATTTTTACCATAGCGGTTTTGAATATGCCTACCGCTCTTTCAGCCAAACCATTCCCAGCAGGATGATAGGGTGATGTGGTTATATGCTCAATACCATTTGCTAAACAAAATAGTTTAAACTCGTGAGCAGTGAAACTAGGCCCATTATCTGAAACAATTTGATCAGGTAACCCATGAGTTGAAAATATTTCCTTAAGTTCTATAATGGTATCACTTGCAGTGATTGTGTTCATGATTTTAACTTCTAACCACTTAGAATGTGAATCAATAACAATTAAGAACATTTTGTTCATGAAGGGTCCTGCAAAATCTATATGGATACGTTTCCATGGTTCGATTGGCCAATCCCAGTTTTGCAAGGGTGCTGTAGCTGGTTGATTTGAATGTTGTGCACAGCTTGAACAAAGCTTTACATATTTTTCAATATCAGCATCCATATGTGGCCACCAGAACCATGATCGTGCAAGACTCTTCATTTTGGAAGAACCAAGATGGGTATCATGTAAAGTTCTTAAAACTTCTTTTTGTAACAATTTGGGGATAATAACCCTTGACCCCCACAACACACATCCATCTTCTAGACTTAACTCTAATTTTCTTATTTTATATGGTTTTAAATCATCATTCACTGATTCTTCAGGCCAACCATTCTTACAGTACTCATATACTTTCATCAAGCACTCATCATTTTGTGTTTCTCTCTTAACATCATTCACATTTATATTGGAGTTATCCATGATAGTGAAAAGAACAAATACATCTTCTGGTACATAGCTAAGGCATTGGTTTTTTAAAGGTAAACGACTAAGACCATCTGCACTATTCTGAACTCCAGGTTTGTATTTCAATTCATAATTGTATGCGGCTAGTGTGATAGCCCACCTTTGCATCCTTGGTGAGGCATGCTCAGGCAGGGGTTTGTTTTCTCCAAACAAACCCAGTAATGGCTTATGATCTGTAAAGATGGTGAACTCTCTACCAAACAGAAACTTGTGAAATTTCTTAACACCAAAAATGATGCCTAAGCCTTCCCTATCTAACTGAGAATAATTTTTCTCAGCCTGGTTCAAAGATCTACTTGCAAAAGCAATGGGTCTGTCACCATTTTCATCTATGTGAGATAAAACTGCTCCTACACCATCTGGTGAAGCATCACATGTTAAGATAAGTCTTTTACCTGGGTCATAGTGAGCCATCAGGGTGTCAGAAGACAAAGCTTCTTTTGCTGCATTAAAAGCAGCATCTTGTTGTTTACCCCAGTGCCAAGTTGCATTTTTCTGCAGCAGCTTGTACAGTGGTGATAGTTTATCAGACAGATTCCCTATGAACTTTGCATAGTAATTTGTCAAGCCCAAAAAAGCTCTTAGCTGTTGGGTATTTTCAGGTTTGGGTGCATCTTTAATGGCTTTTGTTTTCTCAGGTTGAGGTCTGAGACCTTGTCTGCTCAATCTATAACCCAGAAAACTAATATCTGTTAGCATGAATTGACATTTATCTTTGTTTATTTTTAAACCCTTTTTACTGACTATTTTCAAGACCTTATCAAGTGTTTTAAGATGTTCAGTGTCATTCTTACCAGTTATATATAAATTGTCAAAGTAAACACAAACATTTGGAATGTCCTGAAAAATACTGTCCATGACAGCCTGGAAAATTCCAGGGCTGGATGATATCCCAAAACATAGTCTTTCATACTGGTAAAGTCCCTTATGAGTGTTTATTGTCGTATAGACTTTTGACTCTGGATGAAGTTCTAGTTGAGTGTAAGCATGACTAAAGTCTAATTCAGTGAATTTGTCTCCTCCTGCTAATTTCAAAGAAATATCCTCAATGTTAGGAATAGGGTACCTATTTAGCTCTATTTGCTTATTCAGTGTAGCTTTATAGTCACCACAAATTCTTACAGAACCATCTTTCTTTAATACTGGCACAATGGGCGTTGCCCAATCAGAATAGTCTACCTTCTTTATGATGCCCATAGATTCCAATCTGCTTAGCTCATTTTCAATTTTATCCCTCATTGCATAAGGTGGAACTCTAGCTTTGCAGTATCTTGGATTTGTATCTTTAATGCTTATCTTCACTGTCCTATCATTTAGTAATCCTGAACTACCAAATACACCTTCATTTTCAGATACAACTTTATCTATTGAAGTAAAACTAGATTCACTTGCTTTGTCCATTGAAAATATACTCCCCCAGTCTAACTTAAGATCAACTAACCAGTTCCTACCTAGTAATGGTGGTCCATTTCCTTCAACCACAAGAAGAGGAAGTTTAACACTTTGACCATTACAGCTTATATGAACTATACACTCTCCTATCACTGGAACATTGTCACCTGTGTATGTTGTTGTGACATGGTTGTAGAGGCACTGATCCTCCTGTGACAGCGTCAAAGTCCTTCTTTGTGATGACGGTTAGAGATGCTCCAGTGTCAAGCTGGAAGATGATGCTCTTACCGTTGACACAAACTGGTACGTTGATGGGAGCATGACTTGTTGAATACACAGAGAACAGGTTGAACTCCGGCTGCGGATCAGTTTGATCATTTTCACTGGTAGAGTGGTTCATTGGTTGGGTTAGGCTGTCTCGGTGACAGTTAACATAGTGCTGCCTTTGGTTGCGGTACTGTCCTGACTGGCTAGATCTAGCAACAGACGAAGACGTTGCAAAGCAGGCCTTGGCAATGTGACCTTGCTTACTGCACTTATAGCAAGTTGCTAACTTGAATTTGCACTGATGAGATGCATGGGGACCGTTGCATCGATGGCATTTTTGACAATTCTTACTAGATTTAGATCTAGGTTTTGAATTTGCAGGCTGTTTAGCATAAGTTGAACTGCTCTGATGGGGTTGGTGTTTGTTGACTGACCTGCTGTCTACTGCATGGATCTCTGAAGGCGCCAGCGATCTGGCCGCATCGGATGACTGCTGGAATGAAGTAGCAAGTTGTATTGCTTTTTCCAATGTCAGATCTGTCTCGAGAAGCAATTTTCTCTGCACATCAGGACTGTTCACACCGGTGACAAACTTTTCACATAGTCTGTCAGACAGGGTGTCGCCAAATTCACAGAATTCACTTAGATGACGTAGTGCTGCAACATATTCCGATATAGACTCGTTTGGTTGACGAGTCCTACCGTCAAATCTGGCTCGACACAGGAACTTTGGTGGTGCAGGTGCATGGTGATCTGTGAGAAGTTTGCTCAGCTCGTTAAAGCTCTTGGTAGCTGGACTAGATGGTGCACATAAGTCCTTTAATAGCCTAAATTGTTGAGGCCCTATGACTGTTAACAAAACAGCTCTCTTTTTGGCTTCTATCGTCACGTCGTTAGCTTCAAGGTAGAAACTTAACCTATCTAAATAATCATGTATGGTTTCTTCATTAGAATTAAATTCGTTTATCTGACCATACAGAGCCATTATCCTAAAAATACTTAGCAAATATGCTCTAGCAAGCTTCTTCTTACGTAAGCATGTGCTCTTTTTTAGTGGATGATTAATCCTCGTCGCCAATGAAGTGGATTGTGGTTTTATAATTCTAGATATACAATACAAGTGACGAAGAAGCCATGTTTCATGTTGCTTGTTTATTATTCTACTTTACATGTAAGGGACATCACTCAACATAATAAAACTAATACAAGTCAAGAGAGTGAGTTCCCCTAAGAATAAAACTCAATATATTACACGGTGCAACCAATCAAAGCTTATTTTGATGTTTATATTTTGCTGTTTTTGAGATATAATTTAAATATTTTTTTAAATTAAAAAAATGTTAGAACTATGATTCAGATTATTTTTTTGTTAAATCTTCTCTTCAAAAGTTAAACATATTCCATCAGTTTTCAATTATAATACAATTTAAATTCAAAGAGTGCATCTAATTTTTCTTCATAATTTTATTTTTAAAAAGCATTGTGCGCCTCAGGTAGTGAGGTGGGTGAAGATGGACAATGCAGAGCCTGTCTTACAGGAACATTTCGCAGTGACAACACAGGGCTCCACTGTACACCTTGTCTTGTTGGATGGAGCACTCAGGGCGAGGGATCAATTAGTGAGAGCCAGTGCAATGTTGGTGAGTGCTGCCTCTTTATTATTGTTATCTGTTGCCATCTAATTGTTTTTTTTAAGTAAGGGAGAAAATATCCCTTCCCAAGGGAGACAAATACCCTTCCACCCACTTTAACATGAAGTTAACCAAAAATCTGAATAATTTGGCTTCTCCTGCCATGGTTTAAGGGGCAAAGCATATCACTAAATATATATAGAAGGGATGGAGAACATGTGATTTTTAACCAGCTTATTCATCTTAATGAAATCCTAGGCCTTGTGTTTTCAGCCAGCTAAAAACATGGATGGATATGTGTTTTATTATTAGAAAGACAACTCAAGAAACATACGAAACTATCCAATATTTAATTAACATCTCTTCGCTATTTCCTTCTTCTTCAACTTCTATGGTGCAATTCTTTACTAGACTACTTAAATGTCACTACCTCACATCCCCTAACACCAAATCATAAAATAAGAATGTGTTCAAGATACCATGTCCTGTGCCCCAAACCAGCTGAAACATCACTATCGCTCAAAACCCCATTTAACCTCTATTAATTGACTCGAAAGGATGCATATGTCTAACTAAAGCCCTTTCTAATTTTATTTTCATCACCAATTATCAATTAGTAGGATAAACACAAAGACCATAAGCTAAAAGGAATCTCTTGCTAGTATTCATCTCTTGTCCCACTCATCCATATCTCATGTAATTTCTTATCAGATTCATCACTTGGTCTTTTTTGTGTGTCCCATAACTCTTAGTAGCTTCCACTTCAGTGTCTCCTTGGAAATCCTTGAGCAGTGTTTTTTCAATAATGTCACTGATAATGACTGATATTTTATCAGTAGAGAAAAACATAAATTAATTGGAACTGCTTTTATTTCTGCACAGCAAAATGTCTAAAAGGATATTTTAAAAATGTTGTTGATGGAGCCTGCCACCCCTGCCCCTTTGGAACCTTCCAACCCAATGCAGAAGAAACAACTTGCCTGCCCTGTGGAATCAACCTTACAACTGAGAAGGAAGGGGCCCACAGCAAACTGCTCTGTGTAGCAGGGAGAGTCAATGAATGTGAACTAAAAATTGCCACCTGCAACAACAATGAGATTTGTAGAGACCAAGACAATGGCTACACTTGTGAGTGTAAACTTGGTGTGACGGCTGCTGGGAAATGCATAGGTGAGTGTCATAAGCATTGACAGCAATCTATAAGTAACTGTAAAGGTAATTTTCATAAACACTGACAGCATTCTATAAATGAATATCTTGTAGTGTATTATCTACAGCAGCATTTTAAAATAAATGTATTGATTTAGTGTCATTTACATTACTTCTATTAATTAAATATTTTGTCGTATAAAAGATAGTTAATAAAAATTGGCATTTTATTCTATACCCCTTTTACCTTTTAATAAACTTATCTGCATGTGGCTTTTATGCCCCCACCATCCATCTATCCATTGCTTGCAGATTGCCAGCTTTATACGATATGCAATGCTTGGAAGTATAAAAGTATAATTTAAAATTTAAATATGTGAGAATATAATTATTTGAATTTATTGTAAATATGCTGGCATACAGGTCTAGGGGAGCATATACCAGACTAAGTCTATCTTGCGGAACTCAATATTTTTTTTAATATTTTTTTTTGCAGTTGTCTGCTTTTAATGAAGTACTCCTAACTGAAACATTGTTTCATAATTTTTTTAATAGTAATTATTACAATTTAATATGTCTGTGAGCTTAATAATTGACAAAATTATGTTTTTTAAAGTGTAAAAAATTAACAAACAGCAGAGAAGGAAAAAAAATAATTTTGTAAAGGAATAAAAAAAAAGATGAATAAATAGTTAACTTTTATAGTCTTGATACAATTGACAATTTTATATTTTTCATTTTCTTTCACCAGATGTTTGCGAACACTTCTGTAATGAAACAAAGTCTTGTAAAAACAAGGAAGTATTTCCAGACTGTTTCTGCAAAGTTGAACTATGCAAAGGAAATCGTAAGTGTTTTATGAAATTAACGAGCAACAAAACCCGTCCAAGGATGTTCCGCCACCGTTTAGTGGCATGTTGTAACTCCCCTCCAACAGCCCTCTCGACCGGCATTACATGTGCATCCCGTCAAAAATACTATTCATTATAGTTAAAATAAATAACTCGTAAAAACAGAGCTTTTTTCTATAAATCACAAGGAGCATAACTCAAAATAAAGTCTTGGAAGAAATACTGAAACCAAAAATAACTTGTTTTGAACGTCCGCGTAAATGGCGTAAACGTGTTCAATATGATTGGCTGTAGGAGTCATATGTGTTTGAGGGACCAATCGCTATAGATGAACGGACAGAAAGGACAGAAACTTGCCTTTTATTATATATTTATTTATTGCCTTTAATCCAAACTTAACCTATATTAAGAAATGGCTGTGTGATAATTTTGTAGTTTTGAATTATTCAAGTTTTAAAGTTCAAAACTATACAGGTTTATCATTAATTAACTAAATACATTTTAATTTTTCATAGGCTCAGACATGTTATTTTTTAATAAAACTTCATTCATAACATTCTATATTTGACCCTCTATCAGATAGATGGGATAACTAAAAAAATTTTTTTAATTTCACATAGTCATTTCTTGCCTTGAGGTCTTTATACTTCATATGTGGTGATTTACTTAATTTTGTTGCTTTTGAACATCTTTTATTTTAAAATTTAGACTTCTGCTTAGAGTTGTTCAAACCCTTGTAACTAGAATGACATTAAAATTAAAAACAAATAACTAGAACTTCTATAAAATTGCCATAAAACATTTACCTTTTACTTATGTATTTATCTGCTTTTATAGAAATAAAATAATACAAGTTGAAAAATTTATTTGAAAAATTATTAAGAATCTAAACAATTGTAAAAGCATATTTCTGACCCAACAAATATACCTAACTAATATTTTGTTTTGACATTTCTGTTCTTGGTGTTGCTGTACTCAGTACCTGAAAGAAATGAATCATAATATTTAATGGTTTAGAAGTTAGATTTTAAATTATTTTAATTCAGGGATTCAATATATACCTTGAAGTGGATTGTGGTTTTATAATTCTAGATATACAATACAAGTGACGAAGAAGCCATGTTTCATGTTGCTTGTTTATTATTCTACTTCACATGTAAGGGACATCACTCAACATAATAAAACTAATACAAGTCAAGAGAGTGAGTTCCCCTAAGAATAAAACTCAATATATTACATCCCTTTACCCTTAGTAAATACTAACATAATTTCCAGAGAATAAATGATAGTACATGTATCTTAAAACTACCTTTTTATTCTCTACTTTAAAACATTAGAATTGCCAAGCAATAATAAAATAAAGATTGAATTATCATTGCTATTTTACAAAGACATGTATGAAACTGAATTATGAATAATGATCCCTTTTCAATTAATAACACCTCAAAAGTCAATACTAAACATTATATATATATATATTATATAGGATAGTATAGTATAGTATAGTATAGGCTTATGCATTCCTTCTGAAATGTTAAACAATTTAATGAATCACTAAATATATTGTAACATGAACATTATATGATTTGAATCATTTGGTAGATTAAATCCTTACAAACAAATGCAAAATATGCTACAACATAATTACAATACAAAACAATGATGTCAAAGTCCTCTTTTAAAATCAAAGGTTTAACTTATCTGGGACTTTGATTTTCCTGTTTGACCTTCTCAGTGGCTGTTGATTTGGTGACTCAAGATTCTGACCATCTGGTCTCTCTAGCTCAGGGAGTCCAGGATCTAAATCCTTAATTCCAGAATTTACATTTTCTGACTCTAGAATACTTGGTTCACTCATATCAACAGACATTGGTTGTGGAACAAACTGAGTTGGTGTGAACCGGTCAGATCTGGTGGGATTGACAGATTCGCACTCATTATCTGCACAAGTTATTTTTAACTGGTCTGCATGTCTACGGACAATAAGTCCATTATTTGTTTTTACTTTATAAGACACAGGTCCTGTACATTGAACAATTTGACCTGGTATCCATTTTTCCCCTCTCCCATAATTTCTCAGATACACATTATCATTAACTCCAAACTCTCTCTCAATGGAGGTTTTGTCATGATTTAATTTTTGTGTATGTTGATGTTGGGAAACAGACTTTTGAACAGTTGGATGTAGTAAGTCAAGGTGAGTTTTAATTTTTCTACCACACAGCAATTCACATGGTGCAACACCTGTTGTTATATGAGGAGTTGTGCGGTATTTGGCTAAGAACCTGTTAACTCTTTCTCTGAGAGAAAATTTGTTACCCGTACCCATTTTTACCATAGCGGTTTTGAATATGCCTACCGCTCTTTCAGCCAAACCATTCCCAGCAGGATGATAGGGTGATGTGGTTATATGCTCAATACCATTTGCTAAACAAAATAGTTTAAACTCGTGAGCAGTGAAACTAGGCCCATTATCTGAAACAATTTGATCAGGTAACCCATGAGTTGAAAATATTTCCTTAAGTTCTATAATGGTATCACTTGCAGTGATTGTGTTCATGATTTTAACTTCTAACCACTTAGAATGTGAATCAATAACAATTAAGAACATTTTGTTCATGAAGGGTCCTGCAAAATCTATATGGATACGTTTCCATGGTTCGATTGGCCAATCCCAGTTTTGCAAGGGTGCTGTAGCTGGTTGATTTGAATGTTGTGCACAGCTTGAACAAAGCTTTACATATTTTTCAATATCAGCATCCATATGTGGCCACCAGAACCATGATCGTGCAAGACTCTTCATTTTGGAAGAACCAAGATGGGTATCATGTAAAGTTCTTAAAACTTCTTTTTGTAACATTTTGGGGATAATAACCCTTGACCCCCACAACACACATCCATCTTCTAGACTTAACTCTAATTTTCTTATTTTATATGGTTTTAAATCATCATTCACTGATTCTTCAGGCCAACCATTCTTACAGTACTCATATACTTTCATCAAGCACTCATCTTTTTGTGTTTCTCTCTTAACATCATTCACATTTATATTGGAGTTATCCATGATAGTGAAAAGAACCAATACATCTTCTGGTACATAGCTAAGGCATTGGTTTTTTAAAGGTAAACGACTAAGACCATCTGCACTATTCTGAACTCCAGGTTTGTATTTCAATTCATAATTGTATGCGGCTAGTGTGATAGCCCACCTTTGCATCCTTGGTGAGGCATGCTCAGGCAGGGGTTTGTTTTCTCCAAACAAACCCAGTAATGGCTTATGATCTGTAAAGATGGTGAACTCCCTACCAAACAGAAACTTGTGAAATTTCTTAACACCAAAAATGATGCCTAAGCCTTCCCTATCTAACTGAGAATAATTTTTCTCAGCCTGGTTCAAAGATCTACTTGCAAAAGCAATGGGTCTGTCACCATTTTCATCTATGTGAGATAAAACTGCTCCTACACCATCTGGTGAAGCATCACATGTTAAGATAAGTCTTTTACCTGGGTCATAGTGAGCCAGCAGGGTGTCAGAAGACAAAGCTTCTTTTGCTGCATTAAAAGCAGCATCTTGTTGTTTACCCCAGTGCCAAGTTGCATTTTTCTGCAGCAGCTTGTACAGTGGTGATAGTTTATCAGACAGATTCCCTATGAACTTTGCATAGTAATTTGTCAAGCCCAAAAAAGCTCTTAGCTGTTGGGTATTCTCAGGTTTGGGTGTATCTTTAATGCTTATCTTCACTGTCCTATCATTTAGTAATCCTGAACTACCAAATACACCTTCATTTTCAGATACAACTTTATCTATTGAAGTAAAACTAGATTCACTTGCTTTGTCCATTGAAAATATACTCCCCCAGTCTAACTTAAGATCAACTAACCAGTTCCTACCTAGTAATGGTGGTCCATTTCCTTCAACCACAAGAAGAGGAAGTTTAACACTTTGACCATTACAGCTTATATGAACTATACACTCTCCTATCACTGGAACATTGTCACCTGTGTATGTTGTTAGGCACTTGTGACATGGTTGTAGAGGCACTGATCCTCCTGTGACAGCGTCAAAGTCCTTCTTTGTGATGACGGTTAGAGATGCTCCAGTGTCAAGCTGGAAGATGATGCTCTTACCGTTGACACAAACTGGTACGTTGATGGGAGCATGACTTGTTGAATACACAGAGAACAGGTTGAACTCCGGCTGCGGATCAGTTTGATCATTTTCACTGGTAGAGTGGTTCATTGGTTGGGTTAGGCTGTCTCGGTGACAGTTAACATAGTGCTGCCTTTGGTTGCGGTACTGTCCTGACTGGCTAGATCTAGCAACAGACGAAGACGTTGCAAAGCAGGCCTTGGCAATGTGACCTTGCTTACTGCACTTATAGCAAGTTGCTAACTTGAATTTGCACTGATGAGATGCATGGGGACCGTTGCATCGATGGCATTTTTGACAATTCTTACTAGATTTAGATCTAGGTTTTGAATTTGCAGGCTGTTTAGCATAAGTTGAACTGCTCTGATGGGGTTGGTGTTTGTTGACTGACCTGCTGTCTACTGCATGGATCTCTGAAGGCGCCAGCGATCTGGCCGCATCGGATGACTGCTGGAATGAAGTAGCAAGTTGTATTGCTTTTTCCAATGTTAGATCTGTCTCGAGAAGTAACTTTCTCTGCACATCAGGGCTGTTCACACCGGTGACAAACTTTTCACATAGTCTGTCAGACAGGGTGTCGCCAAATTCACAGAATTCACTTAGATGACGTAGTGCTGCAACATATTCCGATATAGACTCGTTTGGTTGACGAGTCCTACCGTCAAATCTGGCTCGACACAGGAACTTTGGTGGTGCAGGCGCATGGTGATTTGTGAGAAGTTTGCTCAGCTCGTTAAAGCTCTTGGTAGCTGGACTAGATGGTGCACATAAGTCCTTTAATAGCCTAAATTGTTGAGGCCCTATGACTGTTAACAAAACAGCTCTCTTTTTGGCTTCTATCGTCACGTCGTTAGCTTCAAGGTAGAAACTTAACCTATCTAAATAATCATGTATGGTTTCTTCATTAGAATTAAATTCGTTTATCTGACCATACAGAGCCATTATCCTAAAAATACTTAGCAAATATGCTCTAGCAAGCTTCTTCTTACGTAAGCATGTGCTCTTTTTTAGTGGATGATTAATCCTCGTCGCCAATGAAGTGGATTGTGGTTTTATAATTCTAGATATACAATACAAGTGACGAAGAAGCCATGTTTCATGTTGCTTGTTTATTATTCTACTTCACATGTAAGGGACATCACTCAACATAATAAAACTAATACAAGTCAAGAGAGTGAGTTCCCCTAAGAATAAAACTCAATATATTACATACCTTATATACTCATTCTAAAGCCGACTTTTTTTGGACAAAATCCAGGGGAAAATATTGGGGGGTCAGCTTACGAGCGGGTCATAGGTGATTTCTGCATGTACATTGAATATCGGTGTTGTTATTGTAGGTCATCAAGTTTTTTGTCTACATTACTACATTCTACAAGATTTGACTGCTCTACCAGAAGCTATAAAATATTAATATTATTAAACATCTGCACTTACCTTATTTATTCATTTTATTTATTTTGTGAATGTTTTAATAAATTGTTTTTGTTGTAACATATTTTGTTTTCAACAATGAATTTTAATGTACGCGCTTTTGCAACTATTTATCAAAGTAACACACTTTCTATACTATTCTTTACCAAAAAGAACGAACGGGCTATAGAACGAGTATATTTGGTATATATATTATAAAAGAAAATGTTCAGGTCATTTTAACTCTTTTATAATGAAAAATGTTTTTTCATGATTACGACAAATTAAATGGTTGAAAAATTTATTTGATAATAATGTTTTTCACAATGAAAATTTTGAAATTGTATCCTTCTGTTCATTTTGCTTGCAGCAATAGATGATGAGCAGACACAGAATTTGTTGATTGCCAGCATGTCCTTAACTGCTTTAGCACTTGTAATACTATTTATTGTTATTGCAGTTTGCATACACAGGTAACTTCACTTTGCCTTCTGAATTAAGTTTGTTTTCATTTACCGATTATTAGTTTAAAATAACAAAATTAGTGTTCTTCAAATATTTATTTACTTCCTTTAAGTTTGATAATTGTCAACACAGGTAAAATGGCATATTTCATTATCTTCTTAAATGCTTATAAATAATGTTAAATTTACAATTTCAGAAAGAATCAGTCTCTAAAGGAAAAAAAACGCATCCGTATCTACAGAGAAGAGATAGAACGAGCGGCGTTCACTAATGAAGCTTTTGACTCATTCCCCACTGGATCTAGTCTGACGGGATCTGAAATACCTCTCTATCATGTACCCATAAGAGTGGCCACTCGTTGGCATAACCGATATTTTGTGGCCGACAATTCGTCTTCTGACATTGAATCAACTGATTTTTGAGTGGAGTAATATAGTCTTACATTCGCCACCTCTAGTCCCAAAACAAAATTACATGGATATGCACGGAATGAGACTTACTACCATTAAACCAAGTTTGGAGAATTACGGTTTTCCATAAGCTAAACCAGTACCAAAAAAACCCCAACAAACCATTACCATTATTTTTTTTAAAAAGTACGTTAAAAAAAATCTGAGCCATAGAGCCATTGAAATTGAAACACTGTGCAAGCCCTGATAATAAAAGTCAAGACTGAATGACTTTAAATTTACAAAGACCTGACGTTGTGTGAGATCAGACAATCAAATTCATATTTTATTAAACACTTTGTTGACATGGTTGGAAATGATGGCTTGACCTGTGTTAAAAGAAAAATGCTTTTTCTAGGCAAGTGAATTAAATAAATTTCATATGCATTTTTAAATTAAATCTGATTTCTAGTCAATCATGTTTTTATCAATAAATAATAAATACCATTAATAATTTAGAAAAAAAATGTGAATGTTGACAGGGCACAATGTCTTAAATTATCACATGTGACAATATGCAATTAAGATTTCAGTAAAATAATTTTAGTTCTAGCGGAGATGACTGATGGGATTAATTTCTTTGTGCATTTTTATAATCAGTAACTAATGGTCTTCAAGCTTTATATCAGAAAATCAATATTAAAGAATAACTCATCCTCAATTTCTTGTCCCCTGCATTCAATTACCAGGACCAATTTAATATAGTTGCTGAGTACACTGTACCTCCAGCTGTTGCAAGCCAATCAAGAAGTCCTAATAGAATAAGTTCTATTATTTATGTCACGCTTGTTTTGTAATGTATGCCTATATTTCACACCTTCAAAGACTGTATAATTGAAATATAGAATTCTGAAAATAAAACATTGGTTGTTTCATTGGACTGTCAAAGTAGAAATGCTATTAAGAAGTAGGGCTATACCGGATTCAAATTTTTTAAATCTGGCCGGAGCCGGATTTGTAAAAATGACGGCTTATGCCAGAGCCATTATACATATTATTATATATAAGGGCTCTACCTGCCAGCCAGATTTATGAAGTGAAATCCTGCTGGAGCCGGATTTGTAAAAATGGCCGGATTCTGGATGAGGCGGAGCCAAAATCTGGTACACCCCTATTAAAAAGCCATATAACATTTCAGATGTATATATTGAATGAGATTCTGAAAAATTGTCAATACCTAAATATTTTTGGTGCTACATATTTCCCTTTGTATTACAGAAGTTTAAATATTGATTAATACTTTTTCTGTGTCAAGTGGGCGTTAAAATATTTTTATCTTTCTGAGGGGTAAAAATGCATGCAAGTGCTTTGATACTTTAAAACAAATTTCAAACTGTGTCTTAAAATATTATTGGTAATTTTTGTCTAGTAACTTAATTAAGCAGATGAGAATTTCTTAGTCAGCTACTACTGTCCTGGTGCTTGGTAAGTTATTTCAAACAGCCTTTATTTGGAAGGATATCTTCAAGCAGTTCATAAATATTATGTAAATATTTAAAAGATATGAGGAAAATATTTTCATTTATTATTTTTTTAATGAAAAAAATATTGCATTCATTTGCATCATAATATGAAAAATAATATTGAAACATTAAAGTTATATAAAATATTGATTATTCTAAAATTGAGAAAGCATTACGCTGGAAGGACCACTTGTTAAAGAACAATAAAAAAAAACGTAAAAAAACAAGTTTTTCACTATAAATCCTTTAGGTATGAGACGTAACTAAAAGAATGTTCATTATAATACGCAGGGCAAGACCATCCAAAAATACAAATTTGTAGTTGTGTTGTAAAACATGTTTAATATAATGCGCACTGATCAGGAATATGTTTATAAAATGTGTTGTCAATAAAATACGCACCTAATTGCGCGACAGAAAGGTTGTTCAATATAATGCGCACCCTTACACTCTATCTAAAAAAATAGCATGATCATTAGGAATAAATAAAATAATCTAAAAAATCAATAATTTAATTACGGTACTTGTGATCGATCTGAAATTTTGATACATTGTTTTTATCATCCGTACGAAACTGCCTGCAAAATTTCAGCTCGCTAGCTTACGAGCAACAGGGTTAAAAATCGATCAAAAGTTTTGGCGACAAGGGCGGGGCGGGCGGCCGCAGACACCACGAGTTAATATAAAGGATTTAAAAAGACAAACCAAAGCTTTATTCTCCTTCAATGTTCTAAATTCATAACAAACGATTCTGTAAAAAAAAAGCATTTTTTGTGTAGATACTCATTATATCATTATATTGTCCACATGATGAAGGGTCGAGTGTATATTATGCCCTTTTTACTTGGAAAACAGCATCATTAAAAAAACCCATTTATTTTCAAACTTTGTGTGTTAGTGCTGATACCAATTTTAGTTCCTGACCACATAAATATTCTTCACATTCCGTTTTATTCAACTTTTGATAAATACATACAGAGTGTCTTTTATTGAAGCACCTATCCACTGGGTTTTTAGTTATTTTTTTCTTTCCATTCAACATCTGAAATTTTTATTTAATTCAAATTGTTGTCTGTCAGCCACATTATATCACAATTAAAAACTACAACCAGATTGTGACATTGAAAACCTTCTTTAAAGAAATTATTCACTTATTCTAAGAAATTCAAAATGTGGTACATCAGAGGGTTTTAACAAATATGCTTTTAAAATACATGTTTTTTGGCTTATCTAAAAAGTATATTGCCATTTGTGGCAATTGTACACTATAAATAAGCACAGCTTGTAATTACCACGGAGATAGTCTCTCACTGTTGCATAATACAAATATGTTAAAGTTTGTCAAGGTGTGTTGTTATATGG
This sequence comes from Ampullaceana balthica, assembly GCA_944989445.1. NCBI lineage: Eukaryota > Metazoa > Mollusca > Gastropoda > Lymnaeidae > Ampullaceana > Ampullaceana balthica. The sequence continues at coordinate 479,215 of CALYLW010000531.1, read as the reverse complement.
TTCAAAATGTTGAAAGATAAAAAGTATACTGAAAACTGCTGTTTTTATAGTGCCATACAATTTCAAGCAGATCAATGCACTTTTTTACTCTGTATATTTAGTCTAAATTTTTTTCTGTGATTAAAGCTGATTGATTTTCATTAATCAATGTTGCTCCATAATGTGTTCATAATGGATTTTGTAGATAATTTGTACACAGTCTTGTGCTCTTTGCACTATGCGAAGTTTAAAAAGTTTTAACTGCGTAATATATTATTATTCATACTATCTTTGGAAGAGGGGAGAGGGTTGATTTACTGTGGAGATAAAAATTATTCCTGTGAATAATAATGATTGACATTATTGGTAGTTTAAGTAGTTAACATAATTAATATTTCCCTTAAACATTAAGCTCATGATAAAAAAAATCATTTCAGATAATTAAAAAAAAACAACAAAAAAAACAGAAGACTTTCTTTTTGGAAGTTTACTTGAGATAGATTCATATAATAATGTATAGATAAATCTTGTTTGAAAGTCCCAGTGAACAATGTCAACTAGATGAGACTGAAGCACTCAGGATGTTCTGTCATTAAATTTCAATCTTTTTATACATCACTTTGTTAAATTTTTTTATAATTTTTTTTTAGGGATTATTGAAAAATAAGAAAGTAGGAATATGTAAATTAATTTTTTTTTAATGTCAAGTCTGTCCAACTTTTGATTGAACTAAAATTTTATAAATATTTGTATGTGTGTGGATTTAAATTAGTATGCCACATCATTGCTGCACAGCTCTACCCATGAACATGGTTAAACATTATTGGATTTCATGAGGCTATACCTTGTTATTTTGTGGACAAGATAAAAGTAGATAATGACAATGTTGGGTACATGCCTTGAAGTTAGTATTATCAAAACATACGTAGATGGATAACATGCAATTACGTCACGTGATGTCTTGTCAGGCTCACTCATACCCTGTTTGCATATGATACATCTGCTAATCTATTAGCCTGATTGCAGTCTCACCCACATTTTGTATGCTAGTCAAAACACAATAGCTTATAAATAAATTGAATTTTTTTTTAAATCTGCAATACTATTACAAACATCAGGAATAGTTAGTTCTAAAATAATACAAACACATTCCTTGATATTTTGTTGTTGTTGTCTTTTGCTGCATTTCATACTTCATTGTAAAAGTCAGATTTTCTTTCAGGAATCACTATTTTCTTAGATGATTCATTTATGCCAATTGCCAAGCAGTGTTTTTTCCAGAATCCACAATGTATACTGCTTTTTTATATTTTGCAATATTAAATCTGGTCAAATGAATTTCATAACATCTGTTTCATTCAACTTCACTTTAATTGCTAGTGTCATTGATGAGTTTTTTGTTTGTTTGTTTGTTGTTTTGTTTTTTTAGGACGAGTGGGGATAAAAATTTGCTAACATGATGACCATTGTGTGAAACATAAATTAGTATTTACAAAATATAGTGGGGATGACTGATGGGATTAACTTACATGTTTGCTTTCAGTTTTATTAGTCTTCTAGTCATGTACATTTATCTTAATGTAAAATGCTTTATTGAATTATTGTGTTTAATAATGGAATGTAAATAATTATTTAAATAAAGTGGAATTAAAATTTACTGATATTATTAAGTGATTTTTAGGGCTGCATTATTTTTTCCATGTTTAATTTAAACATGTTTTCCTGTCAATTTGTCCAAGTCTAATCTTGGAATTTCATTTTCACCCTTTTGCAGTTGCTGGAATAGCTTAAAATCTTGCACACTTACACATGTTCATTATCAACACATGTTGATAATACATAATATTTAAATAATTTAAATCAACAAATCGATATTTTTTATTGGTCAGAAACACTTGCCTTTCGATCAAGTTCACAACTGGTATTAACTCTGCTGGGAAAACCATATAAAAACAAGAAGCAAACAAAAACAATCGCATTAGCTCTACTTGCGAATTTCGTTGATTTCATACTTTGGTTTCGCCAATCTTCAGGATATCGGGATATTTGTCTTGGAATATTTGACACGGAAACTTAGCGAGTATTGATTGATCAAATCCAGATTTAAAAAAAAATTTAAGTCCCATAACCGATGGTCGTAGGGGGTTCTAATATTTACATTAGGCTTGGTGAGCGCCCCATCTCCCTTCCAGGTCAGTGGAGGACTTTCTTAGCGTTAGTCATTCATCATTTTTATTGTGGCTTTAATGTGGACTAGATCCAACGCACCTCAGCTTGTGAGTCGGGCGCACTATTTACTTCGCTATCCAGCCTCCCAAATCCAGATTAGCAGAAAAAAACCTCTGAATAATCCTTGAAACAGGAAAATACAAAGAAAACACATACAAGAAAAAAAAAGACCCAGGCATAAGGTAGTTCTAGCCGTTCTTGGGTCCAGATTTGTCTCTACTTCTTTTCTAACTCCAACCTAAAACGATATTATATTCCTATTGTTTACCACATATCAATCTATCTATCTATATACAGTAATTTGCCAGAAACTAGAGCAAGCAAGATGCAGTCTATTTACATATACAGTGTACACAACGCATCGCGCCGCACTATGCGCACCGCACTGAGACGCACTATAAAGGAGGAAATGAAGTAATCCTTCAAAACAACTACCATAATGCGCACTGCGAGAAGTTTGTGCATGATCTTTTCGCCCTTTCTTTGCACTATAAATGAACAATTCTGCGGCGTATGCTACGCCGCGGGTCGGATCTAGTCCTTTATAATTTACAAAAATGTTTCGTAGTGCAACAAAGTGAATTTAGTGTTCTACTAACAAGGAGACCCTCAAGTAAATATATTTAGAATGACAAATCAATCTACATTAGACCAGTGTTTTGAGTTGGATCAATTACATGTCATTTCAGTTAAATGTATGAAACTATATACTTCATTGCATGCACGCCTTCATGCTTGCCAGTTTTTTAAAAAAATCATTTCAATTTAATAAACACACGCTGATTTTCCGTCTTGGCCCTTATCAAGCTTTGAAGAACCAGGTACCGTCATCAAGCATTCTTTTTAAAGCAAATTTAAATAATAGATAGTTTCATCTCTATTGGAAAGGATGAAATATGCGAACACAACGTTTAAGTCGACGTAAATGTCTTTAAAAATAATTCAGAATGTTAAAAAATATATATATATTTAATATGCAAAATCATAATAAGTTGACTGTTACTGTCCTGGCTATAATGAATAAACTGTCACCTGAATGACAGTTGGGCAATCAAAATTAATCGCCTTCATACCGCTAACTTCGTTAACAAGTAAGCATTCAGCATTATCTTGTGTTTGACATTGTGCAACTAGCTTCTGTATTGTTTCGTTTTAAAAGAACGCTAGGTGCAAGAGTGTGAATATCTTTGGTACTATGATGACATTAGGTTTACTTATCTTAAAGTGAAAATATCTTTGGTACTAGATCTATGCTGACATTTGGTTTACTTATCTTAAGTGTAAGTATCTTCGGTACTATGATTACATTAGGTTTACTTACCTTAAGTGTTTTTTTTTCTTTTGCAGAACGCACGTGTAACGGCGTTCCGGCACTTTTTATCCACATATTTCTTTTATAATACTAACTGGAATGTTTGTTCTTACTGTTTTTTGGGGGTTGCGTTAAATATGCATTCCGGTACCTTTTTTATTTTTTTATACTTTTTATTTTTTAAAAGTTTATTTATTTTTTTATTTTTTTTTGAAAGCACTGCTTATCAAATACTTATATATTTCAGACGCCACATCTATACAGAATATAACTGTTTCCTACGCTTATATATTATTTATGCTTATTGGAGTTTTGAATATTGAAAATGTGTTGATTTCCCTAGTTTATTCTGGCTACATATTCCAGCATCCACGCTCAAATGCCAGATGGGAAAAAGTAGAATTTTGTGTGTGCTTGTTCTCACATAAGGAACAGAAACAGTGTCTTTATCCTTATGTGTAACTAATTGTTTATTAGATCATTGTGTTGCTTTTCCAAGTTAGACATTAAAGCCTTATGCATTCGTCTCTTTGTTCTAGGTTTAGTTATTTAACTAATGATGCTACTCTGGTCAATTTACAATATTCACCAGTAATGAACTTTGCAGCTCTTTTAAAAATTTGTTTTCGTTTTTCTTTGCTTTCTTTGGTGGATGGGTCCAATAAAGACGATGCATAATCTAATACAGGTCTGAACATTGTAAAGTAGAAGTTAAGTTGTATATTCATAATAAGTTTGTAAAGAAAATATAATTCTGCGTTGGACAGATCAATTGTATATTATTTTTCTGACTCAGCTATGAACACGCCAAAGTATGGATTAAGTAAAATTATTATATTCTTATCGTATCTATTACAAACTCTCTTTATAAGATTATTGAGCTCATCAATGGTTTATGGCTTAATACTAGTGTATTACTCGTCAAAAATGACGGAAGTTTTTAGCTGAAATCTGTTTATTTTGAAAAAAAAATGCACTTTTTTAGGGCGCCCTCGGCGCCCACCTTTTTCAAAAGCCACACTAACTTGTCCTTGTTTCATAAATACGAAATATTAAACTTTCTGAAATGTACACAAAATATTTTATAATAGGGGTTGTTTGATTTTATAATTAACCATCATCAAATCCTCTTTTTACATTGTTCCCTTTTCCAAAATTAAAATATGAGCTAAAACAATGACGTCATGTCATATTTTTTTACAGCGCATCTTTAATTTGCACACCTTTTGATGCACACCTTGTATTAAATATAAGATCAAATAATGACGTCATATAATTACATCCATACATACATATAGACGACGGGAATTATGTATATAGATGTCTAGTCTTCCATTTTATTCGAGTTTTAAATGTCTATAATGTGTTGATTTTCTTGGTTTTGAGTCGTCGATAAAAATTTGTTCCAAAATCGTTACTAGCTACTAGCTGTTTAAGTTTAAGTCATTAATCTGGGGATTAAATTTAGATATCGCTGTTTACTAAAAAGCTTACGAAATTACTGAGTTGTGTTAGGTGTTTGTTATAATATTGGATCTCAACCATCTATAATTTATAAATTTTGTCATTCGATGGCCACAATCTATAAATAGCACTTCGAGGTATTCAGATGATACAATTTCCTTTAATTAAATAATCGAGTATTCTTTTTGGACATTGTCTCAATAGTCATAGAATGAGTTGCTAGCTTGAGTCAGTATAGTGAACTGAAAGATCAACATTAAACAACTCATTCTCTTATACCTTATATTACAAATTTTGAAAAGTGGTGGCTGCTTTTATATTTATCTGATCGATTGCTTTACGAAACCTTCTTTAAAATGGTAGTGTTACACAATGACAATGCAGTGTGAAGTTAACTGATTATAGAAATGACATTTATCATAAATTCCGTTTTTAAAAATAATTACTTTTATCACATATATTTTGCATTTCTGAACATTTGACCAATTTAAGGTATAACGTTTTAAAAAGAAACGCAAATTATGTTTCGCTGATCTATTGACTTTTAAAAAAGGAATGACGTGCTCCTGCATATTTTTGGTCGTCATGTTTGGCGTTTCTCTTGGAGAACCTGACCAAAAGGTCCTGCCTGATGATGTTTCCAAGGGTTATACCGCATGCTTCAAATGGTTCGATGATGATCGCAATCGACATTTGGACACGAGGGAGTTCTTTAACTACATGATGGTAAACTATTATTTTTTGCACCTTTATAGTGTGCGCAACATTTTAAAATATAATAAAACACACATTCTTTTTTCGGTTAAAAATAGTAAAAAATAAAATCTTAATTTTAATTTTTTTTTAAATAATCATTTGAGCCTAGTTTATTAACAATTGAATTTAACTTCCTCTACATGTGAATGAAGCTACTGTTTAGAACTTGATGTTAAGCTCGCAGATTAAAAATAAACAGTTTAGCTACATCCTAGTGAGTCTAAAGTTTTTATGCTGTGGTTAAAAAATAAAGCTTACATATATATATACTCAGTGACCACTATAAAGTTCTGTGTATTTGAAGTGTGATCCTAACGAATGTCTTAGGTTAAATGAGAGTTAATCATGATCTCTTTTTAACCTTATTACACATTAAAATAGGCCTACTCATGCGTTCGTGTGACAGGGCAAAAATATAGCTTAATTAAAAAATAGAAGAGCTTAGCAAAAGTAATAATTAATTATTATTAATAATTAAGAATAAATAATTATAATTAATGTTTGGACCATTGATTAAGAAATTATTTTGCTTCTCTCCTTTGAAACGCCATTTGAATCTCCAAGTGACAATCAAAACAAACTTCTATGAAACGGCCAGTGGCCACAAAACATTCATGGCACATGTTGGGGTGTAGGTGGAAGATTGTACAACAATCGTGGCACATGTTGGGGTGTAGGTGGAAGATTGTACAACAATCATGGCACATGTTGGGGTGTAGGAGGAAGATTTTACAACAATCATGGCACATGTTGGGGTGGAGGTGGGAGATTGTACAACAATCATGGCACATGTTGTGGTGGAGGTGGAAGATTGTACAACAATCATGGCACATGTTGGGGTGTAGGTGGAAGATTGTACAACAATAAGCATGGCACATGTTGGGATGGAGGTGGAAGATTGTACAACAGTCATGGCACATGTTGGGGTGTAGGTGGAAGATTGTACAACAATCATGGCACATGTTGGGGTGTAGGTGAAAGATTGTACAACAATCATGGCACATGTTGTGGTGGTGGTGGAAGATTGTACAACAATAAGTATGGCACATGTTTGGGTGGAGGTGGAAGATTGTACAACAATCATGGCACATGTTGGGGTGTAGGTGGAAGATTGTACAACAATAAGCATGGCATATGTTGGGGTGTAGGTGGAAGATTGTACAACAATAAGCATGGCACATGTTGTGGTGGAGGTGGAAGATTGTACAACAATAAGCATGGCACATGTTGTGGTGGAGGTGGAAGATTGTACAACAATCATGGCAAATGTTGTGGTGGAGGTGGAAGATTGTACAACAATCATGGCACATGTTGTGGTGGAGGTGGAAGATTGTACAACAATCATGGCACATGTTGTGGTGGAGGTGGAGGATTGTACAACAATCATGGCACATGTTGGCGTGTAGGGGGAAGATTGTACAACAATCATGGCACGTGTTGGGGTGAAGGTGGAAGATTGTACAACAGTCATGGCACATGTTGGGGTGGAGGTGGAAGATTGTACAACAATCATGGCACATGTTGGGGTGGAGGTGGAAGATTGTACAACAATCATGGCACATGTTGCGGTGTAGGTGGAGGATTGTACAACAATCATGGCACATGTTGGCGTGTAGGTGGAAGATTGTACAACAATCATGGCACATGTTGGGGTGAAGGTGGAAGATTGTACAACAGTCATAGCACATGTTGGGGTGGAGGTGTAAGATTGTACAGCAATCATGGCACATGTTGGGGTGGAGGTGGAAGATTGTACAACAATCATGGCACATGTTGTGGTGGAGGTGGAAGATTGTACAACAATCATGGCACATGTTGGGGTGGAGGTGGAAGATTATACAACAATCATGGCACATGTTGTGGTGGAGGTGGAAGATTGTACAACAATCATGGCACATGTTGGGGTGGAGGTGGAAGATTGTACAACAATCATGGCACATGTTGGGGTGGAGGTGGAAGATTGTACAACAATCATGGCACATGTTGGGGTGAAGGTGGAAGATTGTACAAAAATCATGGCACATGTTGGGGTGTAGGTGGAAGATTGTACAACAATCATGGCACATGTTGTGGTGGAGGTGGAAGATTGTACAACAATCATGGCACATGTTGGGGTGTAGGTGGAAGATTGTACAACAATCATGGCACATGTTGGGGTGTAGGTGGAAGATTGTACAACAATAAGCATGGCACATGTTGGGATGGAGGTGGAAGATTGTACAACAGTCATGGCACATGTTGGGGTGTAGGTGGAAGATTGTACAACAATCATGGCACATGTTGGGGTGTAGGTGAAAGATTGTACAACAATCATGGCACATGTTGTGGTGGAGGTGGAAGATTGTACAACAATAAGTATGGCACATGTTGGGGTGGAGGTGGAAGATTGTACAACAATCATGGCACATGTTGGGGTGTAGGTGGAATATTGTACAACAATAAGCATGGCATATGTTGGGGTGTAGGTGGAAGATTGTACAACAATAAGCATGGCACATGTTGTGGTGGAGGTGGAAGATTGTACAACAATAAGCATGGCACATGTTGTGGTGGAGGTGGAAGATTGTACAACAATCATGGCACATGTTGTGGTGGAGGTGGAAGATTGCACAACAATCATGGCACATGTTGTGGTGGAGGTGGAAGATTGTACAACAATCATGGCACATGTTGTGGTGGAGGTGGAGGATTGTACAACAATCATGGCACATGTTGGCGTGTAGGGGGAAGATTGTACAACAATCATGGCACATGTTGGGGTGAAGGTGAAAGATTGTACAACAGTCATTGCACATCTTGGGGTGGAGGTGGAAGATTGTACAACAATCATGGCACATGTTGGGGTGGAGGTGGAAGATTGTACAACAATCATGGCACATGTTGCGGTGTAGGTGGAGGATTGTACAACAATCATGGCACATGTTGGCGTGTAGGTGGAAGATTGTACAACAATCATGGCACATGTTGGGGTGAAGGTGGAAGATTGTTCAACAGTCATAGCACATGTTGGGGTGGAGGTGGAAGATTGTACAGCAATCATGGCACATGTTGGGGTGGAGGTGGAAGATTGTACAACAATCATGGCACATGTTGTGGTGGAGGTGGAAGATTGTACAACAATCATGGCACATGTTGGGGTGGAGGTGGAAGATTATACAACAATCATGGCACATGTGGTGGAGGTGGAAGATTGTACAACAATCATGGCACATGTTGGGGTGGAGGTGGAGGATTGTACAACAATCATGGCACATGTTGGGGTGGAGGTGGAAGATTGTACAACAATCATGGCACATGTTGGGGTGAAGGTGGAAGATTGTACAACAATCATGGCACATGTTGGGGTGGAGGTGGAAGATTGTACAACAATCATGGCACATGTTGGCGTGTAGGTGGAAGATTGTACAACAATCATGGCACATGTTGGGGTGGAGGTGGAAGATTGTACAACAGTCATGGCACATGTTGGGGTGGAGGTGGAAGATTGTACAACAATCATGGCACATGTTGGGGTGTAGGTGAAAGATTGTACGACAATCATGGCACATGTTGGGGTGGAGGTGGAAGATTGTACAACAATCATGGCACTGATTAACTTTGCTTTTTTCAGTTAACTGCTCTTGATAAGTGTCATGTAAGCCTACAGCCATCTAGTGCTGAATTTACATATTTGATACACAAGCTACATGTTAGGGCACCCGCCTTCTTGGGGGCCAACCGGATTTTTTAATAAATATTTGGCACTGAATAGAATATCTGGACTCCAAAAGGGCCCCCCATATCTCAAATAGCTTAGGGCCCCATCAAGTATAAATCCGGCCCTGTAGTCATCCACTGACATCTGGATTTCTACTAAGTTAAGACAGCGACCTCTAAGAGTTAACAACAATAAAGTGTTAGACTTTAAATTTCTATTGGTTAGTCTCAGCATAAGTATCTTGGAAGAAAGATGGCCCAGCCCTCTCACGAAACAGATTTATATTATAGGTCAGCGGTATAAAGAACGCCCCTAACCATACGCCCATGATAAAAGGATGTAGCAGAGATAGCTGACAATAAAATCATCTCTACATATGATTCCCATCGGAAATTGCCTTGTGTATACTCGTCGGCATGACAATGTCTCTGATGCTATAAGTCAGTGGTGGCGAACATTTTAGAGTAAGCAAACTAGTAGGTGAATTTTTTCAATAGTTTCAAGGATTCGTGAGACAAATATCGTGTTACAACAAACTAAGACATACAATTATTTTTATGTACTGTCATGTTTTTTTTTCCTACCATAACACACTTCAGAAACTGAACATTGTAGACAAGAGTCCGGTGTAGGATTTCCCATTGAAATTTCAAGTGATGATCCAAGCCGCATGGCGTCGATTTTCGTAGCTCATTATAGCAATTAATTATCACTTTTATCACTTCAGTAAAAACAAGAAAAAAAAACCGCTCACTTGAACATTATCTAGCACAGCGGTTCTCAACCTTTCTTGTGTCGCGACCCTTTTAATAAATCACTCGTGCTGTGGCGACCCCCGCCGTCAAATTTTTTTGGTATCTACCTCATAGCTGTAGTTTTGCTAATGTTATAATATACTTAATCATATCTAATATGCAGAATGAGATTGTATTCTCATTTTTACAAATTTTACGTAATTAAAGCACAGACACCGTTCTCGTAGTAAAGTAGTTAGTAATAAAAAACACAATATGTAACAATGATTACAATTACATACATTTCATACATTACATACAAGGTATTCGTATTTATTTCTAATTACAAATACGTAAGAAAGCCAAAGTCAATTAATGTGAAGGTTGAGGTTGCTTCTTTCTCACAAGATCAGAAATTCTCGGGACAGTCTTTGTGAGAGCCACAACGAAGAACATCTTCCACAACAAGTCTACTTCTGTATTTAGACTTGATAACCAGCAAGCTGAAAAACCCTGTTTCGCAAAGATAAGTTGTTGGAAAAGGAAGAAGAAGGCGCAAGACAGTTTCGGACAGAACAGGATATGACTGCAAACACTTGATCCAGAATTTTGTAACTGACATTGAAGAGAAATCATTTCGCGCTGCATCACTGTTAATGAGTTCGATAAACTCCTCTTGTGCTGTCTCAGGAATGTCGTCAACTTTGACTGTGAATGGACTTCTGGCAAGTGCAAACGGAGTGTTAGGTAGATTTGGAAACTACGATGAAATTTCGTCCGCCAGCATATGCAAGTTTTCTTTCACAGAAATTATCATTTTACTTCTCTTGTCCGGTTCAATGTCATTTTCCTCAAAGAAAGCAGATAAGGTGGGCAACATGTAAATTTTATTGTCATCCAATTTTTTTTCTTCCAAAGCTGAAGTTTCATTTCGAATGATCGGATCCTTTCATGAGACAAATCTAGGCATGTTGCATTTGGTCCTTGCAGTGATAAATTTAACTCATTCAAAATGGCAAATATACCTACCGGGTAAGCGATTTTCTGAAGCTCATTTTTGTCACTGAAAAGTGCTTCGAACTGTGGTTTAGACTTCTGATTAAAGATCATTTTTGGTTCGTCACGAAGATCAAAAACGCGTTTCAAAACTTTCCCTCTCGATAACCATCTCACTTCAGTATGAAATAGCAGAACATCATTGGACGCATCCATCTCATTACAAAGTTTCGAAAACAGACGACTGTTCAGCGCACTCGCTTTTACAAAATTGATGGAACTTACGACGCTTTTCATTAATTCCTGAAACTCTTGTGGCAACGTTTTCGTTGCTAGCACTTGTCGAGGAATCATTCAGTGACTTCCAATGACGTTTGGTGATTCATTTAGTACCAAACGTTGAAATCGAGACCGTCATTCTAGCATAGTTGGAGCATCATCAGTGCAAACCCCACAAACCTTTCCCAAGAGATCTTATTATCTTTCAGAAATGAACCAACTGTATCAAATACATCCCGTGCAGTTGTTGTCGTTTCAAGAGGTTTCCAAAAAATAATCTCATCTTTAAAGTCGCCTTCATTTATATATCTCGCGTAAACCAGTAGTTGTGAACAGTTTGCAACGTCCGTGGATTCGCCAAGCTGGATGCTAAATATTGGAAGTGGAGCAGATTTTATTTCCTGGATTACCTGATCAATAATATCAGCAGACATATCATCTATTCTTCTCCGGACATTGTCATTAGAATAGGAAATTGCACTCAATTTCTTAACAAATTCGGGTCCGATCATATCTCGAACAATATCTTTGGCCGCTGGCAACAATAAGTCTTCGGAAATGGTGTGAGGTTTCATATCTCTTGCGATTCTGAGCACCACCAACTATGAAGCTTCAACGGCTGCTACGTTTTGTTGGTGGTACTTGCCGCCAGTGTCAAGTCTGGCTTTCCTGACGCCATCAGTTTTACTTCTAAAATCTTATCTTATCTTATCTGTTTACAGACGCTCCTTCTATACAGAAGATAATTGCGTCCTACGCTTATCTATGGTTTGTGTTTAGTCCTGCATTTTTATTAGAGATTTAAATGTTGATAAAGTGTTGGTTTTCCTGGATTCTTCAGGCAACCCATTCCACGCCCGAATTCCGAACGGGAAGAAGGAAAACTTGTATGTGTTTGTTCTTGCATACGGAATAAGAAAGGTGTTTTTATCCTTATGTCTATCTGAGGGTTGTATTAAGTTATCTTTGTGTTGTATTTCTAAATTAGAATTAATTGCTTTATGTATGATTACTACTTTGCTCTTGGTTCTTCTATCCTCTAGTGTTTCAAGGTTTAATGATTTAACTAATGGTGTTTTTCTTGTCAGTTTCGAATATTCTCCAGTAATGAATCTGGCAGCTCTTTTTTGAATTTGTTCTAGTTTATCAATATTTTCTTTGGTGGATGGGTCCCATACAGAAGATGCATATTCTAGTACAGGTCTCACCAAAGTGAGGTAGCATTTTAGTTTTATATCTCTATTACATTTGTTAAAGTTCCTTTTCATAAAGCCTAAGGTTTTGTTTGATTTTTTAATAACTTCATTGACATGGGGATTCCATGATAGTTTCTCATTTATTAAGACTCCTAAGTATTTTGCATCTTTAGTTTGGGTCAGTTCTTTTCCATGAATGTAATATTTTGAATTTATTTGTTTCTTTTTCTTTGTTACTCTTAACAGTTGACACTTTTCTGGGTGGAAAGACATACTCCAGTTAGTTTCCCATTTTATCAATTCATCTAAGTCTTTTTGTAAAATTTTGCTATCTTGTTCTGATTTAATTGTTCTATAGATTATACAATCATCAGCAAATAACCTAACTTTTGTACCTGTTGAGATGTTGTTGGGTAAATCAATTATATAAATTAAAAAGAGTAAGGGACCTAGCACAGTTCCTTGTGGAACTCCTGAGTTAACCTTTATTGGTGCAGATTTAGATCCATTAATTATTACAGTTTGCTCCCTGCCCAAAAGGAAGTCTTGGATCCAGTGATGTAAGGAACCTGAGATTCCAAAGTAGTTAAGTTTTTTAAGTAAACTAAGGTGGTGAACTTTGTCAAATGCTTTTGAGAAGTCTAGTAATATTGTATCTATTTGATCATTTTTGTCCAAGCCTTTTGATAGTTCATCTATTAAACCTATTAATTGTGTTTCACATGATCTGTTTTTTCTAAAGCCGTGTTGATGTGGGCATAGGGCATTATATTTGTCAAGGTGGTTAACTATTCTACTATATATTATGTGTTCTAGTAATTTACAGGTGATACTAGTAAGTGATACAGGCCTGTAATTACCAGGGTCTGATTTATCCCCTTTCTCAAAGAGTGGAGTTACGTTAGCTAATTTCCAATCCTGGGGCACTTTACCCTGGTTTAGAGAGGCTTGAAAGAGAACTACAAGGATAACTACTTGGATATTTGCTATCAAAATGAAGTTTCAGTTTGTTTGGCTTCATAGATTCGGCTGAAAGAACTTCATTATAAATAACGCATTGCGGTTTCTCAATTCCTGCTGTAACTATTGAAGTAAAATCATACTGTAAGAAATCGTCACTATATTTTCTTTTCTTAATCATAATGTTCTTCTCTGCATGTTCCATTTCCATCGGTTGGTTTAAAAACTTTAAATTTAAAAATTTATAACGATAGCTTTCCACGCATGCACAATGAAATATTGACCTACAGCCCTACACTACAGTGTGTGGAACCAGAAGCAGCAGAAGTTCAGCTTCTACGTCACTTAGCAGCCTGCTGAGCTCAGACCTCTGAGCATCCAGACGCGCCCTACTCCCTGTTGATATAATTACCGGTTGTTGAGGGGTTCATAAAATAGTGTTGAAATAAACATAAAAAGCTAAAAATAATTAAGTTACAACAACTAAACTTACTAAAGTTACTGAATAGACTATAGACTAGTATAGAGTAATAGACAAAATATGTACATGGCAAGGTTTACACATTTTTACACATTTAAACACACAAAAAACATATTTTTCCAATGGTCTTTGGCGACCCCTGCCAAATCATCATTCGACCCCCCGGGGGTCGCGACCCACAGGTTGAGAACCGCTGATCTAGCAGGACCTCGGTGGCAGGGGTAAACGGTTATTGAAACTCACATGAGATATGTCTAAGAGCATGTTATGTCGTTCATGCGTCATGCGTTTTAAGAGTATGTGCTGTGTGAGTTTCATCCTGAATACAGTAATCCCTCGTTTATCTCGGGAGGTACGTTCTTAGGCCGGCCGCGAAAACTGAATTTCCGTGAAGTAGGGACACCAACTGTTGAGCAATATACAATTGGTGGATAAGTTGATAGTTACTTTATATCAAAGTGCACGTGATGATGGTGATAAATAAGCTATGCAGTTAAAATGATGACGATGAGGGTAATGACGACATTTGCTGCGCAGCAGATGACTGTAATTTACGTCTCTTCCGACGTTGGTGCCATTTCTTGGACCCCTCTTACAAGACTACTACTTAATTTATAAACCCGAGAAGCAGTGAACCGCGAAAAAGCTAGGGATTACAGTAGCCTGTCTTGCCATCTTTCCGCTAATGCACTTAGCAGTTGACTTGAAAATAACTGCTTCTCTTCAAAATAAATTTATGTTTAGCAACAGTGCTTTTTTTAGCTTTAAATTTTCTAAGCATTTGGTTTGAGTTTTGGACGCGGTGGTCAGTGGCAGCGCGCTCGACTGGCGTACCGATGGTCACGGGTTCGAATTCATGTCAAGCAAGGATTTGTTCCCGGGTCCTAGGGCGTCCCTGAGTCACCCAGCTCCGAATGGGTACCTAACATTAGTTAGGCGGCTGGTTAATGCGTGGAACTCACAAAGCCGTGGCCTGTGAACGCTGCATCACTTGCCAACAGATCATCTGTCATGGTCTGTGGACGCAATTATCTTCTGCATAGAAAGAGCGTCTGTTTTGATAAGATAAGATAAGATAAAATCTAAAGGAAAAAATATTTAAGTTCTTTAAAAGATGAGTTTAATCACTCAAAAAATAGTAGAAAATCGTTTTAAATTTCTTAAAATGGATGTCAGGATTCTATTTCTCTATATATACAGAGCTAAAACATGGTACAGGTTCTCATCTGAAATGACAATAGATTTTAAGTGCCAAGCAGGTTTAAGACAAAATCGCAATTATCTTCTGTATAGAATGGGCGTCTGCAATATACACAATTTCTCAATTTAAAATTAGTATAACGGCAAAAAAGTTTCATTGTTTAAGGTTCACGATTCTTCGGTTGAGAGTTCAACTTCAATGAATGAAAACAATCAAATTATTTCATCACTCCATAAATAGCTAGGTTTTATCTTGACGAGTTTTTTTGTAATATAAATTTGAGTTTGCGGCAATGTCTAAAGTGTTAAATGCATACTTCATTTATTATAATTAACAGCTAAAGAAAAGTGGAATGGCTGCTGTATGACCTGCCGATAACCTCGTCTGAAGTTCACTTCAACAAAACTCATGCGCAGACCGCATATCATTGAAAGATGTAGACGCGAGGGACAAGGATAATTGATAATATATAAACAAAACACAAATAACGCTTGACAGATAAAATGGAAAGGCGAGTAGAAAGAAAGTTTAGAAAAATGTGTCATCCTCTGTGCAGCTTTAAAATCTTGTGATCAGCGATAAGGCCACAATGACTTGTTCACAACTGAGTCGTCGTTTTACTTATGAAGTTTGTCTTCCCGTCTTTTCACCTCCCCCGCCCAACACAACAAACCGTCACTTATATTTTTGTACTACTTGGATTCACTTTAAAATGGCATAATTATTTGGGAAATTTACCCTCACATATCCTAGGCCTCCTTTTTTTATTTTTTATTTTTTAAAATTTTATTATTATTATTATTATTTTAAATAAATATTTGTTTATACTTTTCTCATAAGTTAACAAACGCTTCTTAAATAAAGAAGATTATTGCCCGTACTCTTATACATGGTTTGTGTCTAGACTTGCATAGTTATTGAATGTTGATGGTGTGTTGCAGGGTTTGACAGATCCGTCCTGATAAAAGTCTTGCTGTTATGATACTAATCACAATATAACTTATACGATATAGAATATCCACAATGTCCAGGTGTAACGGCATGCGCGCTCGACTTGCGAACAGAGTCGCGGGTTCGAATCTCTGTGAAGGCGCGGGGTCTTTTCCGGTGGCTAAGGGGTCACTGAGCCCACACGGCTCCGATGAATACCTGACATTCTTTGGGTTCAATAAAGGCGGGTGTACATGTTCCCATACAACCTCTTGTAGCGTCACTTGCCAAATAATGGGGGTGAGACTGCAACCAGGCTTATAAATTAGTAAATGTATAACATATAAACAGGGTATGAGTCATCATGACAGGACGTAACAAAACAGCGAACGTTTCGGCAAAGAGCCTTCCTCAACGAACAAATAGTACACAAATAAAACTTGCCACCAGGCCAGCATGGTCAGTGCGCTTTATCTAAATCTAAATCATAGGGTGCATTAATCTTTTTACAATGTCTCTAATGTTTAAAAAATATGTATTGATGTCAGGAAAAAAAACGCTTTTCGTTAAATTATAAATATTAATTTTAAAAAGTGTATTTTAGCTCTGATTAACTTTGCTTTTTTCAGTTAACTGCTCTTGATAAGTGTCATGTAAGCCTACAGCCATCTAGTGCTGAATTTACATATTTGATACACAAGCTACATGTTAGGGCACCCGCCTTCTTGGGGGCCAACCGGATTTTTTAATAAATATTTGGCACTGAATAGAATATCTGGACTCCAAAAGGGCCCCCCATATCTCAAATAGCTTAGGGCCCCATCAAGTATAAATCCGGCCCTGTAGTCATCCACTGACATCTGGATTTCTACTAAGTTAAGACAGCGACCTCTAAGAGTTAACAACAATAAAGTGTTAGACTTTAAATTTCTATTGGTTAGTCTCAGCATAAGTATCTTGGAAGAAAGATGGCCCAGCCCTCTCACGAAACAGATTTATATTATAGGTCAGCGGTATAAAGAACGCCCCTAACCATACGCCCATGATAAAAGGATGTAGCAGAGATAGCTGACAATAAAATCATCTCTACATATGATTCCCATCGGAAATTGCCTTGTGTATACTCGTCGGCATGACAATGTCTCTGATGCTATAAGTCAGTGGTGGCGAACATTTTTGGGGCCTCGTGCAAAAAAACAACTACAAAAAATAACAAAAACAAAATAAAATAAATAAATAAAACAACAAACAAAACAACTTACTTATAGCAAAGTGCCAACACTTCAATGAAACCCGAAAATGGTGGCTTGGCTTAGCTGATTTGATTACAGAAGTAATATTTTAGTAGCGTGATGAAGCTATACGTAACGACTTTGGCACCCCATATGTTCGCTATCGCTGGCGTAGTGTGACCTGTTAAACATAGTTACTGTTGTCCTTTGCGCTGTGACTTAGCTATAACGTCCAGTCTCGTAAAATAAATCATACCCTATGCCTATACAGAGTCTCCACCCCACCACAACGGCGCATTTATTTTAAATAAAATCTCACGGGGAGAGGATGCTTTCATTCCGATCCAAATAACATCTCCACTTTGGCTAAACATGCCGCCATTCAACGTCATAGAAAAATGTATAACTGGAGGATCACTGCACCATCTCTTTACTCCACTGAACAAATCTTAAACTCAATTAACGGTAACTGCATGGAGGGCTGATGAAAACACATTCCCTAAGTAACAATCTACTCTCTGTTCTCAACATTCTTTCTTCGATCCCCAGCTGCTTGGTGCAGTGATAATTTATGTAGGTACATGTATGACGCGGCGGTCGAGTGGCAGCGCGCTCGACTGGCGTACCAATGGTCACGGGTTCGAATCCATGTCAAGGCAAGAATTTGTTCCCGGGCGTCCCTGAGTCACCCAGCTCCGAATGGGTACCTAACACTAGTTATCTTCCCGTCTTTTTCCCTCCCGTAATGCGTGGAACCCACAAAGCCGTGGCCTGTGAATGCTGCATCACTTGCCAACAGATCATCTGTCATGGTCTGTGGACGCAATTATCTCCTGCATAGAAGGAGCGTCTGTATTGATAAGATAAGATCAAAATGGGTTAACATCATTTAGAGCCACATACGTCAAGTTTAGGCCTATTCATATCCCATTCGGAAATTTAATGAGGAAATTAGCACACTACATTCCTTTGCTTAGCGTATTTATCTTTATTTATTGTTAACTGATTTGTATGAATGGTGGAGAATGTTTAAACTGTTTAACACCTATCGTTAAAAAGCAGAGCTTGCTCATATATTTTAAAACTTAAAAGATTATTTGATTTCTTTTTCGTTCGCTGTATTTGATATTTATATATCTCAGATATAAAAATTATCTTATGCTTAGATAATTGTTATTTTTAGCTGAGATCTGACTGGAGAAATAGACGCGGACCGAATATAAGATAAGACTTAGCTTATACTTATATTCGGTCCGCGTCTATTTCTCCAGTCAGATCTTTTATTTTGCGTTCGAGGCGAAATTATGTCGCACAAAATTATTCTTGTTTTCATCGCCAGTAACACCCTTTATTCACATTTGACATGTTTTGTGATTATTTAAATTATTTTTTTTAAAAAATTATAAAAAAACCATAGTA
Organism: Ampullaceana balthica; assembly: GCA_944989445.1. Classification (NCBI taxonomy): domain Eukaryota; kingdom Metazoa; phylum Mollusca; class Gastropoda; family Lymnaeidae; genus Ampullaceana; species Ampullaceana balthica. The sequence continues at coordinate 460,350 of CALYLW010000531.1, read as the reverse complement.
GGGCCTACATATAATTAGATTGTTTTTATGACCTCTTTTTAATAACAAATTATGCACACTAAATCAGAAGTTTAATTTTTCAGTTTAATTGTGAATCATGTAAAGACAAGTGATGGCAGAACTATGATGCATCCAAATTCTAAGATGATGCCCAATAATGTGGACACCAAGTACAAGCCAAGAATTTGACAACTCCAATTTTATAAACACAGAAAGAGATACTCGCGCCACCCTGTGGGGAAGGTTATGGCCCTTAGGCCCTGGGGGCTTTTCCAAGAAATCCGCAACTCTGTCCTCTCAGTTGTACATGTTTCCTTACTAGTTACCTACCTTGAATTCATCTTACTTTTCGCCATTGTGCAAGGAGTCAACCGCGCAAATACAAGGGTATGAGTTCATTTTTAGTAATTTTTATCATTTAAGCCTAATCGTTTTTATTATAAATTACTATAGCTGTAATAGGCCCACTGATATATTTTTTTGGGTAATCCCTTATTTTAGCCCATTTTAAATTTTTAGAACAAAATAAATCAAATAACTTACTTTTACTAATTTAAACACTTCAACTTAAATCAGAAAAAAAAATTAATGCTTTACAATGAGTTTTTCGTGTGTTTTGTTGAGTTTAAAGGAGTTAATAACTTGGATAAAGGTTTTTAAAATAAGACTTCCAACAACAACAATGGCGCGTAAGTCACAGAAGATGGTGAAATATACAATTTTTTATAGGGATGTGACGAAGTTCGAATTCGAATCCGACGACATTCGAACTTCGACGTTTTTTGAGCAAATTCAAATCCGACGGATTTTTTAAAAAAATTCCATCGGATTCGAATTTGAAAAATTACAGTTTTCAGATCAAACACGGCCGTAGAAATCGTAACTAAAATTAAAAAACCTAGAGACTTTCGAAAACCCGAAATAAAGAAAACAGATAAAACTAAACTCCTGGACCCTTATTCAGCTGTCCATAGATTAGACGTCGTATTTGGTCATGAACGTATTTTAGATACACCCCTCTCGCCAAACATTGTTTTCATCCGAGCTTTCTAAGCCAAGTGTTGACCAAATCCGCATCCGCATTCGAATCCGACGGATTTATATTTGCCAAATCCGAATCCGACGGATGCGGATTTTTATCAGCTCCGTCACATCCCTAATTTTTTATTTGGTACAAATCGTAAAATAGTACATGTACTTTTATTTTTATTTAAACAAAAAAATAATGTTTTATTTTCAAAATAGATTTCATAATAGTAATTAATGAGGTAAGTTAAAAAAATATATTTTTTTGGTGACTTGAAATTTAAAATGCGCTGAAATAAGGGATTACCTTTTTTTTGTAACACTCTAAACTCTAAAACTTAAACTCCAAAGCCATATACTATTAGTTTATCAGTAGGGACGATAGCTAAAAACTAAAAGTAAAAGAATTTGAATTTCAATTCGGACTGAATGTCACTACCACTATTACTTATAATTTTGAATAAGTGGCACTTTAAGTTGTTGGTGAAAAAATTAAATTTAAATACTACAAAAAAAAAGTATATATAAAAATAAAATTATTCCTCACGGATCGATTAATTAGAATGACTAAGAATGTACTAGTACTAGATGATCTTGTTTTTTTTTCTACTCTGCCTCTTTTACTTATATATTTTTATATTCTAATTGTTCTATAGTCTATTAGTCTATACACGCTTACTTAATTTAATTTACCTTTTACTTTTACAATTTAAACTTACATTAAGTCTGAAGTCTGAAGTATGCATATTTTTGGTCAGTTTATACTATATAATACCTTACTATAGGCCTATAATTATTATTATTAAAAGTTGAAGGAGGTGTACTATGACTATACGCCTAAGTAACATTAATTTACCATGACAGTACCAGTCTCAGGCAGTGTCAGTACCAGTGGTGGTTACCACTTTCTCTGTACTCTGTACCTAGACCTAGTAGTCTAGTACTAGTATGTTAATTGTAGACACTTACAGTCACTGGGTATTTCTTAGCTTATTGTAAGTGCAGAATTTACCAAGTTTACAGTATTAAGGGCAGAAGTAGAGTTGTCTTGTAATTAATCATGTATTCCTTTATGATTATATATAAATATTTATTAGTTTGATGTTTTTATGACAGAATCAGAGAAACATCTTAGATAGCAGTACTCTACCATCTAGCCCTACAGGTGTGCTTTCAAGTTGGTTAAATTGCCCTCAAGGTAAAAGTAAAAGGATGAGAATGTCCAAAAAAAATGTTTTAAAAATTAAATTTTTAGCTGTATGTCTAATCTACACAAAATTGATTATGAAATTTCATTAAAAATGTGTAAATATTTCTTAGAAAAATCTGAATGATTTGGGCTCTTTCTTTTTATCACTTTATAAAAAGAGTTCAGTATTTTAATGGAGTGATAGCTATGTGCTTATTTTGTTGGCATATTTGTTTGTGTGTACGACTGTTCTTAGTCAACATCATAGCTTTTATTGGAAAAGTGGCAAAAAAGTCTTGGTGTGTCTCAGGTGGCACTAAACCTTGAACTAAGAGTTCATTATGTTTTGGCCAAATTGAGCTTTCTTTATAGCAATATTCTTAGAGTGCAACTACCCCTCTCCAGTTTTACATTTTTTGCTTTACCTTCCAAAGGCTTTTTTAGATTTAAACATTTAGCAAAGAAAGAGAATGAGCACAATAATTGTTTTATTGATATTGTTTTTGGTCAATGTTTACAAATAAAGATAATTCTTTATTTATTTATAATTCTTATGTTTTGTGGTTTTGTCAGAGTGGACATTGATTTACAACAGATGCTATAAATTAACAGATGTCCCACTAACTTGGCAACAAGCACAAGTTGTTTGTAGCAGGTATAGAAATTAAAATGAAATATTTAAAAATTCAAAGTTAAGGGTTTCTCCTTGAAGAAATATTGTTTTATTATATTATTATATATTCCGTAATAAAATGTACTCATTATGTCACAATTCATTAAAAATAAAATCCCAATAAATTTTGTTACACAGGATTTAAAAAGAAATAAATGGTTTTAAAATATTTTATTTTTGATGGAATTTTGATACATGTATTTAATAAGCTCCTTTTAAATTTTTATTTTTTATTTTTTAGCTATGGTGGAAATCTAGTCAGCATTAACAGTCAGAGTGATCAAGTTTTAATAAATGAGTTTGTGAGTAGTTTTCAAGAAGATGGAATTTGGATTGGTGAGTTGCAGGATGTCTTTTAAGAATATTGAGTACTTATATTATCCAGGTGTTAAATTTAGATGTGAGCATATTTGAAATTGAACCCACAAAGCCAATGAGAATGTAATTCACAGCTCATTATAATGATGAGACACCAAATATAATTTTTGTTTTTCTTGTCTTTTTTGTGTGGCTTTTATAACCCCCAATGGATTTCCTCTTATCTCTGAAACTCTTTCACATCTTTATTCAATATTTATCTTTACCGTTTTTTTAAAGGAAAATTAATTAACCATTTATTTCAAGCTGATATCACTTGACAATTATTTTAAAAAGATATAGACTGCCCAGATTTTGCCTAGAGAAATAATTGCTTTGTGTCCTACAGGGCTGGCGCGCTATGAAAATCAGTCCTATCAGTGGGCAGAAGGACAGCCTGCTTTTGAACTTGATGGGTTTTGGTCTATCAATGGACTTAAAGCTGCGTACGGTGAGTAATTTCTGTGTGATAAGAAACTTTAATTATGAAAATGATGTTTTTAGGGAAGATATTCAAATGTGCAGGTAATCAACTTCAGACTTTTTCAACTGGCTTTGCATTTGGTAAAAATTCATTTGTGCATCAGATGGACTTATGGTCATTTATGAGACCAAAGCACCTAATATCCACCAAGAGCCGAAAAGTTAAAAATTTCAATCTCAAGAATAGAAAATTCTATATTAAAGGTTAAAGTCATTTATAAGATCAAAATCCCACTATCCTCCAAAAGCCTAAAAGTTAAAAATTTCAATTCCAAAAATAGACGATGCTTTATTCAAGATTAATAAAATACAATTACAGAGTACTTGCAGTTTCTATATGTAAAATAATTATTCTTGTAATAAGTGATTTTGCTTTCCTTGATCCTATCATCCAAAGTTTTCCCTCAGTTATGTCCTGTTAGCTGTTTTGATTGATATTTCATTCAAGCAACCTTTTTTTGGGAGCATGTTATTATGTTCGCATTTTTGAGTGTCAAAAAAAAATTAACCTTAAATTATATCCCTCCTTGAATGTGTAGATGACCCATCTGTCAAGCTATGTTGTCAAATGAAGTCTGCCTCTCCCGGGAATAGTGACCTGAGATGGTTACTAACTGAATGCGATGAGCTCCATGTGTCGTTGTGTATGGTGGAACCATGTGAGCAGCATGCCATGCGTTGTGCTGATGGAAGAAAATGTGTCAGCAAGGTCTGGATGTGTGACAAACATTGGGACTGTGATGATGGATCGGATGAATTTAATTGTAACTATGGTGAGAGTTAACAAATTTTTTAAAACATACAAATATATTTATGGAAATTTTTTAAAATACATGACCTTTTTTCTGTCACATCAGTTGACCTCACTGTGTGTGTTAAGTAAAATGTGTTTCTAATAATTTCAAAATGTATCTATAATCACCAATTATTGTCTAAAAATTATTCACAAACCATATGAAATCATTTGTTCATAAAAGCTGATTAATGAAATGTCATACTTATTTAAATCACTTCCTAAAATTATCAATCTATGGGCATTTTCTTCAATTTCTTAATGTGCCATTAGTTAATAGAATTACACAAGGTAAACAAAAATAACTTGAGCTCATTGCCAGGTCCTTACCAAATATTATATTTTTTGTTCAGAGGTTCATTTCAACATTTCTTGTTTTCTTTCAGAGATCTCTACCTCAGCTCTGTCACTCTCACAACACTGTGGTGCTACATTAAAAGGAGTTACTGGGGCTCTGCAATCACCAAATTATCCAGACAAATACCCTGCATTCGCTGACTGTGTTTGGAAAATTGAGATTTTGCCTCCTAAAGTTATCGAGTTAAAAGTAAGTTGATTAGCTCATGAATTCAATTTTTTTAATCATGCACTTTCCCATTTAATAAACCATTGACTTTCAAGTATAAAGGCTTGCACTTGCAGTAAATGCAAAATTTGTTGCAACTGTTTTCTTACTTAATTTTGCTTAAAGGATTTTGTACTATTTATTACTGGATAAAAGTCGCCCATTTTTTCAGTCTGACTTGTATTATAATTTGAAAACAACTTTAGTGTTTCTTCCCCCCTACTATTCCAATACTTTTAAATACATTTCCCAGATTACTTTACATGATTTTTTTTCTTCAGTGTGTTATTGCTACACTATCATAATTTTAATATTTCATGTAATTTTTTGTATATCATGCAATACTTTGTTGAAATCTCACATAGTACCTTACTCTGTTAAATTTTAGGTGGAGAGTCTGAAAATTGAAACACTGTATGACTGGCTTAAGATTTATGATGGCATTGAAATGACAGATGAAACTTTATTGGAGTATTTTGATGAAAGTGTATCTGACTTAACAGTCATGTCAACTGGGAGCTTTGTTTATATCCACTTTGTTTCTGACCACTCAATAGAAGCTCAAGGTTTTAATATCACATGGAAATCGGGTAAGTGAAAATAATATAATCTCACTGTGGCCTTGCTTTTCCTGCAATGGTTGACCTCAAAAAGATATTATATCCATCAGAATCAAATTTCAATTTAATGAGAATAGAAATTGTGTTAAACATATTTGAACATAATGTTTACGCTATCTCCCCAACAAGAAAATCAAATTTATTTGACAGGGGTTCAAATTCATTTTAACATTTTATAAATTTTAAAAATTATTTTTATAAAGTCTAATACAGTCAAACCTCTCATGACGAGCATCTCTCATTACGAGATTTTCGCATAACGAGCAAATTTTTTTTGAAAAAGTTGCTCCCTTAATGAGCACAGACTCGCAGAACGAGTGATGCAGAATGGGAAAGTCCCTTTTTCCTGGAAATTCATAAGTGAGTCTGCACTTCAGCCCTGATTTATTATTCTGTGTTAAGCATTCGGTCTGTTAGCATATTGTTTTCGTGTGTGATCAACCGTTTTTACAAATTTTGTATTCAGACGGTATTCGTTATTTTTTTATGTGCAAAGTGTAATAACCTGTGCTGAAATGTCTTCGAAAAAAAAACCCCACATGAAAACAATCTAAAGAGAGAAAAAAAAACACTTTTGAAATGAAACGAAAAACCATTGAAAAGCGAGAACAAGGTGGCTAATCTAGCGTGCAACTACAATTGGCCAACATCAACAATCTGCACTATCCTCAAGAACAATTAAGGAGATGTGTGCTTCATATGGAGTGTCAAGAATGTCTACGAAACAATTACGACACATTTTCGTCAAATTTTGAAGCGTCGGCAAAAACATATGCCTTTAACAGTTTTCTAGTTAAAATGGAATAATTATTTGTCATAAATTCATATTTTTGTTTACTTTTTTTTTGTTTCAAATCTAAATTGTAATCTAGTTGTTTCACTGTTTAACAATTCATAAGTAATTTTATTTGCATAAATGTTAATAAAATTTTTGCTAAATGAGTATTTTTTTTCAGCATGGAATGGGTTATCGTATTTTACATTGAATTGTATGTACTTATATATATCTATATTTATTTGCTGTTCATAACATATTTTGTTTTTTTCCTATTTATGACAAACAGTTGATTATAACACCCTTACATGTGGTGGCCATTTGAAAGCTGGTCAATCAGAAAAACACATTCATTTCCCAAGTTCCAATTCAAAGGTTATGCGTCAGAAAACTTGTGTATGGCTGATATCAACTACTCAAAGTGATGTTCTTCATATACAAGTAAGCCGTGGACTTGCGTTTAGTTTGAAAAGTCTTATTGCTGCTCAATAGCATTTATTTTACATTTGATGTCAATAAGCGTAGGAAGCTATAATCTTCTGCATAGATGGAGCGTCTGTAACAGATAAGATAAGATAAGATCCTGAATCATTTTTGTTTTGAATTTAAAAAAATAAAACTACAAGTTTTTCAACTTCACAGTTCCATCCCAGCTTGTCACTCTATGGAAAAGATTCTATAACAATATACGATGGTCCAAACACAAAGTGCCCTGTGATAACTTACATAAACGCAACCGATGTTGTCCTTGTGCCTGATGAATCTCAGCCTTACAATGATGTGGCTCTATTCCAATATGTTAACATTCCCCCTGTCATTGTGTCAGCTGATCAGTATCTCTATGTTCATGTCAGCTTAGGCAGTGGCAGTCATGGACCATTCCTCTCATACAAAGATGGTATTTATTAAAGATTACTGATTTTTTAAAAGCTAAAATTATAGTTAAATACGCATGAAAGTATGATTTTATGATAAAATAGCTTTGAAAATGTATTTTGTGCTTCTATGAATTACAGATAACAATAAAAATGTATATGCAAGCCTGAAAATCAAAAGTAAAACTCTGATTGTACTATAACCTTGTTGAAACTATTATTGCAATTTTGAGAAAGGACACTTGGCAAAGAAATTAAACAATTAAATAAGTTTAGTGACAAAGTAATTAGATGAAGATAATCATAAAAAATTGTAGAAACTTGGAGCAAATACAACTCTAATGGCGGAAAAATAAACATTGCCATGTTTAATTTCCTATTCTAATGATGACAAAAATTACATTTCTTTTAAAAAGTTAAAAAAGATTTTTTTAAATGGCTGTCTTGGTAATGGGGTCTCTCTAATGCTAAGGTTTTGAATGTTAAATTTGGAGATTTCAGAATTATTTTTTTTATTGCATAATAATAATTGTATATTGATAACCTACAAAGGCACTTGACTGAATTTTGTATCTTATAATATTTATGTTTTAGGTAACTTGTAAATGTATTTTAAGTTTCTTAATTAAGGAATAATGTTACTTCAAATGTTTAATGTACTTTTCAAATTGCCAGGTTGTGAAGTTCAAATTGCATCAGATTTCTCTTTTATCCTCTCTCCTGGATTTGCAAGCTCTCAATACTCAAACAATCTCAAATGTACATGGACCATACCTAAGTACAGCTCAGGCAAAAACCAAACACTAATTTTTTTGCCTGGTTTTCAGACAGAATTTAACAAAGATTTTGTCCTGGTAAATACTGCATGTAATTGTTATATTTGCTGCCAAGTAAATGAAGTCTAATTTAAAGAAAAATTATATAATTATACAACTGGTATTTATAAATAGGTCCAAAAAAATTTGAAATTAACTGTTAAAAGTTTGTATTGAAGATATCTATAAAAGAAATAATTATGTTGCTTATACTCTAATGCTTTTTTAATGGTTCATTTTTTAAAGTTGATAAATCAAAAAAAATGTTTACTTGAAAGATGGACAAATATTTCATGTTCATATTCATGTGAACATGGTTAAGTCACAACCCTCTTAATTGTTTTTACAGGTGCAAACCTCCTCCTCCCTTTCAGTCAATTTTTCTGGTTCTTCAGCTGTACAGCCATCAGTAATCCCATCCAATTATGATTTCTGTATAAGCTTTCATTCTGATTCTACTGTAAATCGTGGCCGCTGGGGAGCTATCATATCTTTTGGTATGGATTGCTTTTGTTCAAATGTTTTGAGTGTTAAAATGTATTCTCTATTCATAATCACATATATTTATCAATAAACAAACTGAAAATTTATGCAATTTATAATTGGTGTTTGCTTAACAAACATTTATCATTATTTTGTAACAACATAATACTTGGGCAAAATCTCATCAATGCAAAGTAAAGATAGAAATGTGTTAACTTAAAAAAAACACTTTTATCCGTTCATCCATTTAGAAGTGCCATGGAATAAACTAACAAGTGTAGAGAGAAGAATCTACTTTTCAGTAGACTTCATAAAAATATATGCCAAGAAGACTAATAAGAAAAATTTACTATATTTGAAAAAAAAAGTCCCAATACTCAGACAAACAATTATTTTGTAAGGAAAATAATTAAAATCAAACCAGTTCACTGTATAAGATGGTTACTAATTGAACATTTTCAAAATTCTCAGACTTCCACTTAAAAAGAAATTATTTGTTTTGCATTGGTTTAGACAGCTAAAAATATAAACAAACATGATTTCTGATCATGTGTTTCTGCCAAAACATATCAAAAATGAAAGCTGGCCTGAGTATTCTAAGAAAGATTTTAACGACTACTCTTTAAGCACAGCCAATCACAACAGTCCAAAAAATGGGGCAAAAATATGTAGACGTAATTTTTAACACAATTTTTTTGGCTAATTATATATTTTAATGTATAACTACTTTTAAATGTTTATTTTCAGTTATGACAACATAGTACATAAAGAATTTTTTAAATACTTTTTCTTTGCGTGGACATGTTTTAAAGTTTACATTTTTTTCTTTAAAAAGTCATTTATATTTTTATTTCCGCTCCCCTGGCCCCTTTTCTTTTTACTAGTATCTATAAGATTTTATTTTTTGGGGAATTTTAAATAAAATTAAAATAATTACTTAACTTTGATGTTTGGAAGTTTAAAATACATATGTATGATCTACCCAGACTGTGATCCTCTTCATGAATTACCCCCCCTTATGGTGAACACTTCAAAGTCCATTTTTGGAGCTACCGTCCAATTTTCATGTCCTCCTGATTCCATGCTGGTGGGGTCCAACTATGCAATCTGTATCAATGGCTCATGGCTCATTGAAGAACCGCCCAAATGTAAAAGTGAGTTATTGTTTTTAGATGCTCAGTGTCTGGCATTGCATGCACAAAGCTCAAAATCAGCCTCATTTTTCAAACAATGTGTAAAATTTATGAAATCTGCCATATAGATAAAAATTATAAAATACGTTAATAATGTATAGTTGTACAATGCCAAAATGTCATTTTGCTTATGTTTTTTCCATATTGTGAGAATAGCAATATTAATAAAAAAGAAATATATTATCCTTATGTTTTATTTTAAAAACAATAATGTTACCAGCTACTATATTACGCAGTTAATTATATTAAAAAGAAAAATAAACAATTACGTAAGTTCCCCAATAAGTTATTATTATTTCATTTATCTTATTGCCAAAAAAAATACAACAACCTATAAATGCATAAATATTTAGTTTTGCAAAGATTAACTACAGCATTTATTTTAATAAGCAGAGAAGATAGCAAGCAGGGTAAATTAAGTCTGTGTCTTGATTTTTAAATATAGAGCTCAATTGTGGCTCAGCGCCTGTGCCTCCTGAAATGTACTTAGCAGAAATGACTGGAACAACCATAGGGAGTACAGCAAAATACATTTGTTTGCAGGGCTATAGGATGTTGGGCAGGGATACTGCAATATGTGGTTATAATGGATGGGAACATGTTCCATCCTGTGAAGGTATTGTGTAGTTTTTTTTTCTCCATTAGACATATTTGTTTTGATATGATTTGTTTTTAAAGTTAAATAATATGGTTTGGTGTTAACCACATAAAAAAAAATTATCAGAAAAGACCTGCTGTTTAGAATCTTTGCATAGAAGAAATATTTTCCTTTTTTGAAGATCCACAATAAGAATCTTCCCATTTTGTATGCTCATTTTATTTTAAACAGACATCTTGTTTAAAATAGTTTTATTAAATGTTTTATGGGGAAACCAAATTTTATTTATTTGTACTCATGTTAATAAGCTTTATGATGATTCAGTTTTAGATTTGTTGGCATTGCACGCTCCCATTTCTCTTGCCAAATATCAAATCCAGCATTAGGCCAATCAAATACATTTTATCATCAGTGATAACATGTCCTAAAGAGCCTCCACCTCGCTGGGGTACAGGACTGGCAGAGGAAATATCGTTTGGTTATGTGAGGAAGTATTACTGTAATGATGGCTTCCAGATGATTGGTGTCAAATATTCCCACTGTAATTCTTCTGGTCATTGGAGTGACCCAGTGCCAGTTTGTCGAGGTAAAAAAAAGAACATGCTTTCTTTTTGTTAGAACAAAGTTCAATAGATAATTTATTGGGCAAAAGAGAAATTTTGAAATGCGTGACATCTAGCTTAGGTCAGCCAAACGAGATAACATTTCAGAAATGAGAAAGGAATTAAGCATTCATCATAAAAATCTGTAACAGCTTGGAATCACATTGTTTATACATCCAGTTTATACCAATTAATCTTGCTGCTCTGGTTGGAGTTTGGTGTAGAATTTAAAATAATGAAAAAAAATATGTATCAGTTTTCTTTATTAATTTTAAAAAAGTTTATCTTACGCTAATAGATATTAATCTATAAGATGGTAATTTCAGAAAAGTTAATCTCTTTCCAAACTTTCTTGGAACAGCTCTCAGTTGCCCTAAAATCTTTAACATTAGCCATGGATATTTCAATGTAACTGGTGAACCTGTACCTGTTGGAGCTTCAGTTCAAATCATTTGCGATGCAGGGTACAAGTCAAATGGACCGGACATAATTACCTGCTTGCCAAGTCTTCTATATGATCAAATCATTCCAGTCTGCATAGGTGAGATTGATTTATCGATTATTTATATTTTTTGTCCAAGACAAATTAATTTTTATGTAAACAAAATATTTTAAACAAAGCTTACAGGCTTTGTAAAAATTATTTTTATTGTAAAAAGACTCCGGTGATTGTAGATTTGCTCGCTTAATACAATACCACAACACAATATTACTGATTTGTTGACTACAACTAACATTTGTTTGTCAATTCATCATGTTTGCCATCTTCAAGAGGCTAAGTAATTACTACTTAACAATTTAGTGGATTCAAAATATTACCTCATCTAGTTAAAAACAATATGTTAGATACACACTCACACTGTATTGAACTTTTCTTTTAACAGATAAAGATGAGTGTTATGATGACAATTCAATTTGTGGTAGCCATGTTTGCCAAAATTTACCTGGCGACTATGCATGCCTTTGTGGAAAAGGCTATGTACAACAGACTGGAACAAGACATGGATGCATAGGTAAGAAAGAGATTATTGTGGGCAAGATATAACCAACCAACCAACCAATGGTGGCAACTGATCTTAACTCTACATTTTATAAAGCTACTTGATGAAACATTCTTTTAACCTTTATTGTGCAGATAATTTTCCATTTTCTATATCTGTATGGGCAATTCATATCTTTGATGTTGCTGCACATGGTTATATTAAAATAAAGAGCCAAAGAAAGATAATTAAATCATCTTGTTTCCTAAGTTTTACCCAAGAGTGAATAAAAGTATAAAAAAATTTAATGTAGGTGGATTTTTAGTCATAAGTACAATAACAAACACACTAGCTAATACACAGAAACTTTTATCACAAAATTTGCAGTTTTTTTTTCCCCAGTCTGAAAGATAAAAAGGAAACATGATAAAGCTAATGTAATCAATAAATGAAAATCAATTTAATCCCAAGAATGTCTCAATAAAAATACATGTAGTTATCAAACCCAAATATCACTTGATGTTTCCATCACAACCACTTTTCAAAAAAGAAATTAGAAAAATATTTTAAAACACAAACAAAGTTTTGAAAACTGAAAGTAGATTTGATAATGAACAATTTGAATGAAGTGGGTGTAACAAATTGAAGTCTTGCATGATTTACAAGAATGAAGAGAAAAAAAAAGTAGAAATGTGGCTCTGACCACTTTTAAGGTTTTTTTTGCCCAAAAATGGCTATGGATGAATTTGGATGCTGTGCCCAAGGGTTAAATAGAGCAATTTAAAAAAAACAACCTTACTTTTATTAGGGATAAGTCCGGGAATGTTTTATTTTTTTTTGTTGCACCTTTGCATTCCTAGACAATTATTATTTGTGATTAAGACCTAAATTATTCTGACCTGTAAGTTATGATAATGAAATAGTTCTATGTCAGTGAGTTTGCACATACAAATCTACTGAGATTACCTGGTAATCTATCAACATATTTTCAAGCAGTGATGTTGCAAGTTTCCAACTTCAAAACAATAATTTCTGTGACTCTACAAAAAAATCATCTTAATGGACTGTATATCTTATGAAAGTAAATTAAAAAATGGTAGTTTAAAAAGGAAATGATAAGTTTTGAGTTTAGGCTATAGCTATTTTAAACTTATTATACATGGTTACTAATAAAACATTACTTTTTTTAAAACCAAAATGTTTATTTAATAGTTTAGTATTTCCTGCATCTACTTTTTTTTTCCTTTCTCCTATGAAACAAGTAAAAAGACCCACCCGCCTCCCCTCACACACAAAAATTTACCTAAAAAACTATAAAAAAATAAATAGTACTAGAAATGTCTTTTCTGTATTTAAAATTTTTTTTAGTTTTATCTTCATTGCAATATTTATACAAAAAATTCATATTTTTTTCCTTTTGCTTAACAGATGTCAATGAATGTGAAAACAACAATGGTGAGTGCAGCGATTTATGCACTAACACAGAAGGAGGATATAACTGCACCTGTCTGAGTGATTTTAGCCTTTACGATGGGCCCAGGGAGCGGAGGGAACATCAAATTTTAGTGCCTTACCAGACATGTTTTGGTGAGATATTCATTCTTGTGCTCTTATTTGAAGTGCATAGGAAGAATCAGGAGCTACTTTTAAAAACATTTTAATGGAAATATTGAAACATGGACCTAATACAACAAAAACTTACCCACGTTCGGCTTTTGTCCTGCAGCATCTCACAATGTTTAATATTTGGCCTTAAAAATAAGTTTTAAGTTTTCAAACCCCATTTAAATCCTCAGTAACAAGAACAATTATTTCTTCATTATGTAAATCTGCTATTATAAAACCCTAGCTGAAAAAAAAGGGTTAGACCAAAACAATTTAAACAACTATCGACCTGTATCTAATATTTCATTTTTGTCGAAAGTCATTGAAAAACTAGTCTTAAAACAACTTTTTTCTTATCTAAATGACCACACTCTTCTAAGTCCTAATCAGTCGGCCTACAGACCTTCTCACAGCACAGAGACCACTCTGTTGAAGGTAACAAATGACCTCCTGCTCGCACTGGACAGTGGGAAAATTTCTATATTGGTCCTCTTAGATCTTAGTGCAGCCTTTGACACTGTCGACCATCAAATACTGCTGAAAACCCTGCAAAATTATTTTGGAATTTCTGGCTCAGTTCTGGCTTGGTTTCAATCATACTTATCTAACAGATCACAGGTAGTATCAGTGGATGGTTGTATCTCTCACAAAGCTGACTTGCTTTATGGTGTGCCTCAGGGCTCTGTTTTGGGTCCGGTACTTTTTGTACTGTATACAAGACCGCTACTTCTACTGCTTGAAAAGCATTCAGTTAAAAGCCAATCATTTGCAGATGATACTCAACTATATACTCACACTGATCCCTCTAATATGGACTCCGGTGTCCAATTGTTGCAGGAGTGCATTGGTGAAGTGAAGTCTTGGATGACGTTAAGCAAACTCAAGCTGAATGATGACAAGACTGAAGCACTTCTATTTTGCAACAATAAATCACGCAGTACTTTGTCTCTTCCGAAGTCAATTCACGTAGCCAGTTCGGATATTCTGTTCACAACATCGACTAGGAATCTTGGCTACATTATTTCTGACAACATGTCTATTAACAACTTCATCAATCACATCTGTCGCTCTGCCTACACTGCCATTCGCCAGATCAGCTCAATCCGTCATTACTTAACAGTTAGTGCCACAAAAACACTAGTCTGTGCTCTTGTACTGGCTCGTATGGATTACTGCAATTCTCTTCTGTCAGGTGTGCCAAAACAATGCATTGAAAAACTACAGAAAGTTCAAAATTCAGCTGCCAGACTGGTGCTCAAGGCAAAAAAACATGACCATGTTACTCCACTTCTTCGCTCACTTCATTGGCTGCCTATACAAGCCCGTATTGATTACAAACTGGCCGTTCTCTGTCACAATTTCTTTTCGGACTCATGCCCATCGTATCTTACTGAACTTTTGTCGGTCTACTCACCCACTCGCAAGCTAAGATCTTCTGCAGACACACGCGTTCTCTCTGTTCCTACGACACACACCAAAACGTTTGGTGAAAGGTCGTTCTCTTTTTGTGCAGCCAAACAATGGAATTCTCTACCATTACACATGCGTGGTATTCAAACAACCAAGTCCTTCAAGACTGCACTTAAGACACATCTTTTCAAAATTTATTTTTAAAATTGATGAAACAAACATTTCTTGTAAATGATTAACGTAGCTTATGTATAATGTATTGTAATTTTGTGTGTTTGTTGTGATATGAAAGTTAATTTAATACTTATAAGTATGTTATTTCTTTCATGTAAAGCGCTGTGAGCCCAGTTCCTTACTGGGATACAGCGCTATATAAATAATCAATTTATTATTATTATTATTATTATTATTTTATATGTCCCTAATTTAAGCACAATAATGTAGATGGTTATTGCATTGGAACATAGTTAATTATAGTATTAGAATTATCACAGCCATAACTGCTATTGATAATTTATGCAAAATTTTGTAGTGAGGTTATACAAAAAAATTAATTTAATCCTCCTGCCCCCAAAAAATAGAAAAAAATAAAAGGTCATGTCCTTTATTTTTAGAATCATGTGCCCCACTTAATTTGACCAACCAAGCAGCAGTGTTCTACAACCAAAGGAAGCTTTATAATGGAAAATTTCTAAATGGCACTGAGGCTTATGTTAAATGCCCGACTGGCTATTTTCCTAGCAGTAGCACACTCACCTGCTTGTCTGGGATAGGATGGTCTGAACCTCTACCTACTTGCAACCGTAAGTCCTAAAGGCTGATATCAATTTTCTAAAAATTCAATAGTAAATCAATGTGTAATTTATTTTTGTTTACATTTATTATGACTATTATTTTATTATTTATTTTATTCAAAAGGCGTTGTAACACATTATTCTGAAGCTCACCACAAGCTTCAAAAGTTTTAATATTTCTTAAGAAAGCCAATCCAACATTAAATTTTCTTGCAGACTTTCCTTCATTATCTTCATTATTTTTTTTCATGTCAAAATTCTTTTACTGTGTTAATCATCTTCCTCATTATATTCATTTTTCTTGCTGCTGTTGTTTTTTGGGTTTATTTTCACTAAAAAAAAGTATATGTTATTGTTTTAAAAACCTATTCTTTTAAACATTTGTGCAGTTTCTGAGTGTGAAAACCTTAGAGACATCAACAATGGCTCAGTGATTTACAGCAGCCTAACCTTAGGGAGCAAAGCCATCTATTCGTGTAACGAGGGTTTTTTATTGCAACACATCAATGTCAGATTCTGTATGGAGTATGCCAATGAAAGTCTTCCATCAAAGAGGTTCCGCTGGAGTGGAGCAGAACCTAGTTGCATTCGTGAGTACAAATTATTCTCTGCATTTGCCATCATTATTATAGTTCTATGACATGACATCACTCTGTTAAAAGTGACAGGGTCAGGTGGCTGTTAGAGGGCCATCATTTGGCCAAATGTACATAGAGACTTAAAAAGTTTATTTTATAAAAAAAAAGAACCCTCGATGGCACTACACTTCTATCAACTCAAAGATTTCACCCTCAATAAATTCAGTGGTAACATGCCCTCCACTTGAGCCGCCTCTGAATGGCACAGTGAACCTCAGCGCCTACACATACAACTCGGTTGCCTTGTTCAGGTGCCAGTGTGGCTTCAGTCTTGTGGGTCAGTCCATAATAAGATGTCGAGGAGACGGCCAGTGGAGTGCCCCCAGTCCCACCTGTGCAGGTATCTCAATTTTTATATCTTTCTTTCTTAGAGTTAGATTTAAAATTTCATGATGAAACTCTGATGGCTTGTTGTATCTGTCATCTTCCGCTAAAAGGTAAAAATTTAAGGTACCACAGTGATTTGAAAACATAAATACCTGTTTTTAGGACCAAGTAAAAATGTATTAAAATAAATATTAGGTTATGTCTGGTAAATTCAAAATCTTCAGTAAAGTAGTAAAATATTTGTTTTAATTTATTAAAAATAAATACATTGCTTAGGACTTTTTTACATTCCTTGGCGTAGTCCTTTTATAATTATCCATTAGGTTAAAATGATTTACAAAAATTATACTTTTTATTCTGTTGTTTGTCAGATGTTTTAAAATTGTAAACCTTCTTTTTTAAATTCATCATTTCAGTTGAGTCATGTTCAAGTCCTGGGAAAACCAATGCCACTGTTTTACAGTATTACCCTGGCTTCCCTCTCGGATCAACTGTCTATTTCCAATGTGATGCCCCTGGCTATAACCTTTCTGGTAAGAGAAATCTTGTAAAGTTTATTTCATTTTATTTGATAAGTCCACTTATTATAATTTGAGCGATGAGATACCCTCCTTTTTAAAAAAAACTATTCTTTCCTCTCCCCCTTTACAGGACATAACTCCTTGGTTTGTTCCCCGATCAGCATTTCCAAGAAATCAGCACTGCAGCCAAGTATGAAGCTGACTGTTTCCATGGAGTTTCAAATCCTGAACAACTCCAGCTTGGTGTCAGCCTGCTTGATGTCTTATTCAGAGAAGATGAGAGTTGTCCTGAGACACAGATTGAGGACCATGATAGTCAATGCTTTTAATCATGACGTTCAAGTGAAGCTACACAGTGATTATGGGAAGTTAAATGATGTGAGCATACAATTTTTTTAATTAAATGTATTTTAAAGTAATAAAAGATTTTACTTCAAAACATTTGTGTGCCTTAAATGATAATCACATTAAAAATTTTATTTGTTATATGCTGTTGCAAAATACTGCAAGGCTTATTTAGGACTGGATTAAAATTTTCTGCGGAAATTCCTTTCTAGATAAATACAGCATGTTTCATTTTTAAAAGAGTGATTTGAGAATACAATTAATGTAATTAATTTTCAGAGTTTGTAATGTTTCATATAATTTTTACATGAATAGCTGGCAAATTATTTTTGAGTAATTTTATGGATTCAAGGTTTTGAAAATGCTAACTTCAAGCATACAGCGTCCAATACAAATAATAGTTTTGAAAAACGATGACTATTAATAATTTTTTGGGATAAAATTGTAATTTTTTCTCCCCCTAATGTTTCAGCGTATCTTAAGAATCAATGTGATCATATCATCTGTAAATTTTTCTGCCACCTATTACCATGGGCAACTCATAAGGGAGGCAATCAACAGCAGCCTCACACTTGAAGACTTTGATAGAGAATTTGCTGATGAGCCAATCAGTTGTCCCTCCTTTAGAGTAAAACCTGATACAGAATTGATCCCAGTTGCTGTGTTTGAGTGCATGCCAGGCCTTAGACTGCAAAATGAGTCTTATGGTGATACATTTTTGCCTGTTTGCATGGAAGGTAGACACTTTATACTTTTAAAAGATTTTAAAAGAAAATTTACATGATTACTCGTTTAACTACTCCAGCATCAATATTTGTTTCAATATTCATGTGCAAACCATAGAATGGAACATTTTATTTGCTATTTGAGAAATTGAAAACAATCATTTTTTTCTTTCCAAATATATTTTTTTACCAAAACACATTTTAATAAATTGACAATTGCTAAAGATTGCATATGATTACATGTAAGTTAAGACAGTGATGACAAAGTTACTGGATTTGAATCAGACCAAAAAAAAATATTTTTTGTTCAAACTCTTTATCCATTTACTTAACTTTTTTCGGACATTACAAATGTAATTTTTATATTTGAACAAGCAAGGATGAATTAAATTATTTTTCAGATTGTCTGTTTGATGGATCCTTAAATTCACCTGAAACAAGCACAGAAATACCCGTTGATTGGATCACAAGTGTTCCAGCGGGTGGACATTCAGGTTTCACAACTTCAGATATCACCAGCCCTCACACCTCCCAGTTTGATCCAGGCATCTCTGACAGCACAACGGCCACAAAGTTTACGGCCACCCCTACACCAATAACTGCACACCACGTTACAGCCACCAAATCCCCCACTGTCCTCACCACTGCCGGCAAGCCATCATCCAAATCCCTTGAGTTCAATAATACACAAAACGAGCAAGGAAATTTTCCCAAACTTGAAGGGCCTGATGCAGAGTTGTTGGGCACGACCAGCATCACTGATAAATCGTGGAAAGAAGATATTACAAGTAGGAGTTCACAATCAAGTGCCAGAAATGAGCAACAAGACACTAATGTAAATAAACATTTCAGCAATATCTCATGCACGAATGTAGATCTGAATCAAAGCCCTGGAAATAACAGTGATGGATCAAGTACACAGCGGTTGGATATGGATGTCAATGGAAAAAGAAATTTGTCTGAATGCTCTACAACCCACTCATTAGAAAAACAAGAAGTCACTATGGTGCATCAAACACCATCCACTCTATTGAACTGTAAGTGAATCTATTGACATATCAGTACAACATCTGAGAATTCGTTTTTTTTGGTGTTTTTTTTAACTTGACATGAAGAAAAGGTTCCTTTCAGACAAGAATAGAAATTTTTACATAGCTTATTAAGCAGAGTGATAAAAAATTAATTATTTATTTGTCACAATGTTTTCTTGGTTTTTTTTAAAAGTTCATTTACAAAACTGCAAGTTTTCATCAATTCAACATATTCATCAACATGACTTAACGTGACATTTCAAAGGAAAACCCATGCATGACATTTGAGCGAAAAAACCAAAGGCCATTTCCGCTCAAGAAAAATTTGAAATTTTATTTTCACCCTGCAACTAGCTTACAGTCTCTTGTACATGTAACTAGCTTACAGTCTCAAATACATGTAACTAGCTTACAGTCTCTAGTACATGTAACTAGCTTACAGTCACTAGTACATGTAACTAGCTTACAGTCTCTAGTAAATGTAACTAGCTTACAGTCTCTAGTACATGTAACTAGCTTACAGTCTCTAGTACATGTAACTAGCTTACAGTCTCTAGTACATGTAACTAGCTTACAGTCTCTAGTACATGTAACTAGCTTACAGTCTCTAGTACATGTAACTAGCTTACAGTCTCTAGTACATGTAACTAGCTTACAGTCTCAAGTACATGTAACTAGCTTACAGTTTCTAGTACATGTAAATAGCTTACAGTCTCTAGTACATGTAAATAGCTTACAGTCTCTAGTACATGTAACTAGCTTACAGTCTCTAGTACATGTAACTAGCTTACAGTCTCTAGTACATGTAAATAGCTTACAGTCTCTAGTACATGTAAATAGCTTACAGTCTCTAGTACATGTAACTAGCTTACAGTCACTAGTACATGTAACTAGCTTACAGTCTCTAGTACATGTAACTAGCTTACAGTCTCTATTACATTTAACTAGCTTACAGTCTCTAGTACATGTAACTAGCTTACAGTCTCTAGTACATGTAACTAGCTTACAGTCTCTAGTACATGTAACTAGCTTACAGTCTCTATTACATTTAACTAGCTTACAGTCTCTAGTACATGTAACTAGCTTACAGTCTCTAGTACATGTAACTAGCTTACAGTCTCAAGTACATGTAACTAGCTTACAGTCTCTAGTACATGTAACTAGCTTACAGTCTCTAGTACATGTAACTAGCTTACAGTCTCAAGTACATGTAACTAGCTTACAGTCACTAGTACATGTAACTAGCTTACAGTCTCTATTACATGTAACTAGGTTACAGTCTCTAGTACATGTAACTAGCTTACAGTCTCTAGTACATGTAACTAGCTTACAGTCTCAAGTACATGTAACTAGCTTACAGTCTCTAGTACATGTAACTAGCTTACAGTCTCTAGTACATGTAACTAGCTTACAGTCTCTAGTACATGTAAATAGCTTACGGTCTCAAGTACATGTAACTAGCTTACGGTCTCAAGTACATGTAACTAGCTTACAGTGACAAGTACATGTAACTAGCTTACAGTTTCTAGTACATGTAACTAGCTTACAGTCTCTAGTACATGTCGCAGAACCAATATTTACAAAACACATTATTTTCCTAGTCACCATGCCCAGTGTTCTCTGTAGAGATGACAGACAGCATGACAGGTGTATTTACAAACCTCTCCTGCATTGATGCTGTTCATGTCAGTATCAACACAAAGGTGAATGACCTGCTACGAGAGTTTGGGAACAAGATGGGCAAGCACGTGTGTGTCTACGCCTCTGATGCATCTCTACAGCTAACTGCTGGAAACATCAGGTTCAAAGGATCAACTGTAAATTTTACCAGATTAAAACATACTTTATATAAATGCCACACAACTAGGTTTTGATTTCTTGTGAAAAATAAAGCAGGAACGTTTATATTTTATACAAATTCTGTAACTACTGCAGAAACATTTTGGAAAAACTTGAATTAAAACTAGTGGATTGTTTTTTTCTTGAACTAATATTTTCATGTTATCTCATAAATTAAAATGAAAATATTGCTCCTACCAAAATTGGCTAATGTTGAATTTTTCTTTTAGAAAAAGAATGACTAAAAAAGAAATAAGTTTTTAAACATTACAAGTGAATATATCCAGAGATGCTTAAAGCCACTGTTGATATCCTCTCTGTAGGCTAGGACAAATGTCCAGTTTTCATTTGGGTATGTGACATCAATCAAGCCATCTGTGGAATCCTGCGCCAATGAGTTCAAGGAGTACACATACGAGGAGCTCCCTAGAAAGTTTGAGAGGGTCCAGCAGGAGGTTGTCCACCTGGGCTGCGAGATTACCAACTACACAAGGGATGAGTTTGTGCTCACCTTGTCTGGCTGGTCATGTCATGCAGGCTATGTCATTGACTTGATCACGTTTCAGTAAGTTATTTTTAAAGTAAAGACTTATAGCGAGCAAATCATATCCAAAATGGTTTAATTGAAAAGATGTTGTTAAATACCTTCCTCCTGTGTTTGATAAGTTCATAAGTTTGATCCAAATAATAGGCATTGTCTATTATTCATTCATTTGAGACATTGGATGTATGTTCTTAGTTTGGTTTACTTCTGTTTTAGAGCTTGAAAATAATAATGCCCTGAGGAAATAATTTAGCAATTCTTCTAGTAACACTGAGGTTACATTCTGAAACCCCCACCGCCACTCACCCACCTGAAAAGCTAAAAAAAACCCACCAAGATTTGATTTTTTATCAACAGAAAATAAAAGAAGGAATCATACAAATACAGTAGAACCCACTTAACTCGACCACGGTTAACTTGCCAACCCTATTAAGTCGATATTTTTTATTGGAACCGCCAAATTCTCTCTTTGTCTTAGCATTTTCTCATCGGTTATGTCGATTCTTTTATGTCCCCGAACCCTAATACCTCAAGCACAAAAGAGGGCAGAATTTGCCACTTAACTTTGGTTATCTTGATCCCCATGACCAATCGCCAGCTTTTGAAAATGTTATCGATGCCACTTCACCATCTCACTGCCGTATTTTTGCGGGTTCAACTGCACTACATGTATTACTAACAGCCATCCAACGACGCCTGCAAAAACACGCTTTGTCCCCATTTAGGCCGTGCTGGGCGTGTGTAGAAGAACTAGGTCATGCAGCATGTATCGAGAACGAAGACGCGCAGAGGGAAGCGGGGGCTTGTTTTGTATGACATCATTGGCAAAAAGCATTTATGAGAGTGTATCAATGATCAAATTTTCGCCTCGCGTCGTCTGATGGTGACTTCTCGACGCCTTTTGGCAAACCCCTAGGCCGTCGATTTAACCGGGTTCTACTGTATTATGAAATATTTCAAGACAATTCTGTTTTTGTTTGCTGAATATTGAAATCATGTCTGTATCAAAAAGTGATTGATTAATTTCTCTTGCATTTTTTTCACTTTTTACACTGCAATGATAAATGACATATCAGATGCCAGCAACCAATTTACACTTAACTTTTAATTTAAGAATAATTTTATAGCTGATTTTAAAAATATTTTTCAAGGTGCGTCTACAAGACATCAGAATCTGGTCGTGTCTCCCTCACCCCAGTTATGACAGTACCAAGACTGATGGTACCTTTCACTGCCAATTTCACTTTCCATCAGGCGCCTTCAGCCATTGAAGCACACTGCATAAGTGAATACTCTGAGGGTCTAGAGAGGGTTCTCAGTGAACTAGAGCCGACTGTCCAGCCTGGACTCACCCAGTGCCCAGGAGTTTATATCACTCTCACTAAAAGCATCACTGTAAAATTGGTGGGAAATTCAGTAGGTTTTAAAAAAAAAGAAAGGGAAATTCATCATTTGTCATGTCTTTTTTTGTTTTAGCAGAGGTTGTTTTTTTATACATAGGGACTTAGGTGCTCTTTAACCATTTAGAACTAACAAGAAAAATAGTTTTTTTAAAAAAAGAAACAGCACAGTAACATAATTATTTAATAATAACATTCTACATCGGTTTAAGTGTGTTAATTTTGTTTCTCTGTTTTAAAAATGTGTGTTTCATACGATCTGACCCATAAATGTTTAAACATTAATAAAACAAAATAGTTAAATTTAAAGAAATTTAAAATCAATAAGTTTATAAATAAATATATTGTATACCCATAATATATATATATATATATATATATACATGAGACTTTTGAATTGTCATTATTATATTTTTCAATAATCTTCTGTATAGAAGAGGCCACTGTAACAGATAAGATATTTTGCATTGCCCCATGTAGGTGAGTGTTCAGATCATGGTGCACCTACTGCCAGTCCAAGAAGGAATCAGAAAATCCATGATGCAACAATGTGGCAGGTTTATTTCAGCCGAATTCCAGAAGCCATCTCACAAGCTTGCATCACTGAGTCTGTCTAAGGAAACCCTATCACAATGTCCTTTAATCAAAATGGCAGGGAATGGTTTGGATTGCAGTGAAAAGACAAGATTCTTCTGTCCTCCTGCGTACCACTATGACAAGTTCAATTTTCTTTGCATTGATGGTAAGTTTCCTTTTTTAATTTTTGAAAACTACATCGGTTAACTAGCATCAAACTGAAATTTAAGAAAGATAACATTAGAAGCGAGTTAAGAATTTTTCTTCTGAAAACTTATTTTAAAAAAAATTTTTTTTAAAAATTTAATAACTAGGTAAACACGTGGCTAAAAATTTAAATTGGCTTTTTATTAGAAAAGGAACAAAATTCAATTACATATAACATGGCTTTAATTAGTATAGATGAAACCTGGCCATTGCATGATAGTTTTATGAACCCTGACCATTGCATGATAGTTTTATGAACCCTGACCATTGCATGATAGTTTTATGAACCCTGACCATTGCATGATAGTTTTATGAACCCTGACCATTGCATGATAGTTTTATGAACCCTGACCATTGCATGATAGTTTTGATATAATATTAGCTGAAATCAAGCATCACAAAAGTTAAACATTAATAACTTGATCTTGATCTTATTTATAAAATTCAGATTCATTTCTTCACCTTATGAATGCTGATGTAATTCAGCCTGTAAATTTGTTTGACCAGTCATTAGTCCATCATTCAGACTATCAAACTGCTGTAGCATTTCTTCTTAGACAACCTGAGCTTCTATGCCTCAAACATCTCCATGATCTTGCAAGGGGCTGTTGATGGTGAACTCTGCGACAATGCTGTCAAAGATTCAGTTGAACAAATGGCCAACACTGTTATCATTGGTCTGCAGGGCACTTTGAGCCATGAAGTCTGCAAGGGTACTAAAAGTGTCTACATATTGCATGAACAAGGGACTGTATCCATTGAAAGACAGAAGGTATGGGAGATAACAAGACTAATCAGTTTTCTAATGTTGATAAATATACACATTGTTAAAAACTATTTCTTCTGTCTGTTTCATTTTAAACATTTGATATTTATTGTTAGAAAAGTATCAATGGAAATAGGTTTCAATTTTAAAGAAAAAAAATAAAATGAATGACTTACGAGTTTAATCTTTTAAAAACAGTAGATCATGCTTTTTGTTATTGCGATGTTTTTGTTTTCCTCTGGTTTTGTTCAATTATGGTTTTTTTATTTTTCAGAATCAAATTCTGGTTTACATGCCACTGACATTAATTAGCTTAACTGGCAGCAAAGATAACTGTGAAGATTGCGCTGAACAGCTCTTCCTTCATTTACGCTCAGCTTTACCTCAGCCCAGCAAAACCATGGCAAAAAACATCTCTGATCATTGCAGATCTGAAGTTAGCAGCCCAGGGGAATATATTGTGTTAAACAAGGAGTGGAAATGCTTCCATGGTTACAGTTATAATGTTAACACACATAAATGTGATCCCATAGGCCCACTTGAAACAGATGAAGACTTGCCACATGGTATGTCAACATAATTAGTTGAAAAATAATGTGTGTAAATTCTCCTAAAAACACTGATGGAAAGATTAGGTCCTGTTGTCTTAATTCAATGTAGCAAGTTTTGAAGCCTTAAAATGACCAAATATTTTTTTTTAAAACATATTAGTTTTAATAAGTTGTGTAGAGTTTTTTTTGTGTGGCAAAATCAATTATGAATTTATATATACTTTAGTGGCTAAATTGTTCAGTAGTTGAATTTTGATTATGCGGTCGAGTGTTCAAATGTTAAGAATGTTTTAAAACAATGCCATCATTTTTTATAGTTAGTTATGTTTATAAGTTTTATCAGAAAGGTCATTTTTATTTAGTTAGCAGCAATGCTTCACTACGAAAGACAGTGAGTCATGAATAAAAGTGTAGCTAAAAAAATCTATATTTTACTTTGATTATTTAAAAGCTAGAATTGTTTACTGTTGAGCATATGATTGAGTTTGACTATAATGCCTACTATTTTTTTTATCTAAACTCATCTATAAAACTGTTGAATTGTTAACAAAAGTTAAAGTTTTACTATTCTTTTAGAACATTCAATATTGCACAGACACAAACGTGATGCAGTGTCATCTGTTAGTTGGCAGAATGAAGCTCCTTATTGCATAGGTATGCTACATTATTTCAATAAGTTTTAAAAAAAAATCACATCACTAAAAAAGTTTAAGCTTTTAAAAACTTTTTTGTAAGTTAAAAAAATTTAATAGTTTTTTTTAATAATTTGGATTGTTAGAAAATATAAAAAGTGTTTGTTAGAATGATAAAGACTATTAGCCACACTAATTTGAACATGCTTTAAAAATTGTATTAACATACCTGGTACTCATCAAAATCATAGAACTATATATATGAATTTCATCCCATAGATGTTCAGCCGCCTGTCTTCATTGATTGTCCCACTGAGCCTGTGAATGTTGTCCTGAATAACTTCATCAGCCACCCTTGGAACATTACTAAGCCAACTGCAATCGATAATTCTGGACAAGAACCCCATATTTATTTGACGCCGTCTGCTTTTATATGGCCTTCTTCGTTCCAACAAGTTAGTGGATTATTTACAAAGTCTTGCTATGTTTAAAAAATAACTTTTGTAAAACTTTATTTGGGAATATTTTATAAGCCTATTCTTATGTTTTTCCTAGACATGATGGTTAAAACAAATGATTGAAAGGTTTAATAGACCAGAATCAACCAACCAAATTTTGTAGCATAGGAACATTTTGAAATTAACTTTTAAATTTTCCCTTAACAAAAAATGCTATTGTTACTTTACACTCTAGGAAGAAATGTGGAAGAACTCAAAAGTTTATAACTGCTACTAAATGTTGAGTGCCAAAGATACACAATTTATAAAATTATAAATTCCTATATATATATATATATATATATATATATATATATATATATATATATATATATTTATATATATATATATATTAGGGCTGTTATCGATTAATTTAAATTTAATCATTAACTTTAGAAAAATTAACGATTAATTAATCGATAATTTCGATTAAAGTCAAAAATAGAAATGTATGACGTCATTAAACTGAACATTTCTCACTGACATTGAAAATTTAGAATATTTTGAACTAAATTTTATGACAATGTGTTGATACTTGATCGGATGTTTGTGCTGAAGGTGGTACGTCAGCGATGTATTTGATCCTTTAAAAGAAAATTGTTTAAGGCAGTGAACGCAGTAAACTTTTTCACCATCTTCGACTTTGCCATCAGAAGTTTGCTTAAAAACCAAATTTTTGCTCAACTTTCTAGTTATCTGTTTAAATTTAAATGCGCTGATGCTGTCAGCCATGTTTTAGTTGACGTCTGCCGGTCCTCATAAAGTAATAACATAAATTATAATATTACGCAGGAGAAGTTTGTACGTAAAAAATATAAAAATTATTATTAATTATTAATAATTAATTATTTATTAATATTTTTTAAAAAAAATATTATAAATATTTTCTTTAATTTTAATCGAATTTTTATCGATTAAAATAATTTTAATCGATTAAAAATTTTTTTAACGATTAATCGAGAAATTAATCGTTAATTTCCGCAGCCCTAATATATATATATATATATATATATATATATATATATATATATATATATATATAAATATAGAGCTTTGGTTTAAAATGATTTTGAAGGAAAAGTACAAGCATGTGATAGTGACGATTGAACTACAAAAGCAATTTAAAGGACAAACAAATAAAATTGCAATTAATATTTATTAATTTTTTTAGTGATCTGTTATGTAGACTGGTCACAAATTATTATTGCTACAGAGCTCAATTTACTTTGCTTTTTATAATATTTCTCACATTCTCTTGATAGTATACCCTATAGTAATTTATGACTAGTAGTAATATTTCAGTTTAAGCATTTAGGTAATGAGCTTCTTTTTTTTAAAAACATTACAGCAGTATTTAGTAAATAAACTTAATATTTTATTTTTACAGGTGCAAGCAGTCACAATGACAGCTGAGGATGCTTCTGGTAATAAGGCAATATGCAATATTACTGTCAATCTTGTTGGTAAGTTTAATGCATAGCAGCTTTTAGCTAGACTTAATTATTTTACCTTTTGTCTCACCGGGAGCTTTGACCTCCTACATGATTTTCCATTTATCTTTGTTCTGTACTTTCCTCTTTAGTTGTTTTTAGTAGTTTGTATGTCTTTGGCCTTCATTTCCAATTTTCTCGAAGGATTCTATGTCAAGGATTGTTTGATAATTTTATGTATGGATTAAAAGAAGATTTTTCCCAAACCATCTCTATCGTTTTGATATGATGTCAAAAGCCGCAGGTTTTTAAAATATCTTTTCCAGTAATTATTTCTTAATGATGATCTTGGCCATTTTATGTTTAAAATTTGAACAGGCAAGTGTTTATAAAGTCAGTTCTATTGTTTGCATAATAACACAGTTTCAAATTACATTACTATATTATGTAATAAAAACAATGGCCTCTGAATAATTTCTTTATTTTTCTGTATTCTGAAATCATTGTAGTGTACTAAAAACTCAGTAAACTATAACTTCAGTTTCTATGTGAAAATAAACAATAGAAGCATTTTACTAGTACAGTGATACCTCGAGATATGAGTTTAATTCGTTCAGTAACCTTGCTCGTATGTCAATTTGCTCGTATATCAAAGCCATTTCCCCTATTGAAATTAATTGAAATGCCATTAATCCGTTCCAGCCCAAAAGTTTGCTACCCCTATTTGGTTTTGTTACGTGTTTTTGAATAAGAAAAATATATTTATAAATGACAAATATGGTATAAAAACATAATAAAAGAGAATGTAAGGCAAAAAAAAATGGTTTTATAAAGTGTACATACATATTTGTATTTTGGTCACTGAAATGTAACTTACACACAACTTAAATGCTACTGTATACTTAATTTTAGTCACTGCTTTTCTCTTCACTGGTCTTTGCCTTTTTCACCGGATTTAAAAAAAAACTGTCTAAGGAGGTTTGTTTCTTCCTCCCTTTCAGAATTCTGCGGAAATGAGTTATGCAAGTGTCATTAATTAGCTTTGATGCACGACCAGTTGCAACTTTTTCAGGGATGTTTCTTTTCCACGAACTGTAAAACTCTCTCCCACATTCCCAAGATCTCTTTTATCTCACTTGTAGAGATAACCTCCTCCACCTCTGGCTCTTCATCAAAACCAAATTTCTTGCAGAACCCCCGAATGCTGCTGCAACTGTAACTCTTGTAAATCATCGGTCGTCAGTTCCTAAGAGTGCTCGTATCTCAAATTTCGCTCGCATATCAAAACAAAACTTCCCTCACTTGACAACTCGTATCTCAAATAACTCGTATGTTAGGGCACTCGTATCTCTAGGTACCACTGTACACTACATGAATTTATCCTTATGGGTAAATAGTATGTCCTATCCCTACTAAGTAATGGATAGTAAAGTAGTATGTTGTTTGAGTAATTCTATCTGAATTTTATTGCAGAGTTATGAAACTCAATTAAAATATTACTTCAGCTTATGTTTTTGATTCATAATGGAAAGGAAATAGAATGGGAAATGAAATAAATATTAATAAAAGACAAACAGCAAACATATTTGTATAAAAATCATTAACCAGGAAAATCATGAAAATTAATTTCAGAAATAATAGGGCACAATGGCAAGTAAATGAAAGCAATTATTTTTAATATCATTTCTCGCTCATCTTATATTACCTCTTAAAAATTGTTAGGTTTGGATTTAATATATTCCAGATGAAGAACCACCAACATTTGAATGTCCAATATCGCGAACCCTGCCTATAGACACAAATGAGACGTGGACTAAAATGACCTATAAAAATACACAATTTTTGGTAGGGGACAATCAAAGTAATGTCACATTGCTGTTTGACCCGCCAGAGAATACACTTGTTCCAGTCTTGCAAACATTTGTTGTGAGTGTCAAGGCTATAGATGCCAGCAACAACTCTCGAACTTGCCATTTCAATTTCACAATGGAACGTAAGGAAGAAATAATTCACAAATAACTCAATTCAATCACTTATATATGTTCATATATATATTCATTGTTAAAAATAATTTTATGCAATGCATTTAAGATAAACTGATACTACTTGGGTGATAATCCAATTTAAAGCATCTTCATGATTGATTGAGTTGGAACAGTACAAAATTTTCATAATCATTTTTCTTAATGTTATTAAGACCTTTTTTAAGGAGATTTTACAATTTAAACAGAGCTACTATTATATGGTCATAAAATAATTTTAAAAAATAACCTAACTCATATACATGATAAACTAATCAGAGCTGTTTTAAATTATTTTTTGCTTAAAATTATTGCAATGACAATCCGTAAGGATGGTTAAATAATTGAAATATACGATAAATGACAAAATCTTTAATCAACATGTTAACAATAGGATATAGA
Organism: Ampullaceana balthica; assembly: GCA_944989445.1. NCBI lineage: Eukaryota > Metazoa > Mollusca > Gastropoda > Lymnaeidae > Ampullaceana > Ampullaceana balthica. The sequence goes on along the minus strand of CALYLW010000531.1, from coordinate 430,062 downwards.
TTTTTGTGTGTTTTTATTAAAACCTTGTAAGTTGTAATAATTTTTTCTCACTTAAATAAAAACTTGTGAAGAAAATAAGGTATTTAATACTTATATTTCTTTTAAGGAATAAATTTCCATACAAGACCCTATTTATAAATTTAATTCATTTTAATAAAAATCCAAGCTAAAAGCTTTTAATTTTTGTTCATTCAGCAAAGGGGTGTCCAGAATGGAGTTTACAGACACCTGTTGGAGCAAATAAAACATGTGTTAAAACAGGAAGCAGCATGGAGGTATGTTGATGTAGCATGTACTCATTTATGCAAAGTGATACAATTTTCCCATCAACTGTTGCTGGAGTTAATATCTGTAATTTCAGTACACAATTATGTACAGGGCATATTATAATTTGTATTTTATCTGTTGCCTTATTATAAATTATAATTTATGTGTTTTTTTTCAAAAATTAAATTTAACTCAAAGCAGTATCATATGTCATACATATCTGAATTACTTTATAAAAATTTTGTAATCATCTGCTGTTCAGCTTAAAGTTAAAGAGAACCATAGAGGTTTTGTCCATTTTTAAATCTACATATTATATGTATATGTAAATGTATAAGATTTTGATTTAAAAAATTGACCAAACCTCATATATATATATATATATATACACACACAGTGGGGCCCACTTAACTCGAGCCCGGTTAACTCGCCAGCTCTATTAAGTCAAGGTTTTTTTTTGGAACCGCCAAATTCTCTCTTTGTCTTTGCATTTTTTCAGCTGTTATTCGATTTTTTAAAGTCGCCGAGCCCTAATATTTCGAGCACAAAAGAGTGCCAAATTTGCCACTTAGTGTTGGTTATCTCGATCCCCATGAGCAATCGTCAGCTTTTGAAAATGTTAGATTCTTATAACCAAGTGAAGGCATAAAATTTCTGGCTCGCTGGTGACATCACAGCCCGCTTGCTCACAGCGCTGTGATACTAACTTAAATCGCCAGTTTTTGAAAATGTTCTTATCGATAGGGCTGAACCGATCGGTTCGGCTACTCGGCATCGGCCGATTTTCGTATACTCTGAGATACTCGGCAATCGGCCGCGTAAGTGATGCCAATGCCGAGTATTACGTAATTGCTCCAATAGCAAAGATGCACGCAGAATCGCATGTCTAAAACATTTAGTTTTGTATGGAGTAACAAAATGTACCGTGTGCAGACTTGTTGTCATTGGCAACCATTCTTCCTTCAACCTCATTTTTACTCTATTACTACTGCTTTGTTCTCATTGTTTGATTCATAAGAAGTGGCCGTGTGCAAAAGCCATTTAACTATTGGTTAGAATTAATTAAAATGTATCAAATTTGAAGGTTCAAAAGTTCAAAAGGAGTTCCTAATTTATTTTTGTACACTTTTATAGAGAAGAGTTCGCTTTGTTATGAGTCATATATAGGTCATGATGAACAAATAACGGCAACGCCTTTGTGTAAAACAAAACCTCCAAAATCATGTGCATGTAAATGTACATTCTCATTTATTAAGGCTAGTGATGGGACGAAAAATCACAGGGTGCTTACTGTAAACAAGGCTCCCCAGATTTTTAAAATATATAATATAATAGACTACAGACAGTTTACCCACCCCCACTCTTAATCTCCCACACCATTGTTGTTGGTTAGTCCGATAAGCACTCAAGTTACTGAAGGAATTCTGAGTCCATTGTAAGCTGAGGGGACGGGGTGGGCTATGAATTTGTGTAGCTTGTAAGGAATGTCACCAGTCACCAGCTGAACCTGCGCGCGCACGAGGTGTGTCGGGCAGGACTAGATGAATTCCTTATACATGTAGTTATGTACTAGGGAAAAAAACTGTGCTAACGCAATAAAGGGTTATATTTAAACTTAAACGGTCCTTAAAAACGAACGGTCTTAACAACCTTAGGAAAGAGTGAAGAAATAGAGTCCCGATATTCTGATACGATTCCGATTAATCGTCCCATCACTAATTAACGCACATCATGTATATAATTATAAAGACATTTCAAGCGCATGTTAATATTTTGCCGCCATGTTGGTTTTCGTTTAACTCGGTGATCGGTTATCTCGGCGCCATTTTTCATACCCCAAGGCCATCGACTTAATATAGTATAATGTCATCAAAACATTTTAACTGTTTGTTTTTCAACAGGGCCTCATGTGCAATCTGACTTGTCTTTCCAGTGGAGTTTCTGAACAGGTTGTTTGCATTAGCAATGCTAACTGGAGTAAGACAACATTAAATTGCCCTATCACAGGTTAAAACTCACATTACTCATTTATATATTGTGCCTCTTTGAAATTTTAGTTCCCTGAAAACTTGTATAAGTCATTTATAAAAAGCAATAATTAATTTTTCAGTGTCATTGTGTAAGTTAAATTTAGGTTTTAAAAAACCTGTACAAAATCACACTAACAGTTCTATGAATAATCTCCGAAACCATTGTGGTTAGTCAGCATTTAAATCTTCATGTCTCCAAAAGTTAGCCATAAGCACTTTTGCACTTTTATATCCTAAAAATAAATATTAGTAATTATTAGAGTTTTATTTGAATAAATATTTAACTCTTTTTAAAAATAGGAAATAGATGATTTTCTTTTTTCTCCGCAGTTATTTTAGTGCTTCTTTTTCATTTTTTTAAAAGGCTGATATATTTTCTTTGTTTTTTTTTACCTCTTAACATTTCCACATAAAAACCATAGCTTTATTTTTATATATTCATTGTTATTATTTGTCTGTGCTTCTTTACCGTTCATCTAGGTGACTGCCCTCCAGGCACCTTCAAATATTCCAGCATTTGTAAAGAATGTCCTAAAGGTACCTATCAGAATGGAAGTGACCCAAGCAGCTGTATTAGCTGCCCCGCTAGCTTCTCTACCGTCACAACTGGGGCTAAACAGGAAGATCAGTGTTTGGGTGCGTTTCTTAGGATCACTGCTTTGTTTTTATCAATCTTCATATCATCTAATCTAATGAGCCCACAGCAGCTGGTTGTGCATAAAGAAGTGTTAAAACAATAGTTCATTTTGTTATAGGCTATTGGTGTAGATAGTCTTGTTTTAAAGTCATTTCTTTTTTGCCAGCTAATATTAATAATCCCATGTACCATAAAAAAAACCCATATAATTATCCTATCATTTTCAATTTATTGAGTTGATTATATTCTGATTAGTTCTGTTTGCCATCAAATTTTTCTTATAAAATAAAAGTTTATGTATCAAAAGGATATCATATTTTCATCTTTTGATATTAGCCTTATGTGACCTAAACAAGTATTCCAATACTGGATTACAACCTTGCACTACTTGTCCAGTGGGTTTTTATCAAGAAAAACAAGGATCTACATCATGTGATCCATGCATTTCTGGCAGAAATAAATCAAAACATTGTCTTGGTGAGTTTGTCATTTTTAAAAGAGTTATTATATTATTTATCCTTTAAAATAATTATGATTTAAAAAAAATGATATGTTGATTTAATCGTTTGCATGCAAAGTTGACCAAGGTTAAACTAAATGGATATGAGGAAAGTAACCTACTTTGGAAATTTGTTCATCAACTATTTTAACTATCCTTGGGAGTGCATCTGCTTTAAAAGATGAATTACTTGGAAACTATGACCCTTCACCTATTTGTGGCGACACGGTGGTCGAGTGGCAGCGTCCTCGACTGGCGTACCGATGGTCACGGGTTCGAATCCATGTGAAGGCAAGGATGTGTTCCCGGGGCCTAGGGCGTCCCTGAGTCACCCAGCTCCGAATGGGTACCTAACACTAGTTAGGCGGCTTAGTAATGCGTGGAACCCTCATAGCTGTGGCCTGTGAACGCTGCATCACTTGCCAACAGATCATCCGTCATGGTCTGTGGACGCAATTATCTTCTGCATAGAAGGAGTGTCTGTATAGATATGATAAGATAAGATTTTTGGGGTAATCTTTTCATGGTTATCGCTGATTTAAGTTGTTTTTTTTACACAATGACGGCAAGGCCATTTTGTCACAGGTTTTTTTCTGAATGTTCAGACCAATATTAACAATTATGGTGCAGTCACCAACAAATAAAAGAATTCAATTAACAGTTTATTTAAAGAATTGATTGCATATAACTCTTTACAATCATTTCCGTTTCCTGGCTTGTAAAATTAAGATCAGAAAGCTCAAAGCATCAATAAATTAATATTAACATTTTAACATTTCAAATGTTTTTTTAAGCCACATTAGTATGGTTGTGTAAAAATTTATGTTAATTATTATTCTTTTCAAAACCTTTCATAGCTAAATACGTGTGTCTTTAATATTTTAATATTTCAAGAGAAAATTTTGAATGCAATCTCTGTAAGTTAATTTATAAATTCTGAAGTTAACAAGCCAAATTACAAATATAGGCTAATTAATAAAACTATTAAAAATGTTTAATAATTTAAAAATGTAATTCTTGACTAAGTTTTTCATTTCCTGATGACCAGATGAATGTGAGCCCGGTCACTATTCTTCTAATGGGCTGGTTCCATGCAAGCCTTGTCCACAAAACTATTACACTGCTCTCTATAAAAGTAAAACCTGTTGGCTTTGTCCCTCTAACAAGATCACACTGTCAGTGGGAAGTTCTCTTCAAAGTCAATGCACAGGTGACTACTTGTTTGTCGGTTTAAAACACTATTATAAAATAAAATAATAAAAATATAAAATAGGATAAGACTAAATTAGTTAATTATTATTCTTGTATGCTGCATTATAGTTATTCTCTGCCATCACTTATGTTTGTTTATTTGACTTTAAAAGTGGAAGTCAAAGTATCACAAAAGCTACAAGACAAAATTTATCAAGTTTTAGTGTATAGTGATCTAATTATCAAAGACCTAATTTAAAAACAAGCACAAAAATTCATCAAGGTAGTAAAAAAAAAGTGCAGTACAATACTTGAATATTTAAATAAAGGATTAATGAATATCTTTAAATTACAGTTCGTACAGATCCTTGCCACGGCAACCCTTGTAAAAACCTAGGAACTTGTGTGTCAAATGGGAGAAACTTTACATGTGATTGTATGCCAGGGTTTTCAGGTCAATAATCAATTAGGATCTTCTTAAAATATTTTATTTGTTTTGTTAAAAATGAATAAAATTAATTTTAAAAGGCTAAAATAATAAATTAAATTTACATATTGATTTTGTTCCTTATCTTTAAAAATTTGTTAAAAGCATTAAATTCTAGACAAAGAATACCACATTGTGTCAAAGTAAGAGTAGATTTACTTTGTGTTTTTTTTCAGGCCCAACATGTTTAAATAAAACTGACCCATGCAACTGTGTATTAAATGGAACATGCTTGAACCAAGGAAATACAATCCAGTGTAAGTATCAGGCAGGTGAAAGTAACAATAATATAATATACATATCTCATGGTAGCTATTAGATTGATTATTGAAAATGAATATCTGAAAATAATCTATGGCAAAGGATTTATTTACATAAGCATCCTTTATATCAAAAGTTTAAGAGTATATAATATTAATTCTAATTTGATCTAGTAGCACATTTAATGATTATACAACGCTTATTTATTTTTTTGGATTGACATATGGGCTATATGGACTACATACATTTAAATTATATCAGCAAGTTAAGTTTCTTTGTTATCTGCACTTGAAGGTTTAGAACATTTTTAAGTACAGTGGATCAAAAATTTTCCTTGAGAATTACAATTTATTATTTTGATAGTTGTAACCATCAAATTTAAAAGAAACAAAAAAATATTTGAAATGTATTTTATGTATTTTAGTTAGACTTTTTTCTACATTCATTATTTTTTTTGATTGCATATGTTAAATAACTCATAATTATATCATTTGAACTTTAATTGTTAACAAGAAAAAAAAAGGATTAGAGTAAATTAAGTAAAATGAACAATGGATTAAAAACGATAAAACTATTACTAAAGCACTCTATACATTTCAAAACAAAGCAGCAGTCCTTTAGTCTTCTTATTTAATTTTCTAAAGAACTACATAATTCATATTCAGACAATTTAGGTCCTATTTGTTTAAACAAAATAAACAGCTGTCAAAAAGATACATGTGGCTTGAATGGGCTGTGTGAAAACACTACAACAGGATTTAGATGCCTATGCAGTAATGGCTTTAAAGGAGGGAGGTTTGTAGGAACGTTTTGTTCTTGAATACCTTAAGTGTTTTTAAAGAATTTATTACCTTGAAAACGCAAAGATATTAATTTCTGTTAAGTAATAATTTAGGCTATTATAAGTTGATTTAAAATGGAATTACTGCTAAATAAAAACAATAAAGAAGAATACAACTATTTAACTTAAAGAGTATTAGGGGAGAGTATATTACATATATTTAAAATATACACATAATTTAAACAAAGGTTAGTTGAGTGTAATACGTTTATTTAGAAAACGTGTCAAATTTGATAAATTTCATTTAACAGATTCATCTGCACAAAAAAAAATATTGTGTTATAAATGCACCACCAGGTTCTTTGTTGGGAAAAAATAACACACAATAAAAAAATTACATTTGTAAAGAAAACCCCCTGAAATTCAAAGTGTAAATAACTGTTTCTGCAAAATTACTATTTTATATTTTAGTCATTTCTAAATTTGTGTGTACAGTTGTGAAGTTCTTGAGACCTCTCCTTGCCACTGTGAAAATGATGGAATCTGCCTAAACAAAGACATTATTTCACATTGCTTTTGTGTAAGTTCATTTGTTTAGTAAGTTGTGAGATTAGACATTTGTTTATTTCTATATTAAAAAAACAAACACATATCATTAAGATGATAATTTAATCTATAATGAAGGAACATTAAGTTCATCTTAGAAATAAATTTATGTAAGGAGACTATAACAAATATTTTCTAAATAACAAATTATTTGTTATTTTCGTGAGGAAAAAAAGGATAATGCAGTTGAGAACAAAATGTATCAAATTTATTAAGAAAATAATTATGTACCATATAAAAGTATGTTTTGATCAAAATGTAAATCGATTGTGAAGAAACAAATAATAATTGAAATCACAGTTAAGAAATTCTAAAAGGCAACTAAATGAAGACTGAGAATATTACTGAAGAATGCATACATTTTTTTCACATACATACTTTTTAAATTTTGATTTTATTCTTTAAGTTATTAAAATTATTCATTAAATATATTTGATTAAGAAACCTATTTATAATACAATTTATAAATAATCTCAAATTGTTCCCCTAGCCGGAGGGCTTTAGTGGAGAATATTGTGAAATAGACGCAGATGAGTGTGTCAACAACCCTTGTTTAAATGGGGCCACTTGTATTGATGGTATCAACCAAATGTCGTGTGCTTGTCCTAATGGTAAGTATTTTATTTACACAGTAAACATTTTGTTTCTGTTCTTGTAGTTGGGGGCTTAAAAACCAATCTGATCTCATAAAAAAACAATTTTTCAGTGACAGTTTTATCCAGTACTGCTTCTTCCTAGAAATTCAAGTCTTTTGGTCAGTCTCAGCGAGAATGACATAAAGAAGAAAAGAAATATAAATGCTCTTCTTAAAATACTATCTAGTTATGATTTAGTCATGACTACAAGAAAATTGGTTAAAAAATTTACTGCCTATCTAGATAACCATTAAAAAATTACAGTTATAGAGGAATTCTAAGGAAGAGACATGTAAAGTATGCGACCCAATATTTACCTTACAATTTATTTTCTTTGATAATATATTAACTAAAATTTTAATGTGTCGTACAACATATGATATAAAATCTCAGACAAGGTGTATTTGAAGATGTAGGTATTGATTCCCACAGGTTTTACTGGTGAATTTTGTGAAGAGAATATTGACGACTGTGCGAGCTCACCTTGTGAAAATAATGGATTTTGTCTAGATGAAGTTGGTACTTACAGTTGTCAATGTCCTGTAAGTCTGCTAACATAAATATTTTATCAATGAATGCGTAATAAAAATATTTTCATGTTTAAGTGTTAATCATCATCATCATGATTTTTCCTTTAAATTCCTCGTAGAACAAACGGCTCCCATCAAAGCCTTCCACCTTGCCTGTAATCCAGCTCTTTCCAGTTCTCTGCCTCATCCAACACACTATGTCTCCATGTCTTCTGGGGTCTTTTTCATCACCATTAAGCCCCGTGGGTTCCATTCTAATGCTTGTCTTGTTTTTTTTCTTTCTTTTTTTTTCTAAGAGCGTGTCCTATCCATCTCCATTTTCTTTCTAGCATTTGTTTTTTGATTGATTTTTTTTCACATCTCCCATAACTTGGTTTTTTCAATCTTGATGAACTGTTTAATTTTAATATGTTTCTCAGACATTTTTTGATAGAGGTCTGCATTCTGTTAGGCTTAGCTTCTCTTGTTCTCCATTTTTCTGATCCAATCAACAGAACTTCTTTTACATTGGTATTCGAATTTTTTTTTAGCTTCGATTGAGATGTAGGATGATTTTCTAACTGGTTGTAGGTTTGTAAATGCTTGTCATGTTATGTTTATATTGTACATTATATCTTCATCTGTTCCTCCAGACATATTGACCATGCTTCCAAGGTTACCAGAAATAAAAGCAAAAAATTCTGATAATTTTATTTAGGCTAAAAGCTCAATGTAGAAATATTTTATTCTTCACAACAGTTTGGCTACTTTGGTGTTAGCTGTGAAAATGAAGAGAACCCCTGTGACTCAGAGCTTTGCATGAATGGAGGCCAATGCCAGGGGTCACAAGACATTTGGCATTGTCAATGCAGCATAGGTATAAGTTTGTATTAATTTTATTCAGTGTATATTTACGTATTATAGGCCCACATTTACAGCTTTCAAAAAATCTCTTTTTGGGTGTCCACTTAAAATCATTCCCATAATAAGTTCTTGTAAGTTAATTAGTATAATTAAATTAAAAATTATGTTCATTTTCAATGGTCTAACTATTTTCCAAGGTACATGTATTTACAAATGAATTTAATTATTCTCAGTCTCTGACACCATAATTATGAAAAATTGGGATATAATATACATTTTTGAATTCTGGAATCAATAACATGGCTTTCAAAAGTAAATAAAATGGTATTCAAATACTTAGGATACACAGGAGAGAGATGTGAGACTAAGATTGACAACTGTGAACCAATGCCTTGTTCTCTCACTGGGACTGAGAGCTGTGAAGAGGACATTGCCGGTACCTTCCTCTGCAACTGTTTACCTGGTTGGAAAGGTGAGCTCAATTTATTGATTGATTTATATTTTTTTACAGCTCGTTTTGAAAGTGCCTTAAACTAAAATAATATAAAATCTTGTTATGCTTAAAAAAAACATATAAATAAAGGACTCTAAACATTTGACAGAGCACTAGTCCTTCTTGTTGTCAAAATATTTGCTGTGCCCTCATCTTGCTTTAAAAATTAATTTTATGCACTTGCATTGTTATCTGTGTATTGTGACATTCCCTGAGACCGCCTACTCCATCCTAAGGGTTAAAACCCTTTATTAAAATGTCAGCAATCACCCTGTTTTATAATGTATATATTAATCGTTCATACTGATGATTAATAATTTTAGAAGTTATAAAACCAGTAAAATGGTATTGTTTGATAACATTTTTAAAAAAAGAAAGTTTGTAAAAGAAAATTTTATGGGATATTTTTTTAGGTTTAACACAAATTTAATTGTTAGCAGATCAATTATTATTTTTTTATAAGAATTTTATCTTTTTGCTTTTCCACTTATTTTATATGTTTAGCAAATGATTTTTTAAAAATACATATATATTTTAAGGGTATGATGTATTTATTTAGGTCAAGTCTGCAATGTGTCTGTCGATGCCTGTGACAGTGAACAATGCAGTAACATAGCAATTAATGATCCAAACAAGGTAAATATCTTTCTCTGTCCCTCCCTGCCTGCACCTATTATGTATGATGACAACTGTTTACTAAGTCAGTTTTCTGTTATTAATGTCAATTCAATTGATTTAGTTAAGGATTATTTATAATTATTTTTTTATTTTACAATAATAATATTTGTTGTTAGTGAGAAGTGGCATGTTAATAAGAGAGATAACTTTTTGAGTGTTTCCTTCTCTGTAGATTGTCACTGACATTTGCAGTTCAGATCCATGCCAGAATGCTGGTACTTGCAACTTATTTGGGGATTCATTTGTCTGCAATTGTCGAATAGGATTCACTGGTGCTATATGTGAGACAAACTTTGACGAGTGTAGGATTCAGCCATGTAAAAACAGAGGAATATGTAAAGATGGTGTTGACGCCTTCTTCTGTCAGTGAGTTGATAATGTAATGTTTTAATATAGCAAGTGAAAAGTAGCATGAAATAACATTCATGAACAATGTATATAGAAGTTGTCTTTATTTTATAATCCCATATAAAAATGTTACATTTAAGCGCTACTCATTAAATCAGGGGTGCGCAACCTGCGGCCGTACAGCCGCATGGGGCCGTTGGCACGAAAATGTGCGGCCGTGGAAATCTGTTTAATTTATAATAACCTGCGGCCGTGGAAATCTGTTTAATTTATAATAACCTGCGGCCGTCAAATATTTGCCATTTGGCAATATATTATTTAAAGTTTTAAACGAAATATTGAATATTCATTAACACTCTTAAACACTTGTTATTGCGAAACAATTACGACTCCGGCAGCTGTAGCATTAGCTGCAGTGTTAAGCGTTCATAGACATTTGAATAGCGCAGCTACTCGTATTCATTCGCTCCCTATCCCCAACATTTGAATTGTGCGAAGATCTGCTCTCCATGGAGACACTCATTACTTGAACTCAAGGAGAAGACATATTTTGGCAGTTTAAAATGCTTGCATCGACTCACACTTTGATCTGAAGAATCTGCGAGGCATCTACACATGGTTGGTAAGCAAAATGGCTTCGTGGCTAGATTTTCTGAATTATGTGTTGAAGGATCACGGTAATGACCAGCTCAAAAATCTGCACTACATTATTCGCCAGGAGGCGCTGTGTTCTAAATCTGTTGATTTCGATAAATTTCTGAAGAATGTGAATCGCATTATCATTCGCACGAATGCTCTTCAACACCGCCAATTCATACAAATTCTTCACACAAATGATTTGTCGGCTGAAGGTATTCTGTACCACACCAGCGTTCGTTGGTTGTGTCAGGGAGAAACATATCGCCGTGTTCTGCAGCTACGAAAAGAAATACTGGGATTTTATGCCACGAAAATCAAGGACTGCCCACTGAAGAATCAGGCCTTCTTAACATCTCTATTGCCGTCCTTGTAGATTTGTTAATTTATATCAACTGCCTCAACGAGTCTCTGCTAGGGAAAGGAACATCAGCTTACCTCATGCACAGAAGAGTACAGGATTTCTGTGACAAATGTCGTCTGTTACAAAGTCATATCCAACAGCTCAAGCTCTATAATTTCCCACAACTCACCGCTCTAATCGAGAGCCATGAAATAAGAAAAAATGAAATTCCGGCTACATCCTTTTCAGGCATCCTCGAACGCTGTTGTTGGAATTCGCAGAACGTATTCAGGATTTCGACAAGATTTCCGAAAATATGAGACTCGTTGCTTTTCCACATTTGGTTGAGACAGAGAGAGCGCCGTTGGATGTCCAAATGGAATTGATCGAACTAAAAAATAACGCACAGCTTTTGAAGAAATTCTAGGACAAAAACGATCTACTGGAGACATGGAAATTAGCCGTGGAGTATCCCAAGCTTCGCGAAATAGCAAGAAACACTCTAGTGTTGTTTGGAAGCACTTACATGTGCGAAGCATCATTTTCAAGAATGAAATATCTCAAGAACAAATATCGAACCCGACTGGTGGACACCGATCTGGCGTTAAGAATACGACTGATGATCTCCAGCAAGGGCCCGGACTTTGCGCGACTCTCTGCAAACATCCAAGAGCAAGGCAGCCCCTGATTTCCAGAACTCTGGACTGCTGAGTAACATGGAGTGTTAATGAAGCAGCTTATCACTTGCTCAATTATTGTGTTCTCAGTGTACTAATGCCACCTAACAATATACTCATGCTGTACTTGGTGCGAATAAGTGAATATCAATGAAAATGTTTTTGTTTGTAATTAAGCACTGTGTTTGCCTACAATACATTATGATTATGTCATTATTATCTCGCGTTGACTATTACCAGAGGTAACTTTTTGATAGTGACCGTTTTGTTTTTCAGTGTAAATTTTTTGGCGGCCGTAGCAAAAGTATTCTTTTTTAATGCGGCTGGGAATAGCCCAAAGGTTGCGCACCTCTGCATTAAATAAACAATCCAGGTAAGGTATTCATAAGATCTTTAAAATAATAATAATAATTGATAATTTATATAGCGCTGTATCCCAGTAGGGAACCGGGCTCACAGCGCTTTACATGGAGATCATAACATTAAACAATATAATTTGCAATGTGTGTCCGTGACGCTACTAATTTTAGAAAGCAGGGAAAACCAAATTACTGCACCAATGCATCAAAAGGTGTGCAAATTAAAGATGCGCTGTAAAAAAATATTATATGATGTCATTGTTTTCGCTCATATTTTAATTTTGGAAAAGGGATCAATGTAAAAAGAGGATTTGATGATGGTTAATTATAAAATTAAAAAAACAAAGGGGGCGCCATAGGTGCCCTACAACGCCTATTATAAAATACTTTGTGTACATTTCAGAAAGTTTAATATTTCGTATTGATCAAACAAGGACAAGTTAGTTGGGCTTTTGAAAAAGGTGGGCGCCGTAGGCGCTATAAAAAAGTGCATTTTTTCAAAATAAATAGATTTCAGCTGAAAATTTCCGTCATTTTTGACGGGTGATACGCTAGTACATATAATAATTAAATAACCATTCATACCATAATAACAACATAAAGGACAGTACATTACACACAAGCTACGCTAATCATTAAAACAAATGTTGTTTCATTAATTTTGTAAATACATTTTGAAAAGATGAGCCTTAAGTGCAGTCTTCATGGACTTGGTAGTTGGAATACTACGGATGTGTAATGGTAGAGAATTCCATTGTTTGGTTGCACAAAAAGAGAAAAAAACAACTAAATTTCACTTTATAAGTTTTCATCAAACTTATAAATATTTATGGGATATGATAAAAGTCATCCCTTTTTAAAAGTTTTAAAAACCCAACAAACTCTTATATCTTACTATTACAAACACAGTACTTTATGAATTATTCCGATTTCCATTAGATGTCCTGTGGGATTTGCTGGTGAAATGTGTGAGGTGGATATTGATGAGTGTGTAAGTCTTCCCTGTCAGAACAATGGCACTTGTATAAGCCTACGTGGAAGTCATCAATGTATTTGTAAGCAAGGTAATTACTTTCAGCATTGATGTATTACTGATTATAAGAATCAAAGTGCATTGTTTTTCCACCCTATAATATTAATTAAATTGATCATGGCAACATTTTCCAAGAAAGGTAAACAAGTGGGACATCTTAAAACTTGATCTATGGAGGATTGTCTGAAAATTTTAAAATCTTAATTTTATCAAAATTTAAATCCTTTATTTTAAAAAAATGTATGCTGTCTAATGATTGTGTTTAATGATTGCATCTTTTGATTTCTATGATAATAATTTTTTTAGATGTAATTTTGTTTTAATTTTTTCCAAACATTTAGCAACTATTTTTGTTAATAAAATTTCTTATTTTATTATGGCTCTAATGTAATTTTCAAAAGAAAAAATTTTGTATTCACAAGGAAATTGAAGTTAATTTTAAAAAGAAGCAAATAAAATGTATTTCTTCCAACCTACCATTGATCATTGATTATTAAAAACTTTAATAAAAATAACTTAGCTTTTATATACAATGTTTTGATAATATTTTTGTTATCAAGTAAAAAGTTAAATTTTAGACTCTGAAAAGGATTCTTATTTGCTAATATATTTTTGAACAATAAAACTAAAAATTTGTTATGAGTTTATATTTATAATCTACATCTATAATCTGCACCAAAAGGTTTCACTGGTGAAAAATGTGAACTGGAGATCAATGAATGTGAGTCAAACCCTTGCCTCAATGGTGGGAGATGCAGTGACAAAATCTCAGGTTTCATGTGCTCCTGTGAGAGTGGTTTTACTGGAGCACTGTGTGAAACCTCTGTGGATCTTTGTAAGGATAGATCTCGTTGTCTTAATGGGGCCAGCTGCAAGAGTGTTAACTCTAAAGATGTTTGCGTTTGTACACCTTACTATACTGGCTTGGACTGTGGGAAAGGTAGATCCCTTTTTTTTTCATTAGCTTTAATCACTAAATTTGACCAGAAAGGGGTGGTAACAAATTATTTCAAAGGGCAAAGATATGCCCAACATGAGGTGAACAACATTTCATGTTTTAAAAAGTTTTGATCTCTTGTCTTTCATTGGACTGATGAGTTCAAATCAAATTTAGCCTTAAAAAATGTATTATTAGTAGGATGCAATAATCTTCTGTTTAGAAGGAGTGTCTGTAAAAGATTAGATAAGATAATTTTTAAAAAAAACAGATTGAACAAATATTAAAAGGAAAAGCATAAAAAAATTACGCTCTTTATTATTTTATATATTCTATATAATGACTTCACTTCATGATCTTACTTTTTAAATAATTTTACTTATTTTTAAATTATGTTATTTCCTTATTAATTTTTATTTTGAGGAATCTTCTCCTTTGCAATGTACCTGTATTTTTAATTTATGTATGTCCTGTCTTGTTGCTATTATTATTATTTTCCTAGATTAGTCTTTCAATTTATGTAATTTTCTGCATCTTTTTTCCTATTTTGTTTTTATCTAAAAACAGTTTGCGTAGACCTAATCATTAGTTTTCAAATGGCTCATTAGGCACCATACAACTCTAGTTTGAAATACATGTATTTGTAAAATTTGTCTAATTTTTGGTTTGTTTTTAAAATGATTCACTAATAAAAAAAATTGGTTTTGATGTTTTTTCCCCACAGAAAAGTCATCAAACTATGATTTATACTTTAATGGTGATTCATATGCTTCAGTCCAACCTCCTTTGTTAAATGTGGCCAATATGAGTGAGCTGAGTATTTGTCTTTGGAGCAAAGTTCATTCTGAGAGCACATATTTCTCTCTGAGATCTGGAGAGGAGTGAGTTTACTTTTTCATGTTATAGTTATTTTATTGTATTTATATATCTTTATAAATAAATATGTCTATAAATCCGAATCCACTGGCCCATCACCTACGAGGACCTCTGACTACGCACACAACAAGAACCACTGGAAGATTTATATGCAAGCGCAGATGGAGATGGATTGGTTACACCCTCAGAAAATCTACATCCAGCATCACAAGACAAGACCTCACCTGGAACCACCAGGGCAAGAGAAAAAAAGGTCAACTCAAAATGACTTGGAGAAGGAAACTGGAGACAGACACCAAAAAAGAGTGGCCAAAGCTGGGGACAGCTGGAGAGACTGGCTCAAGAATGGGATACCTGGAGAGACTTTTTTGTGGCCTATGCAGACGACGGGCAATGATGATGATATATATCCCATCTTTAAAATAGGATTATTATCTTTTGAATTTATTGAACATAAATATACATCCTTTTAGCAGGTATTTGAACATTTATATTATTTTTTTTTAAAAGGTGTATGCCATATTTAAAATTTTAAATTGCTATATATCAAACTCACAGGATAGTCTTTGCTTTGAGACAATCTGAAGCAATGCCAACCGACTTTATGAAAAACTCTGTCAAATTACCAATCAATGATGGATTGTGGCATTTCATTTGTTGGATCTGGAACACAACATATTGGACAGTTTTTTTTGATGGAGTCACAGCTCAGGTTGGAGATCTCAATAACACATTAATTAAATACAGGTGAGCAGAAACTAATACAGCAGATATATATTTTTTTATTGAATTACAATGAAGATACAAAACTGATTTAACTTCTATTTACTTTTTGCGAAACAAAATTATTTACTTTTTAAAATTATATTTTAAAAAATCATTCCTTACAATTTCTTGTCATTACCATCCAGTTTTATGATATATTTAAAAATTCGACTTCATTTGTAAAAAATAAAATTACAACATAGAAATTAATACGCAGGAAAAAGTGAACATTTTATCTTCATGTTCCAGTTACTAAAAACAAATTTTAATCACCATTTAAATCTCATGCCATATGTTCTTTTGTTTGCCAGTTTGGAGTTGAAGCTGGGACAGCAGACAACATCAAGTGATGAAGAATGGTTCAAAGGTCACTTGAGTAGTGTAAATATATACAGTTTTGCCATGACTCAAGATCAAGTATCAAATTTGTCCTCTTCTTGCCAACAAACTCAGGTTCGGCAGTTTCTTCACATTATTTTTAACAATTAAATTTTTGAAACTTTACACAAGTCATAGAAGTTTAATTTGGGCTTTATGCTTGTTGTTCATTTGATATTTAATACTAAATTTAAAT
>CALYLW010000531.1:172500-411673 GCA_944989445.1 Ampullaceana balthica | reverse complement strand
GATTTCTTCTTGATAAAGTTAATATATAATATAATATTACCTGAAAAAAAGATGAATGTAAAAAATAATTTAATGATTATCACCCAACTGTCACATAATTAATTATTTGAGAGTACTAATAATGATTGTAAAATCCATTCTATCAGTTACAAATAAGTGCCCGAAGACTGTAAAATACTTTATTCCATCAACATCAGCTTGATTCAACAGCTATTCCAGTTAATGGGAACATTTTTCATACACCATGTAGCTATAAACATATGATACATTTTTGTGTGGTTAATTACTTTATTTCAGATGCGGGATCTTTTAAAAATCAAGCAAACCTTTTTTATTTTAATTCTTTTCATGTTTCCGAAATTAAATTACTAGAATAATGAAAGTATTTGAATATAGAAATCTTGCTTGAAATATTGATACTGGTGGTTATATGTATAGGCAAATCTCATTTTTGATGATTGTTTTCGTTTCAAACTAGGGTGGGGATGTCTTTGACTGGGTATTGGCCAGCAATTACATTTATGGTGATGTTGAGATTGTGGCTCCATCACAGTGTCAACAGATTGTTTGTACAGCTGGTCTGTGCGGCTCTGTTATAAATGGTAAAATCTTTTTAAAAGTTTTTTTTAGAAATAAAAAATATAGTATTTCTTTTCAGTTGCTTGTGCTTTGGGTGAATTTTTTTATTTTAATGGGGAAAAAAATCTAGAGTAAATTTTACCAATAAATTTTTTTTACTACTATTAAAGGAAACACACTTTAGAGCATTTTAATTTTACTAAAAAGGCAAGACAAAATAAAATACAGATGACACAAAAAGTATAGTTTAAATATAACTAAGATTATTATAATATTTAAATAAAAAAACAATTTTAAAAACAAATTTCAAGTTATCTGAGAAACACGCCAATAGTGCTGGGTCTAAATAGTAGCATGAATATCATGGATGCATAAATTCCAATCACAATATCTCAACATGTGCATGCAGTGTAGAATCAGTAATTCTTTAAAAACTCAAAATTTATCTTAGGTGCAGATAAAATGCCACCCACAGTGGTCAGCTGCCCAGAATCACAAGTTGTGACTAGTGACAAGAGTTCAGCTCCTGTGACATGGGATGAACCAGTGTTCACAGATAATGTTGGTATTTCCCTTGTGATACAGAATTTTAGATCAGGTATTGATCCAGCCTTGGAGCCATTTTTGCTGCTTAATTACAGTGGGGCCCACTTAACTCGAGCCCTGGTTAACTCACCAGCTCTATTAAGTCGAGGGTTTTTTTTTGGAACCGCCAAATTCTCTCTTTGTCTTTGCATTTTTTCAGCGGTTAATTCGATTTTTTTAAATCGCCGAGATCTAATATTTCGAGCACAAAAGAGTGCCAAATTTGCCACTTAGTGTTGGTTATCTCGCTCCCCATGACCAATCGTCAGCTTTTGAAAATGTTAGATGTGATTTTTTATAACCAAGTGAAGGCATAAAATTTCTGCCTCACTGGTGACGTCACAGCCCGCTTGCTCACAGCACTGTGGTACTAACTTAAATCGCCAGCTTTTGAAAAGGTTCTTATCGATATGGCTGAACCGATCGGTTCGGCTACTCGGCATCTGCCAATTTTCGTATACTCTGAGATACTTGGCAATCGGCCGCGTAAGTGATACCGAGTATTACGTAATTGCTCCAATAGCAAAGATGCACGCAGAATCGCATGTCTAAAACATTTCGTTTCATATGGAATAGCAAAATGTACCGTGTGCAGACTTGTTGTCATTGGCAACCATTCATCCTTCAACCTCATTTTGACTCTATTACTACTGCTTTGTTCTCATTGTTTCATTCATAAGAAGTGGCCGTGTGCAAAAGCCATTTAACTATTGGTTAGAATTAATTAAAATGCATCAAAGTTGAAGGTTCAAAAGGAGTTCCTAATTTATTTTTGTACGTTTTTATAGAGAAGAGTTCGCTTTGTTATGAGTCATATATAGGTCATGATAAACAAATAACGGCAACGCTTTTCAGTAAAAAAAACCCTCCAAAATCATGTGCATATGTACATTCTCATTTATTAACGCTAGTGATGGGACGAAAAATCATAGGGTGCTTACTGTAAACAAGGCTCCCCAGATTTTAAAATATATAATATAACAGACTACAGACAGTTTACCCACCCCCACTCTCAATCTCCCACACCATTGTTGTTGGTTAGTCCAATTAGCACTTAAGCTGAGGGGACGGACGGTTAGGGTTACCCATTTGTGTAGCTTGTAAGGAAAGTCACCAGTCACCAGCCGACCCTGCGCGCGCACGAGGTGTGTCGGGCAGGACTAGATGAATTCCTTATACATGTAGTTATGTACTAGGGAAAAAAACTGCGCTAACGCAATAAAGGGTTATATTTAAACTTAAACGGTCCTTAAAAACAAACGGTCTTAACAACCTTAGGAAAGAGTGAAGAAATAGGGTCCCGATATTCCGATTAATCGTCCCATCACTAATTAACGCACATCATGTATATAATTATAAAGAAATTTCAAGCGCATGTTAATATTTTGCCGCCATATTGGTTTTCGTTTAACTCGGTGATCGGTTATCTCGGCGCCATTTTTCATACTCCGAGGCCGTCGACTTAAGCGGGCCCCACTGTAATTGGATTGCAATTTCAAATGTTAACGTTAACAATTGTTTTAACTCAAAAATATTTTAAGAACATTTCATATGTTTATTTAGTTGTTTTTTTTGTGGTACAGTCGAAACCGCTTAAGTCGACGGCGTTGGGGTATGAAAAATGGCGTCGACATAACCGATGATCGAGTTAAAACAAAAAAACCAATATGGCGGCAAAATATTAACATGTGCTTGAAATTTCTTTATGTACATGATTAATTAGTTAGCGTTAATTAGTGATGGGATGATTAATCGGAATCGTATCGGAACCCTAATATTTCTTCACTCTTTCCTAAGGTTGTAATGACCGTTCGTTTTTAAAGACCGTTTAAAATTTAAATATAACCATGGTTCCCACTCAGGAAAACGGGAAAAAGTCGGGAATTCTTAAAAATAAACTCTCGGCCTTGAAAATCGGGAATTTATATATATATAATATAATATATATATATTTATGCCGAAGTAAAGGACTTTGATTACGTCTCTGTCATGTTTCGATTCCATTTAATGAAAAATAAGTTACCAGTTTATAATTGTCTGCGCATGCACTTAAAGGTCAAAGTTTACGCTTCGCCGTGTCACAGTCGCGTTTGCCGTCGTATCAGCGAATTTAAAATACAAATAAACAAATCAATATGGTTATTTTAAGTTTAATGCTTTTGACGTGCAGGATATCTGTTACTTAACTATCAGAACGTTCTCGAATTTCCTCAGTCAATCAAATTTGTAATATAAATAAAACTATTGTGGCCTTGACCGTTGATCACAGCACGCTGTGGGCTGTGTGTACTGTGTTAGATCTCGACCGGCAAATAAGTCTAAGCGAATTTTAAAAAAAAATCATTCCTTATCAGAAATGATTTCATTTCATCGTCACGCGCGTGTTAGTGTCACAGTCACGTATCTTACTGGTAACAAAGCAACAACAAACTTTTAAAAGAATAATAATTTATTTATTTTTTATTTAATTATATAAAAACCACCGTCTATTCTCGATACAAACCTTTATTTTCATTTCTAAAGATATTCGTTTATCTTTAAAAATAAAATGATTAATGCATCAGAAAATGAATTAAGTTTAATAATAATATAACATGCACTGCGAAATAATGACGATTCACGACCTCTAACGCGATTGTCCAGTACCTCGGGTGAATACATACTCCATGGATACACGTCGAATTATAATTCACACACGCAAAACATCCGGTAAAGTTCTTTGAAATCTCGTAGAAATCACACAATAGCCGGAAGTCTCGAAGAAAAGCGAGATGTCAACACTGTTTTGAACTAAAAATGACAGAGTGCATTCCTAGGCCAACCGACGAAAATCGAGCTAAGCAAGTAAAGTTGCAAATTTGGTCCTCTTTTGTGCTCGAGGTACTAGGTTTCGGTGACTTAGAAAAATCGAACTAGCCGATGAAAAAATGCTAAGATAAAGAGAGAATTTGGCGGTTCCAATAAAAAAAGTCGACATAATAGGATGGTCGAGCTAACCGAGCTCGAGGTAAGTAGGTTCGACTGTATTTTAAAGTCGAAAATATAATCTCACAGTATTAGGAATCTATATTATCGTCTCTATTTACAATTTCATTTTGTTTTCTTTCAGGACATTACTTTTCATATGGTCATTATGTGGTTTCATACTTTGCTTTTGACAGCAACAATAACTCAGCTCAATGCAGTTTTGACATTTTTTTCAGAAGTAAGTTGTTATTTAAGTTATCATTTAATTTAAGAATTATTGAAAAGATTTTAATGGAATGGAAACTTATGTTACCATAAAGGAAAAATAACAAATGTTATTTTATAATAGAATAGTAATTAAAGATTATTTTAAACATTTACTACTAAGTTTTTTTTCATTGCTTTTTTTGTTTTAAGTATTTTAAGTAGTTACAACGGTTAAATGAGCTAAGAGAATAATTCAAAATTTAAAACTGAATAAAATTCTAAATTTTATTAAAAGGTTTGACTATTTACAAGTACCCATGTAAAATGAATGAGTTCCAAAACAGACTTGAAAAATATCTGCTATTGTCAATGGATAATAATATAATATTTTTTAAAGAAACAAGTACAAGGCTATTGCTTTTATATATTTTGTTTCAGTGCACAAGCATAAATTAATTGCAATGGTAGGTGTTTTAGTAACAAGTTGAGTTTTAATGTACAACCTATTTAAACAGGATTTGAGTGTGTAGATCCACCTCCGCCAGTCAGTGGAAGCAGAGTTTGTGGAGACTGGAAGCACGGAAGATATTGTGTGCCTTCATGCATGAACAAATATCAGTTTGTGACCCACGTCCCAAAATTTTATCGCTGTGGACAAGAAGGTGTCTGGGATCCACCCACTGCTTTCCCTGTGTGTGCGAGTAAGTTCTGGATTGCTGCTTCAACAAAATGTACAAAAATAACAGAAGACCTATAGACACTTATATAATACCTTATTAGTCTACATATTTATAGTAATTATCATGATTTTTTTTAGTTTTTTTTTCCAATATCAGAAATTACTGCCTAACCCAAATCACCTTATGATGCATTTTAGGTTACAGCAACCCAAACTATTCAATTCTTGGCAGAGTTACTTTTGAAGGCCCATCATGTTCAGAAGGCTTCAAAACTAATCTACAGAAAAAGCTATTGACTGTCTTGAACAAGGTGGAAGCTTGCAGTTCTGTATGCAACCACACAAAAAATGTACTTATCCTGTGCAGCAATGATATAATGATAAGACAAAGGAGATCTCTGGATGAAATCAAAGCTCAGTATAATGTAACTTTAGAGATCAACTTGTTGCCAGATGTGAAGTAAGTTATTGATACAACTATAACTAGTAGGTTATGCGAATAAAAAAATTATAAACTCTTGTAATCTAAAATAAAATTTGGTAGTTTGCTAAAATAATTTTATGAATTACATCACATACCATTCACAAGTAGTGGAAATGTATCAACAAATGAACTGTTCTCAAAATCAAAAGAAGGCTACTCAGTTATTTGCACCTTTTCAGTTTAAAATTAAAAATATAATTAGTGGATGAAATTGATTTGATATTGACAATTTTTGCAAATTTATTTTTTTTCAAATTGCATTGAGGTATATCACTAAAATTAGATACTGAAAGCATTTGGGGTGAATATTTTAAAGATCTTAACATATATTTTATATCTTCAATCTGTTTCAGCCAATATCAACCTGGGATATCTTTGAACACTATACAGGATGAAATAGTTCAAAGTATAAAAAACAATGTCCAATCTCAGTTTACATTGACTTCAGTAGCTCTTCACCTATTGCCACTTTGCCAGATTGGGCAAACACTTCAAGACCAAACTTGTGGTAAGTTCTTCTTACATATCTAAGAAAAAAACTAATGAACTCTACATTATCTTTATATTAAACAAATCTCATGCACACCAGTAATATATTTTTATTGAAGCACTTTATAATGAAATATTTGTTGTTCTTAGTTGACTGTTTGGCTGGTCATTATGTCACTCAAGATCAAATCTGCAAGCCTTGTGCTAGAGACTGGTACAATGAGAAGCCATTACAGACAGAGTGTCAGAAATGTCCGGAAGGTAAAACCACACAAAATGAAGGGGCTGTCAGCAGTTCACAGTGTGTTAGTAAGTAGCCGTTATTATTGTATTATCAGCTGTTTTTGAGCGAGAGCTTAAGACAAGCTGTATAATTAATGCAACATGAAAGAAAAAAAACAACAACATTTTGTTAGTCACCTCCTACATAATGGCTCTTAATGTATTATGCAATGCTCAGCCAGCAGCTGGGTACCTCACAAGTTAAATTCCATGTAACTATCTTTTAAATGTCTATCATTATATTTAAAAAATGTATGAAGTTATGTATAAAACTATTCAAATTATTTAATCCATGTGATTCACTTAATATATATAATTTAACTAAAAAATCACTCTGAAGTCGACACTTTTGTTTTGGGTATATGGCAGGTGTTTGTGACATGGGCAGCTACTTCAATGTTGAAACATCAGAGTGTGAACAGTGCCCACTGGCTCAATATCAGGACAAACAAGGAGAGTGGGAGTGTAGGCCCTGCCCTTCAGGTTTAACTACAAAATCAATGGGAACTAAATCGGTGAAAGATTGCCAAGGTGACTATTCAAACCATGTTACCAATATAATTTAAAGTATCCATTCAGGAGTCATTAAATTCGAAGTTGATACTGTCCCTATACCTCAAATTTTGATTTTGTAAATTCTTATTTATATTCCGGTGCAACTAATCAAAGTTTTTTTTGATGTTTATGTATTGCTGTTTTTGAGATATAATTTAAATATTTTTTTTAAATTTAAAAAATGTTAGAACTATGATTCATATTATTTTTTTGTTAAATCTCCTCTTCAAAAGTTATATACATTTTATCAGTTTTCAATTATAATACAATTTAAATTCAAAGAGTGCATCTAATTTTTCTTCATAATTTTATTTTTAAAAAGCGTTGTGCGCCGCAGGTAGTGAGGTGGGTGAAGATGGACAATGTAGAGCCTGTCTTACAGGAACATTTCGCAGTGACAACACAGGGCCCCACTGTACACCTTGTCTTGTTGGATGGAGCACTCAGGGCGAGGGATCAATTAGTGAGAGCCAGTGCAATGTTGGTGAGTGCTGCCTCTTTATTATTATCTGTTGCCATCTAATTGTTTTTTTAAGTAAGGGAGAAAATATCCCTTCCCAAGGGAGACAAATGCCCTTCCACCCACTTTAACATGAAGTTAACCAAAAATCTGAATAATTTGGCTTCTCCTGCCATGGTTTAAGGGGCAAAGCATATCACTAAATATATATATAGAAGGGATGGAGAACATGTGATTTTTAACCAGCTTATTCATCTTAATGAGATCCTAGGCCTTGTGTTTTCAGCCAGCTAAAACATGAAAGGATATGTGTTTTATTATTAGAAAGACAACTCAAGAAACATATGACACTATTCCATATGTAAATAACATCTCTTCGCTATTTCCTTCTTCTTCAACTTCTATGGTGCAATTCTTTACTAGACTACTTAAATGTCACTACCTCACATCCCCTAACACCAAATCATAAAATAAGAATGTGTTCAAGATACCATGTCCTGTGCCCCAAACCAGCTGAAACATAACTATCGCTCAAAACCCCATTTAACCTCTATTAATTGACTAGAAAGGATGCATATGTCTAACTAAAGCCCTTTCTAATTTTATTTTCATCACCAATTATCAATTAGTAGGATAAACACAAAGACCATAAGCTAAAAGGAATCTCTTGCTAGTATTCATCTCTTGTCCCACTCATCCATATCTCATGTAATTTCTTCTCAGATTCATCACTTGGTCTTTTTTGTGTGTCCCATAACTCTTAGTAGCTTCCACTTCAGTGTCTCCTTGGAAATCCTTGAGCAGTGTTTTTTCAATAATGTCACTGATAATGTCTGATATTTTATCAGTAGAGGAAACATAAATTAATTGGAACTGCTTTTATTTCTGCACAGCAAAATGTCTAAAAGGATATTTTAAAAATGTTGTTGATGGAGCCTGCCACCCCTGCCCCTTTGGAACCTTCCAACCCAATGCAGAAGAAACAACTTGCCTGCCCTGTGGAATCAACCTTACAACTGAGAAGGAAGGGGCCCACAGCAAACTGCTCTGTGTAGCAGGGAGAGTCAATGAATGTGAACTAAAAATTGCCACCTGCAACAACAATGAGATTTGTAGAGACCAAGACAATG
This sequence comes from Ampullaceana balthica, assembly GCA_944989445.1. NCBI lineage: Eukaryota > Metazoa > Mollusca > Gastropoda > Lymnaeidae > Ampullaceana > Ampullaceana balthica. The sequence goes on along the minus strand of CALYLW010000531.1, from coordinate 403,256 downwards.
GCTACACTTGTGAGTGTAAACTTGGTGTGACGGCTGCTGGGAAATGCATAGGTGAGTGTCATAAGCATTGACAGCAATCTATAAGTAACTGTAAAGGTAATTTTCATAAACACTGACAGCATTCTATAAATGAATATCTTGTAGTGTATTATCTACAGCAGCATTTTAAAATAAATGTATTGATTTAGTGTCATTTACATTACTTCTATTAATTAAATATTTTGTCATATAAAAGATTGTTAATAAAAATTGGCATTTTATTCTATACCCCTTTTACCTTTTAATAAACTTATCTGCATGTGGTTTTTATGCCCCCACCATCCATCTATCCATTGCTTGCAGATTGCCAGCTTTATACGGTATGCAATGCTTGGAAGTATAAAAGTATAATTTAAAATTTAAATATGCGAGAATATAATTATTTGAATTTATTGTAAATATGCTGGCATACAGGTCTAGGGGAGCATATACCAGACTAAGTCTATCTTGCGGAACTCAATATTTTTTTTTGCAGTTGTCTGCTTTTAATGAAGTACTCCTAACTGAAACATTGTTTCATTATTTTTTTAATAGTAATTATTACAATTTAATATGTCTGTGAGCTTAATAATTGACAAAATTATGTTTTTTAATGTGTAAAAAATTAACAAACAGCAGAGAATGAAAAAAAATAATTTTGTAAAGGAATAAAAAAAAAGATGAATAAATAGTTAACTTTTATAGTCTTGATACAATTGACAATTTTATATTTTTCATTTTCTTTCACCAGATGTTTGCGAACACTTCTGTAATGAAACAAAGTCTTGTAAAAACAAGGAAGTATTTCCAGACTGTTTCTGCAAAGTTGAACTATGCAAAGGAAATCGTAAGTGTTTTATGAAATTAAGGAGCAACAAAACCCGTCCAAGGACGTTCCGCCACCGTTCGGTGGCTTGTTGTAACTCCCCTCCAACAGCCGTCTCGACCGGCATTACATGTGCATCCCGTCAAAAATACTATTCATTATAGTTAAAATAAATAACTCATAAAAACAGAGCTTTTTGCTATAAATCACAAGGCGCATAACTCAAAATAAAGTCTTGGAAGAAATACTGCACCAAAAATAACTTGTTTTGAACGTCCGCGTAAATGGCGTAAACATGTTCAATATGATTGGCTGTAGGAGTCATATGTGTTTGAGGGACCAATCGCTATAGATGAACGGACAGAAAGGACAGAAACTTGCCTTTTATTATATAGGATGTACCTTTAATCCAAACTTAACCTATATTAAGAAATGGCTGTGTGATAATTTTGTAGTTTTGAATTATTCAAGTTTTAAAGTTCAAAACTATACAGGTTTATCATTAATTAACTAAATACATTTTAATTTTTCATAGGCTCAGACATGTTATTTTTTAATAAAACTTCATTCATAACATTCTATATTTGACCCTCTATCAGATAGATGGGATAACTAAAAAAAATTTTTAATTTCACATAGTCATTTCTTGCCTTGAGGTCTTTATACTTTATATTTACTTAATTTTGTTGCTTTTGAACATCTTTTATTTTAAAATTTAGACTCCTGCTTAGAGTTGTTCAAACCCTTGTAACTAGAATGACATTCAAATTAAAAACAAATAACTAGAACTTCTATAAAATTGCCATAAAACATTTACCTTTTACTTATGTATTTATCTGCTTTTATAGAAATAAAATAATACAAGTATAAAAATTTATTTTAAAAATTATTAAGAATCTAAACAATTGTAAAAGCATATTTCTGACCCAACAAATATACCTAACTAATATTTTGTTTTGACATTTCTGTTCTTGGTGTTGCTGTACTCAGTACCTGAAAGAAATGAATCATAATATTTAATGGTTTAGAAGTTAGATTTTAAATTATTTTAATACAGGGATTCAATATATACCTTATATACTCATTCTAAAGCCGACTTTTTTAGACAAAATCTAGGGGAAAATATTGGGGGGTCAGCTTACGAGCGGGTCATAGGTGATTTCTGCATTTACATTGAATATCGGTGTTGTTATTGTAGGTCATCAAGTTTTTTGTCTACATTACTACATTCTACAAGATTCGTCTGCTCTACCAGAAGCTATAAAATATTAATATTATTAAACATCTGCACTTACCTTATTTATTCATTTTATTTATTTTGTGAATGTTTTAATAAATTGTTTTTGTTGTAACATATTTTGTTTTCAACAATGAATTTTACTGTACGCGCTTTTGCAACTATTTATCAAAGTAACACAAAACAAATACCGGTAACTCTAGGGGTCGGCTTACGAGCGGGTCACACACTTTCTATACTATTCTCTACCAAAAAGAACGAACGGGCTATAGAACGAGTATATTTGGTATATATATTATAAAAGAAAATGTTCAGGTCATTTTAACACTTTTATAATGAAAAATGTTTTTTCATGATTACGACAAATTAAATGGTTGAAAAATTTATTTGATAATAATGTTTTTCACAATGAAAATATTGAAATTGTATCCTTCTGTTCATTTTGCTTGCAGCAATAGATGATGAGCAGACACAGAATTTGTTGATTGCCAGCATGTCCTTAACTGCTTTAGCACTTGTAATACTATTTATTGTTATTGCAGTTTGCATACACAGGTAACTTCACTTTGCCTTCTGAATTAAGTTTGTTTTCATTTACCGATTATTAGTTTAAAATAACAAAATTAGTGTTCTTCAAATATTTACTTCCTTTAAGTTTGATAATTTTCAACACAGGTAAAATGGCATATTTCATTATCTTCTTAAACTAGTTTGTGCTGCGGTGCCGTGGCGCCTGCGGCGCCCCCCCTCTTTAAGGGCGCCTACGGCGCCCACGTTTTTCAAAAGCCCATCTAACTTGTCCTTGTATGATAGATACGTAATATTAAACTATCTTAAATGTACACAAAGTATTTTAAAATAAAGGTTGTAGGGCGCCTACGGCGCCCACTTATTTTTTGGGTCAAAAGCCCAGTAACTTATCCTTGTATGATAAATACGAAATATATTGAAAATTAAACAAAGTATTTATATAATAATTTTTACAGTGCTAAGCACCACACGATGTTTTAACTAATTTTAGAAAGCAGCGCACCAAATTACTGCACCAAAAAATAATTATTTGAGTCAATCAGCACTGCTTACAACACAAAATTTAAAAACGTCAGAGTGATGTCCCTTAGCGTTAGGCTACATAATTGAGCGTAAATATATATATATGATGCTTATAAATAATGTTAAATTTACAATTTCAGAAAGAATCAGTCTCTACAGGAAAAAAAACGCATCCGTATCTACAGAGAAGAGATAGAACGAGCGGCGTTCACTAATGAAGCTTTTGACTCATTCCCCACTGGATCTAGTCTGACGGGATCTGAAATACCTCTCTATCATGTACCCATAAGAGTGGCCACTCGTTGGCATAACCGATATTTTGTGGCCGACAATTCGTCTTCTGACATTGAATCAACTGATTTTTGAGTAAAGTAATATAGTCTTACATTCGCCACCTCTAGTCCCAAAACAAAATTACATGGATATGCACGGAATGAGACTTACTACCATTAAACCAAGTTTGGAGAATTACGGTTTTCCATAAGCTGAACCAGTACCAAAAAAACCCCAACAAACCATTACCATTATTTTTTTTTAAAAAGTACGTTTAAAAAATCTGAGCCATAGAGCCATTGAAATTGAAACACTGTGCAAGCCCTGATAATAAAAGTCAAGACTGAATGACTTTAAATTTACAAAGACCTGATGTTGTGTGAGATCAGACAATCAAATTCATATTTTATTAAACACTTTGTTGACATGGTTGGAAATGATGGCTTGACCTGTGTTAAAAGAAAAATGCTTTTTCTAGGCAAGTGAATTAAATATATTTCATATGCATTTTTAAATTAAATCTGATTTCTAGTCAATCATGTTTTTATCAATAAATAATAAATACCATTAATAATTTAGAAAAAAAATGTGAATGTTGACAGGGCACAATGTCTTAAATTATCACATGTGACAATATGCAATTAAGATGTCAGTAAAATAATTTTAGTTCTAGTGGGGATGACTGATGGGATTAATTTCTTTGTGCATTTTTATAATCAGTAACTAATGGTCTTCAAGCTTTATATCAGAAAATCGATATTAAAGAATAACTCATCCTTAATTTCTTGTCCCCTGCATTCAATTACCAGGACCAATTTAATATAGTTGCTGAGTACACTGTACCTCCAGCTGTTGCAAGCCAATCAAGAAGTCCTAATAGAATAAGTTCTATTATTTATGTCACGCTTGTTTTGTAATGTATGCGTATATTTCACACCTTCAAAGACTTATAATTGAAATATAGAATTCTGAAAATAAAACATTGGTTGTTTCATTGGACTGTCAAAGTAGAAATGCTATTAAGAAGTAGGGCTATACCGGATTCAAATTTTTAAAATCTGGCCGGAGCCGGATTTGTAAAAATGACGGCTTATGCCAGAGCCATTATACATATTATTATATATAGGGCTCTACCTGCCAGCCAGATTTATGAAGTGAAATCCTGCTGGAGCCGGATTTGTAAAAATGGCCGGATTCTGGATGAGGCGGAGCCAAAATCTGGTACACCCCTATTAAAAAGCCATATAACATTTCAGATGTATATATTGAATGAGATTCTGAAAAATTGTTAATACCTAAATATTTTTGGTGCTGCATATTTTCCTTTGTATTACAGAAGTTTAAATATTGATTAATACTTTTTCTGTGTCAAGTGGGCGTTAAAATATTTTTATCTTTCTGAGGGGTAAAAATGCATGCAAGTGCTTTGATACTTAAAACAAATTTCAAACTGTGTCTTAAAATATTATTGGTAATTTTTGTCTAGTAACCTAATTAAGCAGATTAGAATTTCTTAGTCAGCTACTACTGTCCTGGTGCTTGGTAAGTTATTTCAAACAGCCTTTATTTGGAAGGATATCTTCAAGCAGTTCATAAATATTATCTAAATATTTAAAAGATATGAGAAAAATATTTTCATTTATTATTTTTTTAATGAAAAAAATATTGCATTCATTTGCATCATACTGTGAAAAATATTGAAACATTAAAGTTTTATAAAATATTGATTATTCTAAAATTGAGAAAGCATTATGCTGGAAGGACCACTTGTTAAAGAACAAAAAGACAAACCAAAGCTTTATTCTCCTTCAATGTTCTAAATTCATAACAAACGATTCTGTAAAAAAAAAGCATTTTTTGTGTAGATACTCATTATATCATTATATTGTCCACATGATGAAGGGTCGAGTGTATATTATGCCCTTTTTACTTGGAAAACAGCATCATTAAAAAACCCATTTATTTTCAAACTTTGTGTGTTAGTGCTGATACCAATTTTAGTTCCTGACCACATAAATATTCTTCACATTCCGTTTTATTCAACTTTTGATAAATACATACAGAGTGTCTTTTATTGAAGCACCTAACCAATGGTTTTTAGTTATTTTTTTTCTTTCCATTCAACATCTGAAATTTTTATTTAATTCAAATTGTTGTCTGTCAGCCACATTATATCACAATTAAAAACTACAACCAGATTGTGACATTGAAAACCTTCTTTAAAGAAATTATTCACTTATTCTAAGAAATTAAAATGTGGTACATCAGAGGGTTTTAACAAATATGCTTTTAAAATACATGTTTTTTGCTTATCTAAAAAGTATATTGCCATTTGTGGCAATTGTACACTATAAATAAGCACAGCTTGTAATTACCACGGAGATAGTCTCTCACTGTTGCATAATACAAATATGTTAAAGTTTGTCAAGGTGTGTTGTTATATGGTTCAAAATGTTGAAAGATAAAAAGTATACTGAAAACTGCTGTTTTTATAGTGCCATACAATTTCAAGCAGATCAATGCACTTTTTTACTCTGTATATTTAGTCTAAATTTTTTTCTGTGATTAAAGCTGATTGATTTTCATTAATCAATGTTGCTCCATAATGTGTTCATAATGGATTTTGTAGATAATTTGTACACAGTCTTGTGCTCTTTGCACTATGCGAAGTTTAAAAAGTTTTAACTGCGTAATATATTATTATTCATACTATCTTTGGAAGAGGGGAGAGGGTTGATTTACTGTGGAGATAAAAATTATTCCTGTGAATAATAATGATTGACATTATTGGTAGTTTAAGTAGTTAACATAATTAATATTTCCCTTAAACATTAAGCTCATGATAAAAAAAATCATTTCAGATAATTAAAAAAAAACAACAAAAAAAACAGAAGACTTTCTTTTTGGAAGTTTACTTGAGATAGATTCATATAATAATGTATAGATAAATCTTGTTTGAAAGTCCCAGTGAACAATGTCAACTAGATGAGACTGAAGCACTCAGGATGTTCTGTCATTAAATTTCAATCTTTTTATACATCACTTTGTTAAATTTTTTTATAATTTTTTTCTTTTTTAGGGATTATTGAAAAATAAGAAAGTAGGAATATGTAAATTAATTTTTTTTTAATGTCAAGTCTGTCCAACTTTTGATTGAACTAAAATTTTATAAATATTTGTATGTGTGTGGATTTAAATTAGTATGCCACATCATTGCTGCACAGCTCTACCCTGAACATGGTTAACATTATTGGATTTCATGAGGCTACCTTGTTATTTTGTGGACAAGATAAAAGTAGATAATGACAATGTTGGGTACATGCCTTGAAGTTAGTATTATCAAAACATACGTAGATGGATAACATGCAATTACGTCACGTGATGTCTTGTCAGGCTCACTCATACCCTGTTTGCATATGATACATCTGCTAATCTATTAGCCTGATTGCAGTCTCACCCACATTTTGTATGCTAGTCAAAACACAATAGCTTATAAATAAATTGAATTTTTTTTTAAATCTGCAATACTATTACAAACATCAGGAATAGTTAGTTCTAAAATAATACAAACACATTCCTTGATATTTTGTTGTTGTTGTCTTTTGCTGCATTTCATACTTCATTGTAAAAGTCAGATTTTCTTTCAGGAATCACTATTTTCTTAGATGATTCATTTATGCCAATTGCCAAGCAGTGTTTTTTCCAGAATCCACAATGTATACTGCTTTTTTATATTTTGCAATATTAAATCTGGTCAAATGAATTTCATAACATCTGTTTCATTCAACTTCACTTTAATTGCTAGTGTCATTGATGAGTTTTTTGTTTGTTTGTTTGTTGTTTTGTTTTTTTAGGACGAGTGGGGATAAAAATTTGCTAACATGATGACCATTGTGTGAAACATAAATTAGTATTTACAAAATATAGTGGGGATGACTGATGGGATTAACTTACATGTTTGCTTTCAGTTTTATTAGTCTTCTAGTCATGTACATTTATCTTAATGTAAAATGCTTTATTGAATTATTGTGTTTAATAATGGAATGTAAATAATTATTTAAATAAAGTGGAATTAAAATTTACTGATATTATTAAGTGATTTTTAGGGCTGCATTATTTTTTCCATGTTTAATTTAAACATGTTTTCCTGTCAATTTGTCCAAGTCTAATCTTGGAATTTCATTTTCACCCTTTTGCAGTTGCTGGAATAGCTTAAAATCTTGCACACTTACACATGTTCATTATCAACACATGTTGATAATACATAATATTTAAATAATTTAAATCAACAAATCGATATTTTTTATTGGTCAGAAACACTTGCCTTTCGATCAAGTTCACAACTGGTATTAACTCTGCTGGGAAAACCATATAAAAACAAGAAGCAAACAAAAACAATCGCATTAGCTCTACTTGCGAATTTCGTTGATTTCATACTTTGGTTTCGCCAATCTTCAGGATATCGGGATATTTGTCTTGGAATATTTGACACGGAAACTTAGCGAGTATTGATTGATCAAATCCAGATTTAAAAAAAAATTTAAGTCCCATAACCGATGGTCGTAGGGGGTTCTAATATTTACATTAGGCTTGGTGAGCGCCCCATCTCCCTTCCAGGTCAGTGGAGGACTTTCTTAGCGTTAGTCATTCATCATTTTTATTGTGGCTTTAATGTGGACTAGATCCAACGCACCTCAGCTTGTGAGTCGGGCGCACTATTTACTTCGCTATCCAGCCTCCCAAATCCAGATTAGCAGAAAAAAACCTCTGAATAATCCTTGAAACAGGAAAATACAAAGAAAACACATACAAGAAAAAAAAAGACCCAGGCATAAGGTAGTTCTAGCCGTTCTTGGGTCCAGATTTGTCTCTACTTCTTTTCTAACTCCAACCTAAAACGATATTATATTCCTATTGTTTACCACATATCAATCTATCTATCTATATACAGTAATTTGCCAGAAACTAGAGCAAGCAAGATGCAGTCTATTTACATATACAGTGTACACAACGCATCGCGCCGCACTATGCGCACCGCACTGAGACGCACTATAAAGGAGGAAATGAAGTAATCCTTCAAAACAACTACCATAATGCGCACTGCGAGAAGTTTGTGCATGATCTTTTCGCCCTTTCTTTGCACTATAAATGAACAATTCTGCGGCGTATGCTACGCCGCGGGTCGGATCTAGTCCTTTATAATTTACAAAAATGTTTCGTAGTGCAACAAAGTGAATTTAGTGTTCTACTAACAAGGAGACCCTCAAGTAAATATATTTAGAATGACAAATCAATCTACATTAGACCAGTGTTTTGAGTTGGATCAATTACATGTCATTTCAGTTAAATGTATGAAACTATATACTTCATTGCATGCACGCCTTCATGCTTGCCAGTTTTTTAAAAAAATCATTTCAATTTAATAAACACACGCTGATTTTCCGTCTTGGCCCTTATCAAGCTTTGAAGAACCAGGTACCGTCATCAAGCATTCTTTTTAAAGCAAATTTAAATAATAGATAGTTTCATCTCTATTGGAAAGGATGAAATATGCGAACACAACGTTTAAGTCGACGTAAATGTCTTTAAAAATAATTCAGAATGTTAAAAAATATATATATATTTAATATGCAAAATCATAATAAGTTGACTGTTACTGTCCTGGCTATAATGAATAAACTGTCACCTGAATGACAGTTGGGCAATCAAAATTAATCGCCTTCATACCGCTAACTTCGTTAACAAGTAAGCATTCAGCATTATCTTGTGTTTGACATTGTGCAACTAGCTTCTGTATTGTTTCGTTTTAAAAGAACGCTAGGTGCAAGAGTGTGAATATCTTTGGTACTATGATGACATTAGGTTTACTTATCTTAAAGTGAAAATATCTTTGGTACTAGATCTATGCTGACATTTGGTTTACTTATCTTAAGTGTAAGTATCTTCGGTACTATGATTACATTAGGTTTACTTACCTTAAGTGTTTTTTTTTCTTTTGCAGAACGCACGTGTAACGGCGTTCCGGCACTTTTTATCCACATATTTCTTTTATAATACTAACTGGAATGTTTGTTCTTACTGTTTTTTGGGGGTTGCGTTAAATATGCATTCCGGTACCTTTTTTATTTTTTTATACTTTTTATTTTTTAAAAGTTTATTTATTTTTTTATTTTTTTTTGAAAGCACTGCTTATCAAATACTTATATATTTCAGACGCCACATCTATACAGAATATAACTGTTTCCTACGCTTATATATTATTTATGCTTATTGGAGTTTTGAATATTGAAAATGTGTTGATTTCCCTAGTTTATTCTGGCTACATATTCCAGCATCCACGCTCAAATGCCAGATGGGAAAAAGTAGAATTTTGTGTGTGCTTGTTCTCACATAAGGAACAGAAACAGTGTCTTTATCCTTATGTGTAACTAATTGTTTATTAGATCATTGTGTTGCTTTTCCAAGTTAGACATTAAAGCCTTATGCATTCGTCTCTTTGTTCTAGGTTTAGTTATTTAACTAATGATGCTACTCTGGTCAATTTACAATATTCACCAGTAATGAACTTTGCAGCTCTTTTAAAAATTTGTTTTCGTTTTTCTTTGCTTTCTTTGGTGGATGGGTCCAATAAAGACGATGCATAATCTAATACAGGTCTGAACATTGTAAAGTAGAAGTTAAGTTGTATATTCATAATAAGTTTGTAAAGAAAATATAATTCTGCGTTGGACAGATCAATTGTATATTATTTTTCTGACTCAGCTATGAACACGCCAAAGTATGGATTAAGTAAAATTATTATATTCTTATCGTATCTATTACAAACTCTCTTTATAAGATTATTGAGCTCATCAATGGTTTATGGCTTAATACTAGTGTATTACTCGTCAAAAATGACGGAAGTTTTTAGCTGAAATCTGTTTATTTTGAAAAAAAAATGCACTTTTTTAGGGCGCCCTCGGCGCCCACCTTTTTCAAAAGCCACACTAACTTGTCCTTGTTTCATAAATACGAAATATTAAACTTTCTGAAATGTACACAAAATATTTTATAATAGGGGTTGTTTGATTTTATAATTAACCATCATCAAATCCTCTTTTTACATTGTTCCCTTTTCCAAAATTAAAATATGAGCTAAAACAATGACGTCATGTCATATTTTTTTACAGCGCATCTTTAATTTGCACACCTTTTGATGCACACCTTGTATTAAATATAAGATCAAATAATGACGTCATATAATTACATCCATACATACATATAGACGACGGGAATTATGTATATAGATGTCTAGTCTTCCATTTTATTCGAGTTTTAAATGTCTATAATGTGTTGATTTTCTTGGTTTTGAGTCGTCGATAAAAATTTGTTCCAAAATCGTTACTAGCTACTAGCTGTTTAAGTTTAAGTCATTAATCTGGGGATTAAATTTAGATATCGCTGTTTACTAAAAAGCTTACGAAATTACTGAGTTGTGTTAGGTGTTTGTTATAATATTGGATCTCAACCATCTATAATTTATAAATTTTGTCATTCGATGGCCACAATCTATAAATAGCACTTCGAGGTATTCAGATGATACAATTTCCTTTAATTAAATAATCGAGTATTCTTTTTGGACATTGTCTCAATAGTCATAGAATGAGTTGCTAGCTTGAGTCAGTATAGTGAACTGAAAGATCAACATTAAACAACTCATTCTCTTATACCTTATATTACAAATTTTGAAAAGTGGTGGCTGCTTTTATATTTATCTGATCGATTGCTTTACGAAACCTTCTTTAAAATGGTAGTGTTACACAATGACAATGCAGTGTGAAGTTAACTGATTATAGAAATGACATTTATCATAAATTCCGTTTTTAAAAATAATTACTTTTATCACATATATTTTGCATTTCTGAACATTTGACCAATTTAAGGTATAACGTTTTAAAAAGAAACGCAAATTATGTTTCGCTGATCTATTGACTTTTAAAAAAGGAATGACGTGCTCCTGCATATTTTTGGTCGTCATGTTTGGCGTTTCTCTTGGAGAACCTGACCAAAAGGTCCTGCCTGATGATGTTTCCAAGGGTTATACCGCATGCTTCAAATGGTTCGATGATGATCGCAATCGACATTTGGACACGAGGGAGTTCTTTAACTACATGATGGTAAACTATTATTTTTTGCACCTTTATAGTGTGCGCAACATTTTAAAAAATAATAAAACACACATTCTTTTTTCGGTTAAAAAAAGTAAAAAATAAAATCTTAATTTTAATTTTTTTTTAAATAATCATTTGAGCTTTAGCCTAGTTTATTAACAATTGAATTTAACTTCCTCTACATGTGAATGAAGCTACTGTTTAGAACTTGATGTTAAGCTCGCAGATTAAAAATAAACAGTTTAGCTACATCCTAGTGAGTCTAAAGTTTTTATGCTGTGGTTAAAAAATAAAGCTTACATATATATATACTCAGTGACCACTATAAAGTTCTGTGTATTTGAAGTGTGATCCTAACGAATGTCTTAGGTTAAATGAGAGTTAATCATGATCTCTTTTTAACCTTATTACACATTAAAATAGGCCTACTCATGCGTTCGTGTGACAGGGCAAAAATATAGCTAAATTAAAAAATAGAAGAGCTTAGCAAAAGTAATAATTAATTATTATTAATAATTAAGAATAAATAATTATAATTAATGTTTGGACCATTGATTAAGAAATTATTTTGCTTCTCTCCTTTGAAACGCCATTTGAATCTCCAAGTGACAATCAAAACAAACTTCTATGAAACGGCCAGTGGCCACAAAACATTCATGGCACATGTTGGGGTGTAGGTGGAAGATTGTACAACAATCGTGGCACATGTTGGGGTGTAGGTGGAAGATTGTACAACAATCATGGCACATGTTGGGGTGTAGGAGGAAGATTTTACAACAATCATGGCACATGTTGGGGTGGAGGTGGGAGATTGTACAACAATCATGGCACATGTTGTGGTGGAGGTGGAAGATTGTACAACAATCATGGCACATGTTGGGGTGTAGGTGGAAGATTGTACAACAATAAGCATGGCACATGTTGGGATGGAGGTGGAAGATTGTACAACAGTCATGGCACATGTTGGGGTGTAGGTGGAAGATTGTACAACAATCATGGCACATGTTGGGGTGTAGGTGAAAGATTGTACAACAATCATGGCACATGTTGTGGTGGTGGTGGAAGATTGTACAACAATAATTATGGCACATGTTTGGGTGGAGGTGGAAGATTGTACAACAATCATGGCACATGTTGGGGTGTAGGTGGAAGATTGTACAACAATAAGCATGGCATATGTTGGGGTGTAGGTGGAAGATTGTACAACAATAAGCATGGCACATGTTGTGGTGGAGGTGGAAGATTGTACAACAATAAGCATGGCACATGTTGTGGTGGAGGTGGAAGATTGTACAACAATCATGGCAAATGTTGTGGTGGAGGTGGAAGATTGTACAACAATCATGGCACATGTTGTGGTGGAGGTGGAAGATTGTACAACAATCATGGCACATGTTGTGGTGGAGGTGGAGGATTGTACAACAATCATGGCACATGTTGGCGTGTAGGGGGAAGATTGTACAACAATCATGGCACGTGTTGGGGTGAAGGTGGAAGATTGTACAACAGTCATGGCACATGTTGGGGTGGAGGTGGAAGATTGTACAACAATCATGGCACATGTTGGGGTGGAGGTGGAAGATTGTACAACAATCATGGCACATGTTGCGGTGTAGGTGGAGGATTGTACAACAATCATGGCACATGTTGGCGTGTAGGTGGAAGATTGTACAACAATCATGGCACATGTTGGGGTGAAGGTGGAAGATTGTACAACAGTCATAGCACATGTTGGGGTGGAGGTGGAAGATTGTACAGCAATCATGGCACATGTTGGGGTGGAGGTGGAAGATTGTACAACAATCATGGCACATGTTGTGGTGGAGGTGGAAGATTGTACAACAATCATGGCACATGTTGGGGTGGAGGTGGAAGATTATACAACAATCATGGCACATGTTGTGGTGGAGGTGGAAGATTGTACAACAATCATGGCACATGTTGGGGTGGAGGTGGAAGATTGTACAACAATCATGGCACATGTTGGGGTGGAGGTGGAAGATTGTACAACAATCATGGCACATGTTGGGGTGAAGGTGGAAGATTGTACAAAAATCATGGCACATGTTGGGGTGTAGGTGGAAGATTGTACAACAATCATGGCACATGTTGTGGTGGAGGTGGAAGATTGTACAACAATCATGGCACATGTTGGGGTGTAGGTGGAAGATTGTACAACAATCATGGCACATGTTGGGGTGTAGGTGGAAGATTGTACAACAATAAGCATGGCACATGTTGGGATGGAGGTGGAAGATTGTACAACAGTCATGGCACATGTTGGGGTGTAGGTGGAAGATTGTACAACAATCATGGCACATGTTGTGGTGTAGGTGAAAGATTGTACAACAATCATGGCACATGTTGTGGTGGAGGTGGAAGATTGTACAACAATAAGTATGGCACATGTTGGGGTGGAGGTGGAAGATTGTACAACAATCATGGCACATGTTGGGGTGTAGGTGGAAGATTGTACAACAATAAGCATGGCATATGTTGGGGTGTAGGTGGAAGATTGTACAACAATAAGCATGGCACATGTTGTGGTGGAGGTGGAAGATTGTACAACAATAAGCATGGCACATGTTGTGGTGGAGGTGGAAGATTGTACAACAATCATGGCACATGTTGTGGTGGAGGTGGAAGATTGTACAACAATCATGGCACATGTTGTGGTGGAGGTGGAAGATTGTACAACAATCATGGCACATGTTGTGGTGGAGGTGGAGGATTGTACAACAATCATGGCACATGTTGGCGTGTAGGGGGAAGATTGTACAACAATCATGGCACATGTTGGGGTGAAGGTGAAAGATTGTACAACAGTCATTGCACATCTTGGGGTGGAGGTGGAAGATTGTACAACAATCATGGCACATGTTGGGGTGGAGGTGGAAGATTGTACAACAATCATGGCACATGTTGCGGTGTAGGTGGAGGATTGTACAACAATCATGGCACATGTTGGCGTGTAGGTGGAAGATTGTACAACAATCATGGCACATGTTGGGGTGAAGGTGGAAGATTGTTCAACAGTCATAGCACATGTTGGGGTGGAGGTGGAAGATTGTACAGCAATCATGGCACATGTTGGGGTGGAGGTGGAAGATTGTACAACAATCATGGCACATGTTGTGGTGGAGGTGGAAGATTGTACAACAATCATGGCACATGTTGGGGTGGAGGTGGAAGATTATACAACAATCATGGCACATGTGGTGGAGGTGGAAGATTGTACAACAATCATGGCACATGTTGGGGTGGAGGTGGAGGATTGTACAACAATCATGGCACATGTTGGGGTGGAGGTGGAAGATTGTACAACAATCATGGCACATGTTGGGGTGAAGGTGGAAGATTGTACAACAGTCATGGCACATGTTGGGGTGGAGGTGGAAGATTGTACAACAATCATGGCACATGTTGGGGTGGAGGTGGAAGATTGTACAACAATCATGGCACATGTTGGCGTGTAGGTGGAAGATTGTACAACAATCATGGCACATGTTGGGGTGGAGGTGGAAGATTGTACAACAGTCATGGCACATGTTGGGGTGGAGGTGGAAGATTGTACAACAATCATGGCACATGTTGGGGTGTAGGTGAAAGATTGTACGACAATCATGGCACATGTTGGGGTGGAGGTGGAAGATTGTACAACAATCATGGCACATGTTGGGGTGGAGGTGGAAGATTGTACAACAATCATGGCACATGTTGTGGTGGAGGTGGAAGATTGTACAACAATCATGGCACATGTTGGGGTGGAGGTGGAAGATTGTATAGAGGAGGTTCAAGTGAAAAAATTCAACATTTCCAATTCTGATTTCAAAAACGTATGTCAATGAACTTAAATCTTTGTTGTATTCAATTAAAATTATCTTTAAAAAAGTAAGTTACATAGATTGACGCGGAAATATATATATTATTTCAATAATTAATTGGCAAGAAAATGTTATCTTATTTTTAAAAAATAATTTTTGGGTGGGGGGGGGGAGAGTGTAACATCTTCGTGATGGTTTACTTATTAATATATCTTGTAGGCGTTCTCTCAATACATAACCTTGCATACAATAATCCTCTGAAGAACTGGTTTCAATAAAACAACTTTAATATCTACACTATGCACATAACTTATATAATTTGAGGCTATACAACGTGGAGTCCTCAGCATGCGTCCGCCATTACACACCAGAATTCTGACAACTCCTCCTCATAATCTCGAACCTTCTTCCAGCGCTTTCACTCACATTACCTCTCCGTCATCGAACTCGTGATTCACACGTGACATTCACCCCCATCCTTCAAAAAAAATGTTTATGAAATACAACATTTTTGGTCTCAATAAAATCAAATTAATCTACATGTATATTCAAATTTAAAATATTTATCATCAATGGACATTCATTGCCTTACACACAACATCTAGACATAAAGATCAAGAGAAAAAATCTGTAGGACTTCAACAGTCTACCTGTACTGAAAAAATGAAACTGAAATTTTAAACACATCTGTAATTTTATGTAAGAGACATTCTTTAAACAATCAAAATTCTTTAAATTAAAATTAAATATATTGTCCATTGGAATTCAAACACCGCTCCTTGTTTATTGTTCAGCGAATAAAAATACTAATATTAATACAGTCTCTGGTTTTATCATTTAGGAATTCACAGACTAATATTAATACAGTATTTGGATTTATCACTTAGGAATTCACAGAATGTCCATTTTTATTGTCATTCTACTTAATATATCTGCAACCATTTTGTTCTTTCCCTTAACAGGTTTAATGTCGAATTTGTAGTCGGCTAATAACATAGCATAGTTCGAAAATAGTCATTCTTCAGCTGACGAGTATGAATTCAAATCGTTGGGCTTTCAATGTTTCTTCAGCCTATTCAATGTTCAATAAGTCATCAACCACGACCACGATTATGTCCATTCACAATATCAATTCCAGCATCTCGAATAAGTCGCTTAGCTTTTTAGATGTCATTTTTGCTTCCAGATAATTCAAAATAATTTTGACCAGATGAGTCACTGTCACTAGAAACTTTTTATTTTTATCCGAAAACGACTGCCTGCTTCAAAGTCACTGATTCTGTTTAATACACAACCAATTGTTCTTCCTACTTCAGATGATTGCACATAAATGGTCTCAGACTCACTAGTACAGTCTCTATCTCTGCTACTATGACCTTCATCCCTTTTGTCATATACCTGATTGTCAATAGTGGCTACAGTGTCACTAGTTCTTATTTTTTCTCGATTAAACTTTATTATATCATCCATGTCTTGTTTTTCATTCTTTCGCCATTGTTGATCACAATTTCTTTTTCTGGAATCAAAACAATATTTGCCTCTCCATGATCTTCTTCCTTGATTATAATCTCTATATATGGAATTATGATTATATATGTCTCTCCATGATTGTTTACTTTGATCATAATCTCTATGTCTGGAATTATGATTATATTTTCCTCTCCATGATTGTTTACCTTTGTTTTCAAAGTGATCTTGTCTTGATTTTTCTTCTGTTTTCTTTCTTATAGGGCTGCCATTAGGTGACACCCTATTTGGTTGTCCTTTATTGTGGTAACACTGCCTTGCTATATGTCCTGGCTTGTTACAGTACCAGCAAATAGTTTGTCTGTTGCCTTGGTTTGGCAGACTCTGATTTCTCATACCTTATCTTTTTCTTCGTTTTTAATTTGTATTGCTGCAAATATGTCTTGTCTCTTATCCATTTCCACATTTGAATGAGAGTCTTTGAATGTGCGTAATGCAATTGTTAGCTCTGCTTGAGTACGAACTTTCTTATCAGTTAAATATGTGAATAGAGTTGGTGTTGCATTTTCTAAGAACTTGTCAATTATCACCATGTCTAGTATGCCTTTGGATTGCTTGTATATATTGCTATAAGTTCCAGCCATTTTGTTAATTTAACTTGTGCTTCATGCACTATGATCTGTGGATCTTTGTCCATCTTGGTTCTTCAATAATCATTTTCTGACTTTCCGAAATGACATAGAAGTGCCTTTTGGCATTCTTATATATGTTTTTGCCTTCTTTGGCTATACTGTTTTAAGCTTCAAATGCTTCTCCAGTTAGTTGAGTCATCAGTTGTGCTGGCCAATCTTCTTCATCATAACCTTTCATGGCCATTATGGATTCAAAATAATCCAGATAAACATCCATTTTTTCTTTCTGGCTATCATATTTTCTAACTTTGATAGTATCATTCGTTGATGACTTTCTATTTGTGTCATTACCAGGATTGTGGCCTCTACTCTCTAAATTGATTTGTAGTTTTAACTTGTCAATTTGAAGTTGTTCAAGCTCTCTTCTTGAGGCTCTTTCTTCTCTTTCAATTATTTGTCTTTGCCACTCTTCTTCTTTGACTATTTTTCGCATCTCTTTGTCTTCAGCTATTCTTAGCTTCTCTTTTTCTTCAGCTATTTTTACTTTCTCTTCAACAAAGTCTTTCAATTCTTTTCCACTTAAGCCAAATTTTTCTGCTATAGCAGTGAATTCTTTGTAGTAATCCATGTTCAGTTTTATGGAATTATATGAGTCAAGCAATTCAGTAAGGAATGTAAGTATTTATTTATTAAGGTATAAATCCTCCAAATGAAAAATCTCGAATTCAAAATACATTAAGTCCAAATAAGGGACACATCTAAACCATTAAATTTGATTTTGACAAAATGAGGCAACAAAGCATCCTCACACGGGATCTTATGTATACTTTATATATACGCTCCCTCAGATTGACAAAACACATCCGATGGTCCAAAGTTTTGATATAAAATAAGTCACTTAGTCAAATTTTCCAATTTCAGAATTTAGTAGGGTAGTTTTTAGACACTTTAGTTCACTCCATTACTCCAAATTGCAATTATCACACTTTTCAAACAATGAATGAATACAAATTCCGTTCCTTGATTTATAATTCACACTGATATAGTTGTTAATAGTCCATAGCTTCTCAAGTTCAAGGTTTGTTTACAGTTCTTTCTTGGAATTATTAGTAATGGCCTGTGTCACGTTGACACTGTGTGCTCAGTGTGCCTTGCGCTTGACCCATATTTGTTGCGTCTAGCTGCAATGTGGGAAGTCAAGCCACCGTTTTGAAAACTTCTTGTATCGTATATTTCATTGAATTACAAAAGTTTATTCACAGCTGCTTACGAACTTGAATATTCATAAATTACGATGGCTCACAATATTTCTGCATTCAATAAATACTTCCCTCTTTTGAATACACAAAATAATTGTCACTTCCACGAATACCTCCTTCCTGTACTGTGTACACATAGGACTAATGGTAATCACTTTTACTTACTGACACCAATGTAACATCTTCTTGATGTTTTACTTATTAATATATCTTGTAGGCAGTGGCGTCACTAGGGGGGTGGGGGCGGGCCGCCCCGGTCGACACCCATCAGGGGGTGACACATGAGCCTAAAATTTTACTGTGTACGATTTTATGTCAGAAAACAAAATATGACAAATTTTTTAATCTAGAAAGAAATTATGAAATACAATGAAATAGTTAAATGCGAAAATTCTTATTAAAAAAATATCAGTTAACTTGCAATAATAAAACAGTCCCAACACACGAACAACAATAAAACAAATTAGGAAAAAAATAAAAGAAATAGTCGCAGCAGAGAGATCTTTAAAAAAGGCTGGAATGAAAGAGGCAGTGTCTTCTGTTTTAAAAGATATAAAGCCATTTGGGCTTGGACACACCGACATCATGAACGAATCCCACCTCACGACTCCCTCCACCACAGTGGGGTGCGGGGAATACGATTTGTATCACCAAAAAAAAATCAAAAGATGGGTTTTCTTTGTCGATGTTTTTCTTGAGGAAAATTATGATTTCAATGTCTTTGAGTTAATTTTTTTATATATATATATATTTACTAAAGGCGTGAAAGCATAGATATGCGTGTTTATATACAGGTAGTCCTCCGGTTACGTCGGTCCCATCCCGACTTACGCTGTTTAGTGCTTACGAACGTGCCCCCGTAAAGAATAGTATTACGCGTTATTCCGTATTTTAAAAAAAAATTCATGAGGTAACGAATTCTTTTCTCTATTTGAAATAACAAAAATTATTGAAAAATATGTATGATTATTATTTCAACCTACAACTTTCGTTTGTGAATTTTTCAAATGGCGAAGTTTTCAATCAAGTCAATAAAGCTGAATAAGCTTACAAGTTCCTTTCCAATGCTCATTAGAGAGAGCATATTCAGCCATTTTCGTCCCATGCAAATTCTAACTCATTATATATTCTTTTCAACTTTGAAAAGGATCGCTCTCAGCTGCAGTTTGATGTCATCATTGAAAGATAGATGCGAAGTGCGATGTGTACATTTGTAAAGGACTGTGTGAAATATAGCTCATTCAAAAGCAGCAAATTTTTTTAGCTCTGTGCAAGTTTTTTGAGTTTCGCTTTGTGCTAATTCCTTTTCCTTACCCTGAGCCTGGGGCTGGACAATAACTTTTTTAAGAGTTCTGAAAATTGGACTAATTCTGAAGGTAAGCAGTCTTCGAAATCAATCATGAACCTACATGTGGAAGAAAATCAGAAGCCCCGAGCCTAGTTCTCTTTATGGGTCTTCCCAGAAGACCTCCTTAGCCATCTGACCACCAAAGGGACGTAACAGCTGAGGACCCCCCCCCAAAGCGGTCGCTTCTGAAGTGGCCACTTGGGCATCCAGGACATACAGTCGAAGATGCCTCCCACCAAGCTGCCCTCACAAGGAGGAGGTTGAATTTCCTACTACGACCCGCTACCACTTTGGCGCCATCCCGGCAAAGCACACGGGTCTCCATGGTTAGGACCGCCGCAAAGCGGGGGATCATCAAAGACCTACCTAGGGTGCAACCCCCACTGGAAGGTTTCCTCAGAGCTGGCGTCCAATGCGTTCTTCGCGGCACTTTTTGCTAATCCGTTACTGGCGCTCCTGGCGCTCCTGGCCCTAAACCGGCACCGCTCGATGGCGTTGCTAGTAAATTGAGGGGGACGAAATGGTTGCTTCGGATTTACCCGACCCCTTCTTCGAAATCACTTGAATGTTTTTCCATTAACTTGGCTGCTGCTTATCGGTTGGCGAAAGTGCTGAGCTCAGTTAGGTTTGTAAAAAAGCCAAATTTCTCATGGATGTATTTATATTCACCTAACCTATGTTGTAGGGCTTAAGAAAGTTTGTCAATGATTACCAGAAATACCTCAATCTTGATTTTTGTTCTCCAGGAGAATACTGTTTTGTTGATGTCCCTTTATCAAACTGACGCTTTCTTTTTTGTTCGATAGTATTGAAGATTGTTTACACTGTTTTTACCACGGACTTTTCCTTTCCTTTGTCTTCGTAGGAATAAAATTGAGAATGCTATTTTTTTAACAAACTCAATGAGATACTTCCTTTCTAAAATTGTTTCCAGTTGTTCAATTTCATATAGAAATCCTTCTTCTACAAGTCGGCAGTCACGTGCCTGATTTTCACTCGTTTCTAATTCTTCCAGTGCTGCGATATTCTCATGGTATGAGCTATTAACAGACCTTACAGCATAATGTCAGGCTGACCATATTGTGTCAGACAAGGCTTTGTTAGCATGTATCAATTTCATATGTTTTTGAAGTACCTGTCAACGCTGAGTAGATGCAACAAGTCGGGTATAAAGATTTTGCAGAAGACAAAAAAATCTGACCGCAGTAGGACAACCTGCTGCTCTCTTCCCAACCAAATTAAAGGAATGAGCTGTGCACGGCACATAATTAGCTACAATGCAATTCTCATGAAGAGTAGCCTGGTTTCCGTTATACTTCCTACTCATTTGCAGCATTGCCGTATGACTGTCCAAGGCATTTTCAGGGATTAGTACAAACATAATGGCCTGCATCTTCATTATACACTGTAATTCATAAAAAGTTTTGGGGCCCTTAAATTATTGGGCGCTTTATCCCGTTCAGCACCACCCCCCTTTTTAATCCGCCATGGGGGGGTCCACGCATCTGTGACGATGTGGTACGAGGAGGTGGGTGTTTAAGAAATGTGACGTCACATAAAAAGCGCGAAACTTTAAATAAAAGTTACACTTAGATATTTGATTTTTTACCATTTATTTAATTAAGTTTTCAATGACTTCACGCTTGTTACGATATTACAGTCCAGACTTACCCTAAATACATATTTAAATGACAAAAATAATTTGCAACATGCTAATTTTTACTGAGAAAATAAGGCTTGGGGGAGGGGTGTCAAAGCTTTGTGACGTCATATCGTAAAAAAGGGGTGGTGTCTAAGTTTTTGTGACAAAGTATGAAGCTGGGGGAGGGTGGGGTAAAAATCGGCAACCTCACGTGACGTCATTTTGGACGGCCCCTTCAGTCTTGAAGGGGTGTCACCATTGAGCCGCCGCCCCGGGTGACACCAACCCTAGTGACGCCTCTGCTTGTAGGCATTCTCTCAATACATAACCTTGCATACAATAATCCTCTGAAGAACTGGTTTCAATAAATCAACTTTAATATCTAAACTATGCACAGTAAATATATAATTTGGAGTCAACGTAATACAACGTGGAGTCCTCAGCATACGTCCGCCATTACACACCATAATTCTGACAACTCCTCCTATAAATCTCGAACCTTCTTCCCGCGCTTTCACTCACGTGACCTCTCCGTCATCCAATTCGTGATTCACACGTGACAGAGGGGAGGGTTAACTTTTTGTATTATTTCAAATTAAAAACATTTTCCAATTCTAAGTGCAAATGGCTGACAAGGTAATGATTTCTATAAACCTTAAAAATTGTCCGACTTTTAAAAACATTTTCTCATAAGATCAAATTACTAATAAACCCGATTAACAGATTGCATCACACGATTTATTTGCTCTTTCACGTTTCTCTTCCCTCAGGGTCAAAATCCTAAACGTAATGCAT
Source organism: Ampullaceana balthica (assembly GCA_944989445.1). NCBI lineage: Eukaryota > Metazoa > Mollusca > Gastropoda > Lymnaeidae > Ampullaceana > Ampullaceana balthica. The sequence goes on along the minus strand of CALYLW010000531.1, from coordinate 380,732 downwards.
CGTTACAGACCTTCGCTCACAGATTAATGCACTACAACAATAAAACGGAAGCGCTGATACCTGCGATTTTCAAAGTGACAAACTCCAACAACGACTCGGTCATTGATATGGTGGAAGTGATGAGGCTAATGCGAAAAATAGATATAGACGGTGACAGAAAAATTACTCTGGAAGAATACAGCAAGTGAGATTTTTCAATTAGAAATTAAAGATTTTGCAGGAAATATTTGTTTGCTTTAAAAAAGTATTAAAAAATCAAGTTAAATTTAAAGCATTAAAAAATCAAGTTAAATTTAACTTATCTATTACAGACGCTTCTTCTATACAGAAGTTTATTGCTTCCATCGCGTCTCAATGGTTTATGTCTAGTCTTGCATGTTTTATTAGATTATTGATAGAGTGTCGATTTTCCTAATTTGATTAGGCATCCTATTCTGCGTCCAAATTTAAGACGGGAAGAACGAGAATTTGTATGTGTTTCTTCTTGCATACGGGACAAGAAAAGTGTTTCTATCCCTATAGCTATCTGAGGATTGTATTTTTTAAATTATCTTTTGTGTTGTATTTCCAAACTTAGAATTAATTGCCTTATGTAAAATAACTGCTTTGCTCTTTGTTCTTATAACAGCAAGTGTTTCTAGGTTTAACGATTTAACTAATGGTGTTACTCTTGTCAATTTTGAAAATTCTCCAGTAATAAATCTGGCAGCTCTTTTTTCAATTTGTTCTATTTTATCCTTTTTTTTGGCGGATGCATCCCATACAAAAAATTCATATTCTAGTACAGGTCTCTCCAATTTAGGGTAGCATACTAGTTTTATATTCTTATTACATATGTACATCTGTAAAAACAAATTCTATCAAACTAAAGGTTTTGTTGGATTTTCAAATCTTTTCAATGATATGGAGATTACATGATAATTTCTCATTTATTATTACTCCTAATTATTTTTCAAATTTAGTTTGTTCATAAATAGCAATATAAAATGGTAAAGTTGGGTTGGACTGCATTCAGGTTAGGTAGAAAATAAGTTATTGCATAAGGTATGCGTATGGGTAAGTCTGAAAAAGATGTAAGAACATTAACAACTTATCGGCACAACGCCTTCCTTAACGATCAAACATAAACAACAAGAAGTAACGTAAATAACTAATAAAAAACAAACCCGTAATAAGAAAAACCCGTAAAAAACCAAGTTTTTGACTATAAATCCTTTATGTACGAGAAGTAATTAAAAGAATGTTCATTATAATACGCAGCGCCAGACCATCCAGAAATACAAAATTGCAGTTGTGTCGTAAAACATGTTTAATATAATGCGCACCGATCAGGAATATGTTTATAAAAAGAGCTGTCAATAAAATACGCACCTTATTGCGCGACAGAAAGGTTGTTCAATATAATACGCACCGCGACGCTCTATCTCAAAAAATAGCATGATACATAGGAATAAATAAAATAATCTAAAAAATCAATAATTTAATTACGGTACATGCGATCGATCTGAAATTTTGATACATTGTTTTTATCATCGGTACGAAACTGCCTGCAAAATTTCAGCTCGCTATCTTGCGAGCAAGTGGGTTAAAAATAGATCAAAAGTTTTGGCGACAAGCAAGCAAGGTCGGTCCGCCGCAGACACCACGAGTTAATATAAAGGATTTAAAAACAAAGTTTTTGGCTATAAATCCCTTATATATGAGACATAACTAACAGTATTGATTAAGTTAAAACGCGACAAACGTTTACAGACTGAATCTGTCTTAACTCCCAATTGCCCTTTGCTTTATAATCCGGGATGGGGGGGGGGTTGGGAGAGGGGAAAGGTCTGGTCCCCGATCGCTGGACCTAGCTCAGCGTGACACGTAAAATGTAAACAAAAGTTCGCCGGTACATCGACGGATGGCGTCAACGCGCGGACTGAACTGTCAAGTGAAAAAAAAACAGACAGTGAAATTGAATTACATACGTTGTGTAGAGATAAACTAAAAATGCATTAATTTAATTACGGTACGTTCGATCGATCTGAAATTTTGATACGATTGCATTTTTAGACGACACAAGTCTACGTGCCAAATTTCAGCTCAATGGCATCACGGGAAGTGGGTCATTTTTAATTTTGTTTTTCCGCCTGACGAAGAGATGACGACAGAGAGACAAGATTTCGAAGTTAATATAAGGGATTTTATTTTTAAAAAGTAATAAAAACAACCCCGTAAAAACAAAGTTTTTTTTTACTATAAATCCCTTATATATGAGACAGAACTTAAAGTATTGATTATGTTCCAACGCGACAAACATTTACAGCCTGAAACTGAGTGAATTCAACCTGGTTAAAACACGAGATGTGGTCACCGATGGCTGGCGTGAAGTCAAGTGACCCGTAATATGTAAACAATAACGACTACTACGTATAGTTTTATATAGATAAACTAAAATGCATTAATTTCATTACGGTACATTTGATCGATCTGAAATTTTTATATGATGCATTGTTAGGCAACACAAGCCTATGTGCCAAATTTCAGCTCGATTGGAAGTGGGTCATTTGTGACTTTTGTTATTTCCGCCCGACGTACGAAGAGATCACGACGGATATGACGATATATTTCGAAGTTAATATAAGGGATTTAAAAATGACACAATTCCAGTGATGCTATTGAGCTGAAATTTTGCACATAGATTCGTGTCACCTAGCAATGCATCGTATCAAACTTTCAGATCGATAGAACGTACCGTAATTAAATTAATGAATTTTTAGTTTATCTCTATAATACATTTGTAATTCAATTTCACAGTTTGTTATTGTTTTTCTTCCACGTGCCAGTTGAGTTCACGCGTTGACGTCACCCAGCGATGTCCGCACCCCCACCCGTTCCTTCCCCCGGTTTTAAAGCCAGGGGATATCAGTCAGTGTTAATCTGTAAATGTTTTTCGCGATTGAATATAATCAATACTTTTAGTTATGTCTCATATGCAACCATTTATAGTCAAAAACTTTGTTTTTACGGTGTTGTTTATTATTTGTGTTCATTCGCTGGTGAAGATTTTTCTTTTATTTTCGTTGTTTTGTTGCGTCTTTTTCAGGCTCACCAATTCACTGACTTCTTTTCGAACGCCGTAAGAAGCCTGATCTCCTTATTCACTATCAATAATACGGCCATTAGATTTCTTTGTGTCGCTGGGCTCAGAGAACTCAGTTTCAAATTGGAGGGAAAAACAGCGAAACACATCTCTTGATACACTCCCAAAAAATAATACAAGTTCCGAGCAATGGTGATGATCGTAAACTTTAGATTTGAGTCATACATGCAAACATTACTAGAATATAAGCAACATTTTGTCTTAATTTCTAATGCAGATGTGCTGGAGATTTACCTTAGTGTCGAAAACCGAAACTTTATGTTGTTTTTTTTATCTGAAGAGAGCTTAATAAAATTATTTTAGATGAATGAATAGTGAGTACTATTGTACGTTTAGGTTTGCCCCTATATAATATTTACTCTCACTATATATACTCTCTCTCTCACTATATATATATATAAAATTATTAAAGTATTAATATAAAACATATTGTTTTTTTCAGTTTCCTCGTAACTTTGATATAAACCAGATATAATTTGTAAAATAAAAAATTCAATGATTAAATAAAACTGATCTCTAAAAGGATTCCTCTTCCATTCATTTTCAATTTGTTTTGTTATTGCAGCGAATGATCCAGTAAAGGTACACCTTAAGTCTTGATATCCTTTAAAAAAAAATTCAAATAAAAATTGTTGTTTTCTTCAAATAGTGATGTCACTACATTAATGATATACGCTTGTATGACATACTGATTCAGCAGTTTGTCCGCTTCGAGAACGCATTTTCGGACAAAAACTGATCTTAAAAGTCACCAACAACGAATTTAATCAAACTGTCACAGCACATAATTAGGAAATATTTAGTGTTCATCTGACATAAAGGCAGAAGAAGTAACGGGTGGTGTCAACTTGGAGAGTTACTATTTTTTTCAAAATTTCTAAAGATGCAAAATACTACGAGTAGTAATAAATAACAAACTATCATTGAATCCCCATGTCAATTAAGTTATTAAAAAGTCAAACAAAACCTTAGACTTTATAAATAGAAACTTTTAGAGATGTAATACGAATATAAAACTAAAATGCTACGTCACTTAGGTGAGATCTTTACTACAATATGCATCTTCTGTATGGGTCCCACCAACCAAAGAAAACTTTGAGAAACTAAAAAAAATTTTTTTTAAAAAGGACTTCCAGATTCATTAATGGAGAATATTCAAAACTGACAAGAATAACACCATTAGTTAAATCATTAAACCTTGAAACACTAAAGGATAGAAGAACCAAGACTAAAGTAGCAATAATACATTAATTCTAATTGGGAAATACAACACAAAGATAACTTTATACAACTCTCAGATAGACATAAGGATAAAAACACCTTTCTAATTCCGTATGAAAGAACAAACGTCCGGAATTTGGGCATGGAATCGGTTGTCTGAAGAAACCAGGAAAACCAACACTTTTTCAACGTTTAAAATTCTAATAAGATTGCAGGACTAGAAATAAACCTTGGATAAGCATAGGACGTATTAATCTTCTGTATAGAAGGAGCATCTGTAACAGATAAGATAAGATAAGAAGATAGATTTCCGTGACGCTTCCCAAATTGACACATGAGAGGTCTATTTAAACCCCCACCGTTGACCCCCAATACACTGTTCTTCGGCATTGGGACGCACGTCCCTTTTAGTCCGAATATCAATATCGTTCCCTCACGCTCTCAACGCCGTGTCTCTTTTACAGATTGTGTTGCTAGGTTTTCAATTAATTTTACGGCATCATAGGTTGTGATTCTGAAAGGTCAACTGATGAACCACAGAGCCTGATTCTGAATCAATTTTCCAGTGCAATTTTGACTTGTGCAACAACTGGATGGGCTTGATGTAATCTAAACATCATCTCGCGCTACACAACAGTACAACAATTGGATGGGCTTGATGTAATCTGTACATCATCTCGCGCTACACAACAGTACAACAATTGGATGGGCTTGATGTAATCTATACTTCATCTCGCGCTACACAACAGTACAACAATTGGATGGGCTTGATGTAATCTATACATCATCTCGCGCTACACAACAGTACAACAATTGGATGCGCTTGATGTAATCTATGCATCATCTCGCGCTACACAACAGTACAACAATTGGATGGGCTTGATGTAATCTGTACATCATCTCGCGCTACACAACAGTACAACAATTGGATGCGCTTGATGTAATCTATGCATCATCTCGCGCTACACAACAGTACAACAATTGGATGGGCTTGATGTAATCTATGCATCATCTCGCGCTACACAACAGTACAACAATTGGATGGGCTTGATGTAATCTATGCATCATCTCGCGCTACAAAACAGTACAACAATTGGATAGGCTTGATGTAATCTATACATCATCTCGCGCTACACAACAGTACAACAATTGGATGCGCTTGATGTAATCTATACATCATCTCGCGCTACACAACAGTACAACAATTGGATGGGCTTGATGTAATATATACATCATCTCGCGCTACAGCTACACAACAGTACGATCCCAAAAGTGCAATCTTCAGCTCTGTAAGTTGTATCTCAAATTTCCCAAAATATTTTTTCTTACATCAATATTCGGAAACAACAAAACATGGCAGCCGTATTGTCTTTAAGGAAAAACGTAAATAAAGTGAAAAGAAATTAATAATAATAATAATAATAATAATAATAAATAAATAAATAAATAAATTAGAGTAATTATTTAACGAGATACATCAGCTGGCAGCTGGACTGGTCTCCCCTTTCAATAAAAAAAATAGTAAAACAAATATGAATATGTATACATTTATGGTGCACATATGACACGTTTATCAGTAAGAGAAATGTTTGATTATTAATTATTACTTAGAAAAGCGAACTTATCTTTGTGCTTGTGCTTGTTTTAAGTAATGCTTTAAAATATTTGTTAACACAACGAAATGTCCTTATTATATTACAAAACAAAGATAGGAAGTGTCTTTATCCACCGACCAGCACCTCACATATTTTTAAATAAGGTGTGTCTTACGAAATTTCAAGTTTGGAAGCTGAGTTTAATAAATTCAAAGTAGCACCAGAGACCACTGACTGATGATGTTCATGTGACGACCTTCAGGAAGCACTGCTCTATATGGAATATCAATGTATATAAAAATTCAAAAAAATTACGATAAAATTATTATTCCATAGAGAGTTCTCTCTTTCATTATTGTTTTTGTGTGGTTGATATTAGAACTAAAGACGTACGTTCGAAGGAACCCTCTTTTGCGAATGTGAGCCCTTTTTTTGTAACAAATAGATCTTGACATTATTGAGAGATTTGGGGATCCCACTACAGAATATGAGGGGCCAGTGTTATGATGGTGCTGCGTCTATGTCGGGAGCTGTCTCAGGAGTTCAAGCGCGTATTCAACGAGAGGCCCCTTTGGCGTTATACACACACTGCAGCAATCACGCTTTAAACCTAGTGATCACGCATTCGTGCAGACTTCCCAATGTGCGTAACATGATTGACTGACAAATTTATTAAAAGAAACCTGCATGTTTTTTTAACAAAAGCCCAAAGCGCGAAGCCTTGCTGAAAAATGTCATAGCAAACAAGTCTTTGACAGTGCTAAACGGAAGGCACTTACAGATTTGTGCAAAGCAGGATGGGACTGAGCGCCACGAAGCATTCAAACACTTCTATTAATCGTATGTTTACATTTTTCACACTCTTGAGATAATTTCACTGCCACGATGAAAACACGACCAAGGATTTGATCAAAATTTGTCTACAAATGGTTATTAGGACACGGACAGTAAGTCTCGAGCAACGTCACTTCTTCATTCCTTGTGTAACTTCACATTTATTGTGACGTTTGTTGTAACGTACACACTGTTATATAGGCTGGAAGGAATAACAGTCGAACTTCAGAAAGAAGCGATTGACATAATTCAGGCTATGTCACTTATCGAAAACGTCAAGCAAGAGTTTTAAAGTGATTAGAACACACGTAGATTCTTATTTTCAAAACACTTATGATCATATCATTCTCATGGCGCAGTCTGTTGGAGCTAAAACTTCAATGCCCAAAATTGCTAAGCAGCAAATCTACCGAAGCAATGTGTGCGTAGAAACGCCAATGCAACATTATCTGCGGAACTTAATTAACCCATTTCTGAAGCACATCATTGCTGAACTAGATATGCGGTTCTCCGGCTTAACCAGGACATCCTCACAACTTTTAGCTCTTGTGCCAAGTGCTGTTAGAAATCGTATGTATGAAGATCTGAAAGGCGATGTGGATTTAAATGAGCAAGATCTGCCTTCACCAGAAGTGCTGTCCTAAGAGTTTACTGGGTGGAAATTGAAGTTCAGCCAATGGGAAGAGTCAAAGCTATAAAATAAATTGCACGAAAGCTATAAAACATTGCAATGAATCGATGTATCCAAATATTAATTGCTTACTGAAAATCGCGTGTGTTATTCCTGTGACATTTTTTCGCGTGTGAGCGAAGGTTCAGTGCTATCCGACGTTTTGCACAATTACATGAGATGTTCAAGGAAAGACTTACCGAGCTTGCATTGATGCATCACTACGCTTTCAATATCAACGAAAACAGTGTTTTACAGATATTTGTTAACAAAAACCCAAAAAGGAATTGCATCGAAGATGTTCTAAAATAAACCTCATAGCATCGTGGTCAGTTCTGTACCATAAAATATTAAATTCTTATTCTAATTCTTTAACGCTTGCGCCTGCAGATTTCATTATTAACACACAAACAAAAACAAAAAAAGAAATAAATGATCGAGTACTTGTATTTTTAAATAAAATACTATTTGGAAGCTTTTATTTACAGTGTTAATTATTTATTGGAAGATAACCAACTTTTTTGGTCACTGTAAGCACTGAATTTTTTAATTTTTTTTTAACACAAGGCAAAAAAGACGAGAAATGGAATAAACACCCTCAATAATTCATAGGTACAGAATTATTGATTAAACATTTTCATCCAAATTTGAAGTCATAGCACCATATATTGTAGGTACAGTTAAACATCTCATAACGAGATTAATTCGTTCCAGAGTCTTACTCGTTAAGCGAAACACTCGTTATACGAAACAATTCCCACGCAAATCAATGTAAAATACGATAATCCGTTCCTTGCTGAAAAAAATACTCATTTAAAAATATTTTTTTTCCACATTTATTCAAATAAAATTGTTTATGAATTGTTAAAGAGTGAAACAACTAGAATACACTTTAGATTTGAAACAAAAAACGTAAACAAAAATATGAATTTATGAGAAATAATTATTTTTTAAATTAGAAAAATGTTAAAGACAATTGCTTTTGCAGACGCTTAAAAATTTGATGAAAATGTGATGTAACCGCTTAGTAGACATTCTTGATTCTCCATTTGAAGCATCCATCTCCTTAATTGTTCTTGAGAATAGTGCAGATCGTTGATGTTGGCCGATTGTAGTTGCGCGCTAGATTCGCAACCTTGTTCTCGCTTTTCAATGTTTTTTCGTTTCATTTCTTTAGTTATTTTTTTCATCTCTTATGATTGTCTTCTTGTGTTTTCATCGAAGATAATTTATCAGTTTATTATAAACTTTGCACATTAAAAAATACAAATACTGTCTTAATACAAAATTTGTAAAATCGGTTGATCACACACGAAAACAATACGCTAACAGACTGAGTGCTTAACACAGAATAATACATCAGGGCGGAAGTGCCGGCTCACTAATCACCTTCCAGGAAAAAGGGAGCTTCCCTTTCTGCTTCATCCGTTATTCGAATCTTCGCTCGTTAAGGGAGCAACTATTTCCATAAAGATTTGCTCATTTTGCGAAAATCTCGTTATGAGAGGTGCTCGTTATGAGAGGTTTGTCTTATCTTAACATGAAATGCCTTCGTGACAAGTTTGCGAACCCCCCTTAAAAAAGTCTGGTTACGGCCCTGGACCTGATATAAGTAAGTGCGTGATAGAGAGAGAGAGAGAGAGAGAGAGAGAGAGAGAGAGAGAGGGGGGGGGGAAGAGAGAGAGAGAGAGAGAGAGAGACAGTGATGGATTTACCTATTTGCTAAACAAGCTATAGCTTTCTTGGGTGCCTACGGAATTTTTTTCACATTTGGCACTGATATGGAAAATCTGACTTCAAAAGGGCCAAAACAAGTCTAAATCCGGCCCTGCAGATACATAGAAAAGGCAAAGAAAAGGATAGAAGGATATAGTCAAAGAGAGACAAAACACGTCAGAGAAAGAAAGAAAGAGACAGAAATAAATTCTAGAGATAGATAGATAAATAGATAGATGGATAGATTAGTAGATATATATATATATATATATATAGATAGATAGATAGATAGATAGATAGATAGATAGATAGATAGAGAGAGAGAGAGAGAGAGAGAGAGCGAGAGAGAAATAAACAAGAAAGAGAGAGAGAAATAAAAAAGAAAGAGAGAGAGAGAAAGAGAGAGAGAGAGAGAGAGAGAGATTCGGTTGTGAAATATGAGCAAGTTGTTGATGTCTGCTATCTTTTCAAACATAACCACAATGTTTTAAACATTCACGAAGTCATTAGTGTAAATTAATTCCATCTATCATTTGTAGCGTTAATAAATAGGAAATCTAGAGGTGATTATTAATGGAAGGATTTATCATTCAAAAAGTAAAGATCTTCCTGCCCGTTGGTGATGACTTCAGTTGTTTACCGACGTACAAAATCAAATGAAGCTAAATTGAACCACTGTTAAATATGATGTAATAAGTGAGGTAAAGCTTATAAGTAAATATCGTTTGCTTGCATTCGTTATAAGTCCACGAAGTATCCTTGGAAATTAGTGTGGAATTTGCAGGACAAAATTGAAATGCCTGCATGGATCTTTTTGTAGCAAATTTTAATGAAGTGAAACAGAATACACGGTGATGTCACGGAAAACAACAGGTACTGTGACAATACCGAAATAAACACCCACACTTTAGAGATAGTTAGATACATAGAGAGAAAGAGAGAGAGAGAGAGAGAGAGAGAGAGAGAGAGAGAGAGAGACAGAGAGAGAGATAGAGAGAGAGAGAGAGAGAGAGACTTCCGTCATAATACCTAAGAGCTGCCTTGAATGAGAAAAATAAGGTAATGACAGTGATTAAGGTGGAAAAAGGGAGGAGCATCCTCCTTACATTTTATCCTACAATAGCTACTAAGAAACAACACATTTTCAACGAGATCGAAGAAACACATATTTCATTGTTTTATTAAGACATGGATATCGGATTGTAGAGAAGTCAGCGTTAATAAGTACAGAAAACAGATACAACATTTTTAAAACGAAGATGGCTCGCAAGGCCATCAAATCTTGTGTGAATTAGGTAGGGTGTAACGGATTTCTGCTTCGGCTCTGGCAAATCCGGAATCCGGTCATTTTTACAAATCCGGCTCCGACAGAATTTCACTTCAAAAATCCGGCCACATCCGGCTCCGGTTGGATTTCAAAAAATTGAATCCGGTACACCCCTAGAATTAGGACTTGCATCTGATACGTGAGAGGTACAAGCGTTTACGGGAAAGGCCGTGGATTTTTATGAATGGAAAAATGTGATTGTGTAGGTAAGGGAAATCATAATGCTGATTTTTATATAGCAGATGAACCCTTTCAACAAATCTCATAAACTCATAGACAAGTCATGTGCGGATGATACAGCTTGGCAGCAATAGGTTTGAATTTAGAATTTAATATTTTCCTTTGACATGAATTTATGATACCCGAGTCTAATGCACTTGAATATTAATGATGCATAATGATTCATAATCGTTGGTTTTTCCTTCGACAGTTGTTAAAGATTTCCTATTTCTCATTGCTTTGGTGCCTTCGCTTCCGTCTTAAGATGGCGGAATACAAACTCCTAAAGTACATAATATGTAAAATTAGGTAACAAATACTTTTTGTCTAATTGGAATAGATGGAATTTAAAAAAAAAGTGAAATGAAAACAAATGTGATACTTCTCGTAATTTCTGTTGAACAGGGGCTAAAATAAGACATGTACGGGGAATAACTGAAACTAGATCAGAGGATTATTGAGCCATTGGTCTCCAATGTGACACTAGATCATAGGATTATTGAGCCAGGGGTTTCCACTCTGACACTAGATCAGAGGATTATTGAGCCTGGGGTTTCCACCCTGACACTAGATCGGAGGATTATTGAGCCAGGGGTTTCCCTCTGTTCCTAATCTCACCCGCAAAAAATCTGATCATTCAATTAAATTTACCATTGTACATATCATTTATGCTTTACAATGTAAAGTTTACATTATCGGTAGTAATGCCTCACCGTGAACCCAGCCAGAACATACCTACAGGATACTTGAGTGTGACAGCTCAATTAAAGGTAGATAATGATTTTGACCTGGATCAATACTGAGTCGGCTCAGTAACATATAAAGCTTTATATTACTTGATATGCATTCATGCTTAGACGCCAGTTTGAATTATTTTTAAAAGTCTCATTGATTTTGTCGTGGTCTTAATAAGTATTTCAAATAAGGTAAATCGTTGGTCGGAAAACATATATAATTTAAAGAATGTTGTCACTCTTTTAAAACAGATTAAATATTCGCAGGCAATTCGCAATAAAATTTCTAAGAATATTAATCAAAATATTTAAAAATATAGGTTGTTTGTTTAAAATCAAAATTATTGACTTTTAACGGTGCTTGCAATAACTAAAGAAACAGTCTACAAGAATGACGGTGAAAATTGTCAATGTATGGCAGTGACTTGTTTGAATCGTCGACCTTGTTGACGGAATGGCACAGGTAAGAATCCAGCAAGCTATTGTGTGCGCCATAATGGAACGCTCGATACCTGGGTGTGTACCTATGATACTATCCTCACAATATTTTTTTTTACTAATGAACAAGTCAACATTACAGTGTTTTATCATTTCGATGTGGACACTCCAAAGGTTCAAAGGGTGGATAATTGTGTTTTCCAGTGCTGTCGGGTTGTTGCAGATTGGTGAAGATCTTGGAATGATTTTAAAAAAACGATAGTTTTTCTTTATATATTTTGTTATGCCTAAATTTTCTCTCTGTCTACCTGGTTTTCTCTTGCCCGTTGGTTGCCATACGACGGTTTGTCAGGGAGTCTCAAGCTATACATGGACAACCGTCTCCTCGGCGTTGCCAAATATTTGTCATTCCCTTATCAAACCTATGCTGATAGCTCGCTGTGGCACAGTGATAAATCCTCATCTGGGTGAGGAGTGTCTAATCGTTACGAGGTAGTCTCCAACATTGATCGCTTTTGTTCGGGTGCGGCATGGACTGGTCAAATTTCCTGGCAGTGTCTCCAGATGCCGGCCTGAAGCCAGTTCTCTCGCAAGTTTTCCTTTAGCGAAGATCTGATCCCAAGCTAGGTAAGTGAGGAGGATCAGCCCAGTGATAAACTGTAGGACTACTCTACCACCACATCCTAGGAAGAGACTTACTGTTTCCAAAATGAATCTGACCGTCTTTGCCTACAGAGAGGATCGACATAAGGCCTCGAGTGAAAGCTGAGAGACGGTGAAGACAACTACTGTTGAAGATACTCTTCTCTTAGCTAGGCGTCAGTGAACTTCTTTCAGACACCTGTGGATTGCTTCTACCGCTTCATCGTGGCTAGTAGATGCCTTTCCACGTGGTTCAGACAGCTCAACGCTATCTGGCCCAGCTGGGGAAAAGATGTCTCAAAATCAGATCATCTTTTATGTTTAGACATAATGTAAGTACCGCGACTCATTTTTCTTAGCAAAATGACGATGTCTTATCTTGTTATTTTGCCATAACGAAAATTAAATAAATGTTGGTATTAAATAATAAGTAATTAGACAAGTATTTGAGGATTGTCAGTGGATCTTACACAAAAAAAAACACCATAAACAAGAACAAAATGAAAACTATTTGGAGCGAGATAAATTTTGAAAATTTGTGAAATCCGGCTTTATGCATAATGCCTAGGCATTGTACAGAATGATTGAAATTTGTATGAAAGTTTTTATATAGTTTATGTTTCACACATTTGCTAGGCATTATATACACGCCTAACAGCGAGCCGTCAATGTATAGAATTTGATCCTTTGCTCGGCGGAGACATTGACGCAGCGATCCACTGACTCCCGCCAAAGACGACTGCCCCTATTGTTTTAAAATGGCTTCCACAAAATTAGGAGATCAGAATATAGTGACAGAGTAGGAATAATGGCATGTTTATAATGTTAAACCACGATAATGTCATAAAATTTGTAATTCTAAAGGCTATAACATCAGAGCAACAACAAATAGGACGGATGAGGTAGTCGACACTAAAATGTTTGTTGCTTGGAGTGCCATCGATTCTATGGTCAGATATGGCCAGGAAGTTTCCAAAAATGTGTTAAAGAGCCTAAAAGGCTTTAGACCTAATTTGAAGATCGGCCATGTTAAACCGCGACACTCAAAAAGTCAGGTCAGTGTCAAAAGGTATAATGAAGACATCGAACATAATGCTATCGTTTGAAATAATCTGATCCTACAAGTGGAAGAAAATCAGAAGCCCCGAGCCTAATGCTCTTTATGGGTCTTCCCGGAAGACCCTCTCAGCTATCTGGCCCCAAAGTGACGTAACAGCTGAGAACCCCCCCCCCGCCTCCCGCAAGCGGTCGCTTCTGAAGCTGCCACCTGGGCATCCAGGACAAAAAGTCGAAAATGCCTTCCACTAAATTGGCATCACAAGGAGGGGTGGAATTCCCTACTACGACCGGCTACCCCTTTGGCGCCACCCCGGCAAAGCATACGGGTCTCCATGGTTAGGACCGCCGCAGAGCGGGGGATCATCAAAGACCTACCTAGTGTGTAACCCTCACAGGAAGGTTTCCTCAGAGCTGGCGTCCGCTGCGTTCTTCATGGTACCTTTTGCTAATCCGTACTGGCGCTCCTGACCCTAAACCCGGCAACGCTCAATAGCGTTGCTAGTAAAATGCGGGGGACGAAACTGTCGCTTCGGATTTACCCGACCCTCATGGGGTACTTTGGTTTTCATCATTGGCATTGCATCTAAATGCTTTGCCTAAGATCCGTAAATCTGATAAATTGGAAGAAAGAATTACGATTCGTCCAACTTATGAAGAAAAGAGCATATCACTCTGGCATGAAGAGAACGCATTATGAAGCTTCATTGGGCTTCAGATCTTATTAGGACCCGCAACGGCTTCCCTACCTTATAAAGTTTGGCAAGACCGAGGAAAATCTCGCGAAAATAATAGAAAGAGTTAAAACAACACAACAGGAAGAAGCAAAACACCAGATGTAAGAAACAGAGTCTAACACACGGAATACTAAAGGGAGTGAATACTAAAGGAAACCAAACTTGTTTTTACGCCATGTTTATCAAAGAGTCTGCAACTTCTGCAGTTGGTATGTCTTCTGAAAAGAATGCCGTAATGTTCATCATATTATGGTTTTAATATTTTTGAAGCTTGTGTGGGTTTGAATTAGGTATCGAAGCTGGAAAAATGTAAATCGAACCAAGAAATCAAGGGGGGGGGGAAGCAAATGGATTCTGACAAAAAGTACCCTCCTACTCATTTGGGAGTCACTTTGAGAGTTCCTATTCATGACGTTGATAAGAGGCCGGTTACTCACGCAATCTGTTGACAGTTGCTGTGACACTGTAGGGTTGCCAGACATCCGGCAAAAGAAGGATATGTCCACAATGTCCTTCGCCCGGCAGGCAAAGCTAAAATCGTTAAAATGTCCGGCTTTTCTTACATTTTATATTATACTTTTTAATTATCGTTGTTTTAAAAACCTAGATTATTGCAATTTTTTAAAATAAAAAAACTTAGAAACCTAGACAGGGACGAAAAAACCTAGATCTAGGTTGAAAATTATTGCAGTCATTTAAAGAGAAGAAACATCAGTATAAGGGGTTATGAGCCGTCTTCACACAACCTTGGAAGTTTTGAAAAATAGATTAGGGGAGAAATTTATGTCACTGAAAGTCAGAGAGGTGTTAAGAAGACTTAAGGAAAGTTGTCGAGAAGAAGAGTATAATGCTAAGTTGCAGATTCTAAGTTGGTGTATGACGCATGCATTAGTTACTTAGAAAAGTGGTTGAAACCTTTTGATGAATTTCAATGCTTTAATTGGATGTTTTTAGATAAATCAAAAACTGTAAATTTGATGACCTTTTGGCATGCATTAAATAATGCATAATAATATTGTATCTGAAAGAGAAGGGTATTATTGTAGATTACGTGCAATTGTTTGACCAATACTGCAATCTTAAATCTTTTTTTACAAGACAAAAATGAATATTTTTTTTAAAAAGACTCTTGCATGAACAGTGGCAGCTATTATAATATAGTGACTCTTAGTTTAATCCGGGACGACTGGAGTGAAATATTCAAAATGTCCTTATTTGTCGTCCTCCTTTTTGTTTTATTATGTCCTCCTTTTTGTTTCATTATATCCTCCTTTTGGTGTCTAGGTATCTGGCAACCCTATGTGACAGTGACAGAAGTCGGCTTTTACCGACTTGAAACCACACAAGGTATCTTGAAACGACGCTATGCGCGATGGCAGGCCAATGTATGTCAAAAGAGGTGTATGTGCAAGACTAGTTGCAAAAATATGAAGTGTATTTATTTGAAAAAAATTAATAAATGCAATCAATTAAAAATGCCATACTAGTCTTACTTGCTGAAACGAGTAGTTCTATGCAACTTTTACTCAACGGGTTTCTTCTTAATAATGCGTGTTACTCATTTTATGTTTCTCATATTTTTTGTTTTCAAATATGCGTTTTCAACAAAAAACCTATTAACTTTATACGCTCTTTTGACAATTACTTTGAGGCCATCAGACATAATGCCTAATTTAAAAAAAAATTGCCAGTAACATAATATACATGCGAGATGAATATATATACTTTTATAGAGTGTTAAGAAATTTTTGTTAAAATTAAATGTTCAGAACATTCGTTTTATTATATATTGCAGTACAGACAAAAACGTTTTATCTTACACCACTAGACCTCACGATTTAAACTGGTCGACGCGATACAGTAAAATTCGTGTTTTTAACAAGGAGCTCCATGATTTAGTATTTACATTGAATGGAGACTATGATGTTTAATAGCATTATGGCTAGTGGACTTTGTAGGGCTAGGCAGGAAATCCTAGGAACTTAATGAGATGTGTTGGGGGTTGAGATTTTTGTTTACACTGGCTAAACAATAATCTTACATTGATATTACCTTATGTATAATATATCATGATTTATACACGAAATTTTGTATATTTTCAGTTTACTTCATCGATTCACTCTTTAAAAAAAAGGGAATGAAGTGTACCTGCATATTTGTACTCGTCATGATTGGCGTGTCGCAGGGACAAAAACTACAAAAAGGCAAAAAGGTCCAGTCTGATGATGTTCATAATGCTTATGCCAAATGCTTCAAATGGTTCGATGATGATCGCAGTCGACATTTGGACATGAGAGAGTTCGTAAAATACATGCTAGTATGTATATTGTTTGTAAAGAAAATTTAAAGATTTTTTTGTCTTAACTTTTAGCTGGCAGTTAAAAACATAAAATTCCATACTTTGAATCCATTTTTCAGCTCTTTTTTGTTTTTTAAAAAATAATTAAGGATTTTCTCTTTGAATTCAGAAAAACTCTGACCAAAATGTTTACATCTTGTCTTTCTTTTTTTCAAAATTTTCATGAAAATCGCATAGTTTCAAATTTTATTTAACAATCAGATGCATATAATTTATCTAACTTTCTAGAGAAAATTTCTTAAAACTTAAGGAAGTGAAAAGAAATTCCGAAAGACATGTTCTCTTTATACTTTCGTTAACATAGAAATATAAAAAGCTCCCCTTATCTTATCTGTTACAGACTTTCCTTCTATACAGAAGATGTACCATGACACTTCATTAGAGTAACTTATTCTAGGACTTATTCTAACGTAAAACTTAATTGCTTTAGTATTGAGTTATTTTACTTTTATAAATAAATTAAATTGAATATTTTAGGAAACTCTTTGTATTGTTTTTTTTTAAAAATATATATAGATAATTCACCAAAACGAGTATGTGCAAACAGGAATGACCCTCACTGGGATCGACCAATCATTTTAGGCTAGCGTTTGCGTTCACTTGCGTTGTTCCATCATAGAATAACATATGATTCGTAGTGTAGTGGTTATCACGTCCGCCTTACACGCGGAATGTCATGGGTTCAAGACCCAAAGAAAACGTTACTTTTTAATTTTTAAATCCCTTATATTAACTTCGCGGCCGTCTCATCATCATCATCTCATGGGCTGGGCGGGCGAAAAAAAAGGTCAAAAATGACCCACTTCCCGTGATTCGATCGAGCTGAAATTTGGCACACTGACCCATCTGACATAACAATGCATCGTATCAAAATTTCAGATCGATCGAACGTACCGTAATTAAATTAATGCATTTTTAGTTTATCCTTATATGAGGTATGTAATTCAAACAAATTCACGGTTTGTTATTGTTTATTTGCCACGTGAAAGTTTGAGCTGACGCATTGAGGCGACCCAACGAAGCGATGGGGTGCTTTTGTTTACATTTTACGTGTCACGCTGAGCTCGGTCAAGCGAATCGGTGACCAGACTTTTCCCCTCTCCCCCTCCCACCCACCCCTCCCCCCCTAGGGTTATGAAGCAAACTTGAGTTAAGACAGATTCAGTCTGTAAATGTTTGAAAATAATTAACACTGTTAGTTATGTCTCATATATAAGGGATTTATAGTCAAAAACTTTGTTTTTACGGTTTTGTTTTTTAAAAATATATATTTGTGCCCATTCTTTTCCCCCTCGCTAGGGTCGGTCAATCACAGTTTAATGGTTGGCAAGCTATGGTGGTGAAGGGTGGTGGGCAGGTAGATAACCGCTTTGCGATGTATCGAGACCAAAAATGCGTCGGTGGTCCCCCCACTGACGTTCACTTGCGTTGTATTGAATTTCTTTGTGCTGTAGTTTGTGTCCGTTCCCCCCCCCCTTTTTTTTTCCTTTGCAATATCCATGAGCAACTCTGCGGCGTATGCAATGTCGCGAAGCATCTAGTTAACAATAATCTTTTATAAATATCGAAATTCTTTTAAAGAACCACATGAGTAGTCCGTGCCTGTTGTTTCTCCTTACCACAAACCAGATTACTCCACTTTTTCATTAGCTCATTTTTGTTTTAAAAAAACCCACTTTTTTTCGAAGAAAAAATTACTTTTAACATTGTCACAAGCCTTGTGTTTTATTTATTCGAAATTTTTAAATCTACACACAACCTAAGGGGAGCGGGTTGCCCAACTGGTTAAGATTTTGTTAAGTTTAGGATATATCCAGTGGCTTAAGGGTGTTCTTGATTCTACCCAGCTGTGATGGATACCTGGCATTAGTTGGGGTGAAGTAAAATCGCCCCACATGCCGTACTACTGAAATTTTAGAAAGCTGCTCCACTTGACCCATAAGCTAACAAGTTCTAAAAAAGGTAAATTTGCTTTTTTTTAACACCCACCAAATATCCTGATGAACAGATTGCGCTAGATATTTATTTTCATTAAATTTTTTCCCCACAGGGTCAAAACGGTAAGCCTAATGCGACCTATCACGTCCTTTTGAAGAGACTGGCACGCTGCGACAAGAACACGGAACGCCTATTACCTTCGCTATTCACAGCTGTCAACATTAACGGAGACACGTTTCTTGATATGGTTGAAGTCAAAAGCCTAATGCAAAAACTTGATTCTAACAATGACAGAAAAATTGATATGGACGAATACTTCATGTGAGACTTCCGAACAATAGAAAAAAAAATTATACGGATGTTTGTTCTTTGTTGTTATGTTATCCACGATTGCGTGCAGGAACAATTCAGCTGATATGGTGAAAGTTGAATTAAATTCATTTTTTTTCCATGGGATACAGTCAAAGCTTTTAAGATCATTGAACATGTTTATTACAAATTATTTTGCAATTTGTTTCCTGATCGCCCAGATAGTACCATTTCAATTTGAGGGGAACTTAACAAAACACACGATCACGATTTAAAATTCCAATCCAAGAAATCTTATGACGCAAATATGTGAGAAGATTTCCTCAAGACTGACAAGCCTGAATATGATATACATGTATTACTTTTGTTAAAGGTTTTCTATATTTTAGGGAGATAATCAAAAGTGAGAAATGTGTACTTTTATTATTAAATATTTGTATATGTTCAGTCACACTAAACTTATTTTTATTTATTTATTTTACTTACGAATTTACACGTGTACAAATGTTTATATAAAATTCCGACGCGTCAAACACTCACCCAAGCTAATACCTTAAAGAATTTTCGATGAGTATAATTAATGCTGTAACTAACGGTATTATAGCACAATTAAATGCAAATACGTTGGTGAAACACAGCAAACATACATTTAAAATAAAGTTAAAATGCTTCGGTTAAACTCAAATTTAATTATGAGTAAAAATTGATGTTACCATTTATAGTTGTAAAATAATTATTTTAAAAAAATTTAAAAAATTCGCTTACATCCCTTCTAATGTCTTTTTTTCCCTTTGATAATTCTTCTTATTTTAAAAATTATTTTTAAAATTATTTTATTTTGGCTTATATCGTTGCAATTTATAATTTTCTAATGAATAAACATTTCACGGATGTACTAATCTGTGTTTCAGATTCATCAATAGTTTGTTATAAAAAAAGATGTGAATTTGAAACCTTCTATCGATTCATAAAATAAACCTTATCTGAACAAGATTTCTTTTTTCAATCCATGCTTTTTTTTCTGGCATTGAATGAATCTGGAAAAACTGAATGATAGAGAAATGATATTATATTAAATAAGCAATAATTTTGGCTAAGCTAATTCTATTTACCAATGCTCTTTACTCTGTTGCATCATAAGCAAACGGTCGTCGAGCGGGTGAGACCTGTGACCTAATTGTGTCTCTGATTCTAGCCAGTTCTGATTGGTACCTGACATTAGGCCATATAATCCCCTTGTATGCCGTGACCTATGACCTAATTGTGTTTCTGATTCTAAACAGCTCTTATTGGTACCTGACATTAGGCCATATAATCCCCTTGTATTCCGTGACCTGTGACCTAATTGTGTCTCTGATTCTAGCCAGCTCTGATTGGTACCTGACATTAGGCCATATAATCCCCTTGTATTCCGTGACCTGTGACCTAATTGTGTCTCTGATTCTAGCCAGCTATGATTGGTACTTGACATTAAGTCATTTAATCCACTTGTATTTTGAGACCTGTGAACGCTGATTTACTTGCTCTACAGGCCAGCATGTACAATCTATTTTCAAGGTATATGTCCAACGTATATGTCTATACAATAGGAACATTAATCTATTTACAAAGACATAATGAACGGACACAATGCCACCAGCGGTAGCCCTATCTCTAATACAATCATCAGACATTACAACAATACATTTTTTCTTTCTAACACGTAAAAAGTTTAAAGAGTGTTCAACATAAAATAATTAAAATAGGGGCGTAGAAAACCAAGATGCCTTAACATTTTGTTCACGGCCCTTTTAACCTTAACGTTATTTCACATTTGACATACTCCCAAAATTTCATTTAGATTTTATAAATATTATACAATTATTTAAAAAGTCTATTTTAAAACGCATTCACAAACAATTTGTAAGAGGAAAAAAGGAAATACCGGGAGGCACGTTTGTATTTCGATTAATTTTTAACATAACATGTTGAGGAGTTAAAAATAATCAACATTCAGTATGTATACATGTTGTAATTGCAATTCGTCTTTCAATTTAAAAAAACGCCCTTTCTAAACTCTTAATATATATATTTTTAAAATCATGATATTAAAAAATTGATGGAGGCAGAAACATCAAACACTAATAAAAGATTTTTACAAACAGAACAAAATGTCTAGACTTATCTATCATCTCCTAGAATACATTTCTTACCTCCGTGACAAATCAGAAGATGCCAATATTTCACTCTCGAAAGTAACTTAATAATATTCTGAGCTCAAATGAGTAAAATAATTCATTAACCAAAACTGTACCCACGAATATCCCATTTGTACATGAAACAATTATATTAATACTAGGGGCAAGTACCCGGCTTCTCCCGGGTTTAACAACAGCAGCAACAACAACAAAAAAAACAACAAAAACAAACAACAAAAACAAACAACAACTACAACAACAACAGCAACAACAACAAAGCAACAAAAACAAAACAACAACAACAACAACAACAGCAACAACAACAGCAACAACGACAAAACCAACAACAGCAACAGCAACAAAACAACAAAAACAAAACAACAACAAAAAAACAACAAAATCAACAACAAAACAACAATAAAACAACAACAACAACAACAGCAACAACAACAAAGCAACAGCAACAGCAACAACAACAGCAACAACAACAAAAACAACAACAGCAACAACTACAAAAACAAAACATCAACAAAAAAATCAACAACAAAACAACAACAAAACAACAACAACTACAACAACAATAACAAAGCAACAACAACAAAACAACAACTACAACAACAAAACAACAAAAGCAACAACAACAAAGCAACAACAACAAAAAAATTATTTTATGGCGATAATCGCCTTCTTGTTAATCTCGACACCAAAATGTTTATTAATTTGCGTCATTATTTTACGTCTTAATTTTCAATAATTTTTATTTTATATAGCTCATATAGGGAAAAACTACATTTTGGGCCCCCGGGCCCCAGTATCTTATATGTAAGGAACGAAACCTGTTTAATAACCTTTCCGGTATAATTTTGTGTACGTGTACCAAATTTCACGTTATTTGGTTGACTGGATCTCGAGTTATGAGGGAACAGACAGACAACCAGACAGACAACAAATGCCTCTAATATATATAGAGATAATAAATACCACTTCAGTTGTTTATTTCAACATTGATGTATGCCGAAATTTATTTTTTTTAAATCAAAAGAAAAAAAATTTAAGCAGAGGTTGTATAATAATTATTGTGTCGGTTTTAAAGAAATTTTAAAAAAATGATACACTTTGACACTGTCAATTTTTTCCATGGTAAGGGGCCGTCCATAAATGACGTCACGCGATTTTGGCCGATTTTTGTCCCCCCCCCCTCGCCACGCGTCGTCACAAAAAGTTAGACCCCCCCCCTCTAAAAATACTTCACAAAGCTTTGACCCCCCCCCTCCAAAAAAAAACACACAAAAAAACCCAAACTTTTAAACCTTATTTTCTATTTGAAAATAAGTATGTTTCAAATCACTTTTATTGTCATTTAAGTATTTATTATTTATTTAGTGAAGGTCTACATTGTAATATCGTTTTCAAAACGTTTAACCGGCCTTCAAAAAACGAACTGTGTTAACATCCTTAGATTAGATTTCAATTTAATGAATATAAATTAAACATTGACTATTAATCATCACGGTTAACGTCTTTGTTTAGAAAAAAATATATTTAAAAATAATATTTTTAAAATGTATTTTTTTAAAATCCCTCAATTGACTGACAGGCATCCCGTAACAAAGAGGTCGGCGAACAGGGGTAAATAACCTCATCTGGGGTCAAAAGGGAATTCAAGGAGGTAATGCAGACTCATTTGGGACAGATAACATCCACTACAATCCACTAGATATATTAAAATACGTGTGTGAAATCAGGCATTCTATAGAATGCCTAGGCAATGTATGAAATAGCAATCATTTCATACTTTCATACTTTAAACTTTTCAGGCCCATAACCTTATGGTGATTCTCAAAAACCAGACAATCCTCATGGCTGACCCTCTAACCGAGCATGTCTTCCAAAAACCTCTCGATTTTATTTTCGGAGGTATAGAAGTCTTAAAGATGTACTGGTAAGAAGTCACCTTCCTTTTATGAAATCACACATTAAACAAAAATTGTAACCGTAACCGTTAAACAATATTTGTCTATATGTAATCGAAATAGCATAATTTCCCTCTTGAAATTTTTGAAATAAAAATGGTTTCTCTGTACAAGTCAGAAGGGCCTAGGGGCCATCCATAAATGACGTCACGCTCCTAGGGGGGGGAGGGAGGTCACGCTTTTGTGACGATGTGTGACGAGGGGGAGGGAGGGGGTTGAAGAAATGTGACGTCACATCAAAAGGGTAACTTTAAATAAAACTTCCACTGTAATATTTGGTGCCTTACAATTTATTTAACGACTTTGAAGGAAAAAAAATAATTTCTTTTTTTTTAAATCAGTGCTTCTCAATGTGCCAGTCGGTAGGCCATCAGACACTGGTTGGCGTAAGCTATCAATGGACGAACATTAAATCTAATTATAATCCTTAATATTTGAGAACTCACAAGATAACGTATGAAATTGTTACACTGTGTCGTTTGATTTTGACATCAAAGCATTTGTGATGTAACCGCAGCTCCGTCGGCGAACTTTTTTGCCAGTTTACCCAAAATATACAAGTTTATGTGTGCGTTACAACCCCCCAGACTCTAGTTACTGCTCACATGACTCGGGGATTTGGGGGATCGTTGTTAGCCTCCCCCCTAAAAAAAATAAAAAAAATTATATAAATGCTAATGGTGAGTTTTACAAGCATGACAAGTGGCGTATTTCCCGAGTAGGTAGAAGTATGAAACTTTGGGAATTTGTTGGATAACATTCCGCGATGGTAACAGTTGAAACAATTGTATAAATTATCACATACTGGGAGCTGGGGGGCCAAAATGTAGTTTTTTCCTTACATGAGCTTTACAAAAACTGAAAATCACTAATTCTCCTATTTTCCGTGTAGGTAGAAGCATGAAAATTAGGGCAGTTGTTACGTAACATTCCGCGATGGTAATAGGTAAAAACATTATATAAATTATCACTTACTGGGGACCGGGGGCCCAAATTTAGTTTTTTTCTAATATTAAAAACTGACTCAACACTAATTCTCCAACTTCCCGTGAAGGTAGAAGCTAAAACATTGGGAACTTGCTTAGTACACTCTTATTACGATAATTGGCGTAACAGAATTTTAAAAAAAATTACTCATAGGTAGCCGGGGGCCGAAATCGTTTTTTTCCGTATATGGGCTATATAAAACTGAATAAACACTAATTCCTCATCTTCCCGTCTAGGTAGAAGCATGAAACTTTGAAAAGTTGTTGAGTTTCCTCCCGCGATGGTAACAATCAAAACAAATATAAAATTATCATTCACTAGGGGGCCGGGGGCCCAAATGTAGTTGTTTTCTTATATGACAAATGTAAAACCGACTCATCATTAAATATCTAACTTCCCGTGTAGGTAGGAGCATGACACTTTGGGAAGTTGTTGAGTACCCTCCCGCAATGTTAGCAGACGAAAAAAATTATAAGCTCGATAGGATCACGGGAAGTGTGTCATTTTTTCCTTTTCGTTTTTCTGCGGGACTGCGACAGACAGACAGACAAGACGGTGAAGTTGATATATGTATTATATCCATCATGATCCAGATTGAAATCAATTGGTGTTTTGAACGTGTGTTACGCGGGTTGTCAATGCTTACTGAAATCCTAATTTACCGTAGCAAAGCACGGGTATTTTGCTAGTATATATATATATATATATATATATATATATATATATATATATATATATATATATATATATATAAAATTAATAATGATTTTTAAAAAATACGCCTTTGAGTTTAAAAGAAGAAAATAAAAAACAAACCCATAAAAACAAAGTTTTTGACAATAAATCCCTTATATATGAGACATAACTAACAGTATTGATTATTTTCAAACATTTACAGACTGAATCTGTCTTAACTCAAGGTTGCTTCATAACCCTAGGGGGGGGAGGGGTGGGTGGGAGGCGGAGAGGGAAAAAGTCTGGTCACCGATTCGCTTGACCGAGATCAGCGTGACACGTAAAATGTAAACAAAAGCACCCCGTCGCTTCGTTGGGTCGCCTCAATGCGTCAGCTCAAACTTTCACGTGGCAAAAAAACAATAACAAACCGTGAATACGAATTACATACGTTATATAAGGAAAAACTAAAAATGCATTAATTTGATTACTGTACGATCGATCGATCTGAAATTTTGATACGATGCATTGTTAGGTCAGACGGGTCAGTGTGCCAAATTTCATCTCGATCGAATCACGGGAAGTGGGTCATTTTCGACTTTTCTTTTTCCGCCCGCCCAGCCCATGAGATGATGAGATGATGAGATGATGAGACGGCCGCGAAGTTAATATAAGGAATTTAAAAAAATTGTCTATAACTGCAGGCGAAAACCGTGAAACTATCCACTGCACATAAAAGCGGGGGGGTGGGGGGCGCTCATCACAACAACTCATTTCTCTTTGCAACTATTCTTTTGAATATAGATACATATTTATAATTAATATGATAGTAGCGTGTATATGATCAAAGTTGGGAAACTTTCAAGGCTTATTAATATTCAGACACATTTTTATTTATGTTTCGCAGCCTTGTACATGATAGAGAGTTGTGATTAGCGCCCCACGCTTTTATGTGTATTGGATAGGTTCACGGATTTTATCTGAATCATAGAAAATGTTTATTTTCTTCTTTTAAGTGCAAAGGCGTGTTTTTTAAAAATCTTATTTATATATATATTTTAATTAATTTAAATTTATAGTTAACTTTTGAAAAAAATAACAATTAATTAATCGTTAATTCGATTAAAGCCAAAAATTGAAATTTATGATGTCATAAGTAACATTTATTAAAAATACTTGTCGAAAATCGAAATAACACTGGAATGTCTTCTTTATATCAAATATTTAACCAACAACGCAAACAGACAAGTGTATTGACATTATTTGGTTCAAGTCATGAGCGGGTCTTATAGACAATATCACCAGGCGAGCTGAACAATCACTCACATAGCTTTAGATTGTCTCAGCTGAAGTTTCCGCTACTGTAGTGGATGTTTGGTATGCAGGTGATATGTAAGCGAAGTGTTAGAGCCATGGTAGCAATGTTCCCTTTAAGCAGCGTGACTGCGCAGATATTTGACCGACGCCATGCAGGAGTTTAGAATCACCGCGCAGCAAATTTTGTAAAATATTGCACAAAAATGGATTTTGTGCAACTTTGCACACACTTTTTTTAACTTTCGCACATGGACCAACGAAGCTTAGACTTAGAGGGAATATTGCATTATAGGCAAACGATTTCTCTCAATGGACACAACAACCTTTATCAACATTTTGAACATTAATAACACAATTAATAGGTTTAATAGATGAACTATCAAAAGGCTTTAGACAAAAATGATCAAATAGATACAATATTACTAGACTTCTCAAAAGCATTTGACAAAGTTCACCACCTTAGTTTACTTAAAAAACTTAACTACTTTGGAATCTCAGGTTCCTTACATCACTGGATCCAAGACTTCCTTTTGGGCAGGGAGCAAACTGTAATAATTAATGGATCTAAATCTGCACCAATAAAGGTTAACTCAGGAGTTCCACAAGGAACTGTGCTAGGTCCCTTACTCTTTTTAATTTATATAAATGATTTACCCAACAACATCTCAACAGGTACAAAAGTTAGGTTATTTGCTGATGATTGTATAATCTATAGAACAATTAAATCAGAACAAGATAGCAAAATTTTACAAAAAGACTTAGATGAATTGATAAAATGGGAAACTAACTGGAGTATGTCTTTCCACCCAGAAAAGTGTCAACTGTTAAGAGTAACAAAGAAAAAGAAACAAATAAATTCAAAATATTACATTCATGGAAAAGAACTGACCCAAACTAAAGATGCAAAATACTTAGGAGTCTTAATAAATGAGAAACTATCATGGAATCCCCATGTCAATGAAGTTATTAAAAAATCAAACAAAACCTTAGGCTTTATAAAAAGAAACTTTAACAAATGTAATAGAGATATAAAACTAAAATGCTACCTCACTTTGGTGAGACCTGTACTAGAATATGCATCTTCTGTATGGGACCCATCCACCAAAGAAAACATTGATAAACTAGAACAAATTCAAAAAAGAGCTGCCAGATTCATTACTGGAGAATATTCGAAACTGACAAGAATAACACCATTAGTTAAATCATTAAACCTTGAAACACTAGAGGATAGAAGAACCAAGAGCAAAGTAGTAATCATACATAAAGCAATTAATTCTAATTTAGAAATACAACACAAAGATAACTTAATACAACCCTCAGATAGACATAAGGATAAAAACACCTTTCTTATTCCGTATGCAAGAACAAACACATACAAGTTTTCCTTCTTCCCGTCCGGAATTCGGGCGTGGAATGGGTTGCCTGAAGAATCCAGGAAAACCAACACTTTATCAACATTTAAATCTCTAATAAAAATGCAGGACTAAACACAAACCATAGATAAGCGTAGGACGCAATAATCTTCTGTATAGAAGGAGCGTCTGTAAACAGATGATAAGATGAGATAAGATTTAACGTCAGTCAATAGTTTAAAACCAAGATGTTCGTGTAATCGTCCGGAAATAAGTTTATATGTATCGGCTGAAATATTTTATTTTTTGACTTCCAGTACATTTATAAGTGTCGATTAATCGTACATTTTTTTAATCGTTAACAATTTTAACGATTAATCGAGAAATTAATCTTTAGTTTCCGCAGCCCTATTAAAAACATCATCCATTGCTCAATAATCATATAAAAAACTCAAAGGAAAATGATTTGCTTTGGATTCTGCATGGATTAGGGGACTAAAATGAAGACATGTCGATTAAAAACCTTCGTATTGTCATCCGTACCTTGGACCTTCTTGACTCAGGATTTACATTACTGCTTCCCTTATCCTAACTGAAAATGTTCTTATAGACCAAAGTTAGTCAACGTTGTATTAATGACTATTTTTTTAAAATGTCGTACTGCCTCCACTTGAGCCCAAGCTTCCATTGGCCAGGAGACCCCTTGATGATATTTTCGTTTGACAGGTTAATCAATGTTAGCTTATTGCTTTGAGTTGGATCAATAATTTTGTCAGTTTAATTAAGTAAAAAGGTATGTAATTTACACGTTATGCATGCCTTCTTTAAACGTTATTTTGAAAATTTGCTCGCTTGAATTCTTTTCCTTTCTTGGTCTTGACGAAGCTTTACATACCGGGTATGCATAATACAGCTTTGTACTTTATTTTAATCTTGACATATTTTAATTAAAAAGTTCAATAATAATATTGTAAGATATCTTTTTAGTATTGCAGAGAGCCTTCCTGTCTCTAAAGTAACAGTACCGCTGCCACCATTTTTAGAGAACCTAGCTATACGTTCTTAATAAATAGAAGTAAAAAAAAAGATTTTTAAAAACCACGTTTTTTAAGCGGACTAAAAAGAAGAAAATATTATTTTTTTCACAGAATTGTGAAGTAAAAATCTTCTTCTGGATTGATAAAAATTTCAAACTTATAGGCTCAAAGTACTATGATGTAATATGACTAAAAAGCGCCCGCCCACGTTTTTAGTCATATTACATCATAGTACTTGAGCATATAAGTTTGAAATTTTTATCAATCCAGAAAAAGATGTCTCCTTCACAATTCTGTGAAAAAAATATTTTCTTCTTTTTAGTCCGCTTACAAAAACGTGGTTTTTAAAATTTTTTTTTAAACTTCTATTACCACGTTTTTACCACGTTTGTATTAACTCGCTTTCGTTACTGTTTGTCCACAATTTTTCAAATTTGCCAACGTAAAATTAAACCACTTCTGATGGACCTAGAGAACTCACAATTTTACCACAGATAGATCTTGGATGACAATGCATTGTATCAAAATTTCAGATCGATCGAATGTACCGTTATAAAATTATTGAACTTTTTAGTATATCTATATATAAGCATAAGTATTATCGTCTGCTCTTGTTTACATTAAATTCACGTGCCGACTTCACACCAACCCCGACCACATCAACCATGTTTAACATCAAGGGGAGATCAGTCATTTCCAGTCTGTAAATGTTTGTCGGGCAATGCGTATTATATTTGAACATAATCAATACTTCAAAACTCACAATAGCATACACTTAGACTAAAAAGAATAAAATAAATAGAAATAAAAAAAAGATTAAAAAAAACCCACGTTTTTATAAGCGGACTAAAAAGAAGAAGTTATTTTTTCCACAGAATTGTGGAGTATAAATCTTTTTCTGGATTGATAAAAATTTCAAAAGTATATGCTCAAGCACTTTGATTTATATGACTAAAACCGTGGGTGGGCGCTTTTTAGGCGTTTGGCTAACATGATTAGGGTTTACAAAAGACGAGTAAGAAAATGAGTGAATTGAATTGAGAATCGCCCGCCCACGTTTTTAGTCATATTACATCATAGTACTTGAGCATATAAGTTTGTTTTTTATCAATCCAGAAAAAGATTGTCCCGCAGAACGAATCTGCGTGAGAAAAAATTATTATTCTTTCTTTTTAGTCCGCTTATAAAAACGGGTTTTAAAAATCTTTTGTATACTTATCTATCTTATCTATCTTATCTGTTTACAGACGCTCCATCTATACAGAAATATGGCTCCTTCGATTATCTATGTTTGTGTTTATCCTGCATTTTTATTAGAGATTTAAATGGTGATAAAGTTTTGTTTTCCTGATATCTTCAGGCAACACCCTTCCACGCCCGAATTCGGACGGAAGAAGGAAAACTGATGTGTTGTTTCTTGCATACGAATAAAAAAGATTGTTATCCTTAAGTCTATCCTGAGGTGTTATAAGTTTCGTTTGTGTTGTATATAAACTAGAATTAATGCATTAATGGTCTGATTACTCACTTTGCTCTTGGTTCTTTCTATCCTCAGTTTTCAAGGTTTAATGATTTATACCTAATGAGTTTGTTACTCGTTGTCAATTTCGAATTTTCTCGCAGTAATGAATCTTGGCAGTCTGCAGTGTTATGAGGAGATGGTGTTAGAGTAGAAAGACGAAAGTTAGGAGTCTTTGTGTGGATATAATACAGAAGTTGACATATGTCGTAAGTTGCTAGGATCAACCTTAGTTAGCATTGTGGTTTTTATATCTCTATTACATTGTTAAAGTTCCTTTATAAAGCCTAAGGTTTGTGTTTGAATTTTAATAACTCATCATTGACATGGGATTCCATGATAGTTTTCTCAGTTCTTTCTAAACCCTAAGTATTTTGCATCTTTAGTTTAGGTCAGATTCTTTTCCATAATGTAATATTTGAATTATTGTCGCTTTTTCTTTGTTTACTCTTTAACATTTGTCACTTTTCTGATAAAGACTTTCTCCATAGTTTCCCATTTTATCTATTCATCTAATCTTTTTGGGTGAAAAGAGATTCTATCTTCTAGATTTTGATAAGTTCTAACATTAGACAATCATCAGCAAATAGCCGAACTTTTGTACCTGTTAATTTGTTTGGGTAGGAGATCATTTAAATAAGTATAAAAAGAGTAAGGACCCTAGCACAGTCCTTGTGGAACTCATGAGTAACCTATATTTGTGCAGATTTAAACCAATGGATCGTTTGTCATGTGGCATCAATCACATGCCCAATAAGAGAATCGTGGATCCAGTGATGTAAGGAACCTGAATTCCAATATTAATTTTTTAAGTAATCAAATGTGAATCTGGTTGTCAATCTTTAAATCTATAAAGCATTTCGAGCTAGTTATCATTTTGTCCAACCTTTTGATAGTCATCTATTAAACCTATTAATTGTGTTTCACATATCTGTTTGTTTCTAAAGCCGTGTTGATTGGGCATAGCATTAGATTGTCAAGAGTGGTTCAACTATTCTAAGCTAATATTATTTTCTAGTAATTTACATGATACTATAAGTGATATCAGGTCCTGTAATTACCAGGTCTGATTTATCCCCTTTTCTTAAGAGTGGACTTACATAGCTAATTTCCAATCCTGTACATCTTTAGCCTGTTTAGAAGCTTGAAAAGAGACTACAAGGATTAGGGGACATTTCATTGCTTAGGTTCTTTTAATAATCTTGCAAGTTCAGGCAAATCATCTGGACAGTAGCTTTGTTATTTATTAAGTTTTTAGGATGATGTATACCTAATCTCATCTACATTAGTTACCTATTTCCTCCATTTTATGTAAATTTATTAAAAACTATTCCTTGTCGCCTGAGCAGAAAAAAAGATCAAGAAGATTGTTAAGGATATTAGCTTTAATTCAATTATCATTATAGTTTATATATTGACCTTTTAGTGTGGCTAATTCCTGAAGGGCCATTTTTAATTGATAAAGGACCATAAGTTTTATGTTATCTTTGTAATTACATTGTTTAATATATCATCTTTGGAGTTCCGAGCTAAGTTTTGTGTCAAGTGTTTTAAATCTTTAAGTATTTTTTGTGTATCCTATATGAATTGGTAGCTTTAATATTTCTTAAATAAATGAACTTTTTATGCATAGCTTTTTCAATCTAGAATTGAACCACATTTTGTTAGTATTTTATTTGATGTTAGTTTTGTTGGATTCGATTCTTCATTCCATCTTAAGTGTTATCTATGGTAGGTTTTGAAGTATTAATTATGTTCAAATATAATACGCATTGCCCAACAAACATTTACAGACTGGAAATGACTGATCTCCACTTGCTGTTAAACATGGTTGATGTGGTCGGGGTTGGTGTGAACACGGCACGTGAAAGTAATGTAAACAAGAGCAGACGGATAATACATATGCTTAGATATAGATAAACTAAAAAGATCAATAATTTAATAACGTACATTCGATCGATCTGAAATTTTGATACAATGCAGTGTCATCCATGATCTATCTATAGTAAAATTGTGAGATCTCTAGGACCATCAGAAGTGGTTAAATTTTACGTTGGCAGATTTGAAAAATTGTGGACAGACAAACAAACAGGAACGAAAGTGAATTAATAAAAACGTGGTAAAAAGCCACCTTGTCATAAGTTGTAGAGAACTGGGCCTGCTGTCTCTACTTCATTATGTCTTCTTATGTTCTCCGTGTTCATCCCCTCATGCAACAACGAATTCGATAAAAGCTATTCCCTTTCTTTACTTCCATTACATTTATTACACAACGACTTCTGGTTTCTCTCGTCACTCCGGGATGTCTCTCTACATCTGCCCTACTCTCCACGCCATGCTCTGGTCTCTGTTTGTGTAAACTGTCACATTAGGATTCCACCCTGGTGTGTGTCCAGTATCCGCCTTTCTTCCAGCATAGCCGACGTGACCTGACGATAAAAGTGTCATATTGTACCCACCTGTCTCTGTCCCTCCATTTCTTTTTGCCTCTCCCGTACTCTCGTTAGCACTTGCCTATATTATACCAGGTGTCCAGGCTCAACTACGATACCTTGTCATTCTTCCAGTGTCAATTCCCTGGTCTCGATAATATCCCCGTTAACTTTCCACTTCCTTCGACATTCTCACAATATATAAAATCATAATTAGTTTACCGTATCCACAGCGTTAACTTTTAAATTTAGTTCCTTACCGACGTTGTAGGTGCCAAAGTACTCGAAGTTGATTACCAAATATTTGAAGTATTTTCACCGTGCTGCAATTTCGAAAGGTCATCATAATAAATTTTATTACATTGTTCCAGAAACAAATCGTATTTGCACCCATTTCCTTGATTATCTCTCCACATTTTTTTCACTTCGCTGTAGTGCAATATTATAACTGTAACACTGGTCGGTCTCTACCCTTGGAAAAATTTACCCTGCTATCACTGGCATTAGTCCATGTCTTTGCAATATCCAAATCCCTCGCATTGCTAAGGACTTGGCACTTCTGATTGATACCAGAAATTAAATACTTATTTATTCCTTTGATTTCTCTTTACAACATAGGCGATGGGTATGACGTTTCACTGCATGCTGTTCGCCCTCACGCTTGTCGTTTGTCATGGGCACGATTACAAGATAACCTTGCCTAACCACATTTACCAGGGTTTTGCCAATTGCTTCAAATGGTTCGATGAGGATCGCAATCGATATTTGGACATGAGGGAGTTCTTTAACTTTATGATGGTAAGTCTGTTTCATAATATTATTTTTGCTGGCGAACTTTTTGATATGCTTTAAAAATTGCTTTCCGAAACGGCATCTCAGATCAATTATGGCTTGGAATTCAATGAATTTCTAAAATAATTTGTTTTAGATTAAAATTATAAGTACAGATTCGTTTACAACATAAAAGTGAGTTTAAAAATAAATTTAAAATACACGTTGAACTACATTTCAGTAAATATTCGTAACGATAATAATAATAATATGTTTATTGTAGACTTTATTGTTAATTTATTCCAAATGTCAGCGAAAAAAAAATTAAAATAATTTTTTTAATAAATATTTTTCGTCACTTCCGTCAGTAGTTGTCAATGTCATTTCAGGTCAGATAGCTTTTTATAAAATATTTCAGATCAAACTTTTTAATTTAAAAAAAAAGCTAATTTCACGTATTCATTCATTTTAAGGTAGATTTGAATTTGGGGAGCAGAGACTTTTTAAAAACGAAAATATTTTCATGTCAGTGAAAGATCATACAGGAACACAAAACTTTACCCTAACCCAAGCCGTAACCCTTGCACTAACCCTAGTCATAACCCTTGCGGTAACCTAGCCCTAAACTAGGTCTAACCCTAGCGGTAACCTAGCCCTAAAACTAGCTCTAACGCCTGCAGTAACCTAGCCCTAAAACTAGCTCTAACGCTAGCGGTTACCTAGCCCTAAAACTAGCTCTAACGCCTGCAGTAATCTAGCCCTAAAACTAGCTCTAGCGCTAGCGGTTACCTAGCCCTAAAACTAGCTCTAACGCTAGCGGTAACCTAGCCCTAAAACTAGCTCTAACGCCTGCAGTAACCTAGCCCTAAAACTAGCTCTAACGCTAGCGGTAACCTAGCCCTAAAACTAGTTATAACCCTACTGGTAACCTAGCCCTAAAACTAGCTCTAACGCTAGCTGTAATCTAGCCCTAAAACTAGCTCTAACTCTAGTGTTAACCTAGCCCTAAAACTAGATCTAACGGTAGCGGTATCCTAGCCCTAAAGCTAACTCTAACCCTAGCGGCAACCTAGCCCTAAAATTAGTTCTAACCCTAGCCCTAATTAAAGTAATTATCGTCTTTTTTTGGGGGGGGGTTGTCCCATAAACTCGTGGTCGTAAGCGGTGTGGTAGACTTGGCGGTACCCATCTCATCTCCAAGTCAGCGGAGGACTTTTTTTTTAGCAATGGTCATTCATGAACAGGTTGTTGTATTATTCCTAAACGTGGACTACATCTCACACACCTCAGCTTGTGTGGCGAGAGCACTATTGACTTCGCTAGTCTTAACCCTAGCCCTAACCCTAGCCCTTACCCTAGAAATTACCATAGCCATAACCCTAGCCCTAACTGTAGCCAAAACCACATCCCTATTACTAGCCGCTAATCTAGACCTAGCCCTAGCCTTAACCGTACCCCAAACCTAGCCCTGATGAAATAAAAAGAATGCTTAGAGTTGCACATTTTTTTCTTACATTAGGGTCATTTATTTTTATCCTCAGGGTCAAAATCCAAAACAAAAGCAGACTTTGCAACTCCTCACAAATAGGCTTATACACTGTGATAAGAACACGAAGACTCTTGCGCTTCAGCTTTTCAAAGTGGCAAACAGAAACAATGACTTGGTTATTGATGGGGATGAAATTAGAAACATTATGAACAAATTTGATGTTAACAGAGACAAAAAAGTTAATTTTGCAGAATATATCAGGTAAGAACTTAACTGGAAAAAGGAGATTTGAAGCAATAGTTTGTGTGAGTTTGCTTGTCAATGATTCAGTAAACCTTTTTTAGTTG
Organism: Ampullaceana balthica; assembly: GCA_944989445.1. Classification (NCBI taxonomy): domain Eukaryota; kingdom Metazoa; phylum Mollusca; class Gastropoda; family Lymnaeidae; genus Ampullaceana; species Ampullaceana balthica. The sequence goes on along the minus strand of CALYLW010000531.1, from coordinate 345,716 downwards.
ATATAGTCACAGTGCAACTTAATTTACCTTTTATGTCATTATATCTTTGTTGTTGTTGTTCGTTCAAATTATTCAAGTGCTTAGGCTGCCAAGTGTGTCCTCTGTTGGCTTAATAGCCCTTTCTTTGCGCGGAAGTTGCGTCCGCATGTCGGACAAGAGATGGATCGGATCCCTTCAGGAGGGTTTTGTACACGGTCCTTCCTGGCTTGACGTTTGGTCTTGGCAGCCTGTAGTCTATTAGCCTCACAGACAGCTGCGCCTTCCGTATCATATAGAGTCCGGGGGCTCGGTCACTGGCTGCTGCCTCCCAGGAGTCATGTCCAATGTCACATGCCCTAAGAGCGGTTTTGAGTCTATCTTTGTAGCGCTTAAGAGGACCTCCGCATGCTCTATGCCCTTCAGTAAGCTCACCAAAGAAGAGCCTCATTGGGAGCCGATGGTCCTGCATGCGTACTACATGCCCCGCCCAGGGTAGTAGGCACCTCATGAGGCTCGTGTAGATGCTGAGTAGTGATGCTCTGGCGAACATTCTTATATTAAACAGTGTTAAAATCGGATCAACCTCTCTACCACCAATGTTTTGGCCATTGCTTTTCTTTGGGTATTTGGGCTCTCAATGGTCTTAGATATCTCTGTCTTGATTCTTATCGTGTTCATTGCCATCTATAAAGAAGATTATTGCGTCCTAAGCTTATCCGTGCTTTATATCTAATCGTCGATGTTTAATAAAGTTTTAAATGTTAATAGTGTTTTGGTTTTCCTGTGCCTTAGTGTTGTATTAATCCTTGCATTTTATTTCCAAGTTTAAATTTAATATATTTTGAATAATGTATTGTTACTACTTTGCTCTTTGTTCTGTTAACCTGAAGTATTTATAGATTTAGTAAAGTAACAAATGCAGTTACTCTTATCAGTTGTGAATATTCAATAGTAGTGGATATTGTGGATATTGTGGATATTGTGGATATTGTGGATATTGTGGATATTGTGTATATTGTGGATATTGTGGATATTGTGGATATTGTGGATATTGTGGATATTGCAGTTCAGTTTTGAATTTGTTCTAATTTTAGTTTCCTTTCGTAGCTTGGTCCCACACTGAAGATGCATATCCTATTTTAAAGCCAACTAACAAAACACACCATTCGATGTTATTCCTAATTTGCATCACAGTAATAAACTTAAAAAATACTTCAGCTTGATAGTGAAGTCAATACTGCGCTCACCTCACAAGCTGAGGTGCATGTGATCTAGCCCACGATAAGCCACAATGAAAATGTTGATAAATGACTATTGCTAAAAAGTCATCCGCTGACTTGGACAGGAGATGGGCGCCGCCAAGTCTACCAAAGCCCCAATAAAGTTCTTATGGAAACATTAGAACCCCTTACGACCAAGAGGTTATTGTACACAGAAAAAAAAACCAACAAAAAAACTTTAGAGTGGGTTTGATTATAACCCTTTTAAAGTCTTATTCGCACCGCTGCTGATACCTACTTTAAAAATTGTGAAAAAATAAGGGACGCATTAAAAAAAAAGCAGTTTAAACGCGTGCACCTCGTATTCGAAGCTAAGGAACTACTCATTACCTTTACAACCTAACTCAAATACGCCTGATGGTTTCAATAATAGGGCGAATTTGGCATACAGTTTTGGTAGATGATCAGTGGCATAGCTAGAGGGGGCGGTGGGTGCGGTCCGCCCCGGGCGGCACACATTTTGAGGGCGGCATTTGTGGGCATTTGAAACGTACAGCCATTTACGACAGGCATCCTTTTTCTATTGAAGGGGGAAAACCAAGGTGGAACAAAAATATTAGTAATTTCTAGTCTTAATTAACGGAATTCGCACAACGTGTGTTTGATTACATAGTGCGTGATATAACTAACGCAAAACCGTTCAAAAACTTTTAATCGCTCAAAGAAGGTATCGATTTGTTTGGAAAATTAACCGGTATAAGTCACAGATGACGCTTTTATTTAAAAAAATACTACACCGCTGGGCCCAATAATATGTGCTATCAATATTGCCACGACAGTTTTTACGTGGAATTTCGACATTCGCATAGAGGTTCAAATATTGTGTTTAACTTGAAAGTAGTAATTTATATTACTGTTTCAGTTTTCATAAAATTATTATGAAAAGTTAAAATTTGTTTTGTGTTTATTGCATTAAAGTAGCACAAATAATTTGTGTCTTTCATTAAAATACGGTTATTCATTCAAATTAATTAAATTAAAGTAATGTGCAACTAATTTGAATTCGTCTATTTTATGGAAACTAATTAAGATTTATGACAAGAATATGAAAATATTCAAAGTTCTCTGTTATTAAATACCACAAAATCGGCATAAATAATTTCGAAAAAGACATACTTTAAAATTTCAAGCGTCTTGGAAAAATTGACATCTGAAGAAGTAACAAGTAAAACGAGATCAGATGCTGGAATTTTACTCAGTTCAATTAAATCTTTTTCTTTTCTATGTTATCCGTCATTTCTTTTCAAAATTAATGCAAAACCATTGGATGGACCAAATTGATGTGCTAATAGATAAAGATGTTATATCAGCCAAACAATTTGTGAAGAGTTGAAGATATCAACTGAACGTCGAGTTAGAAGGAGAAAAAAAATGACTGGGGAAAATTAAGTAGACGTGGTTCTATCCTTAGAACAAAAAGTACAACGGGAAATAGTTTTATCCATGGATGCAATTATAAAAGAACGCTTTGATGAGTTGCATATTCTTGGAAGAAAATATTCGTAAATAATACCATGCAATCTACTAAATGAAGCAATTGAACATCAAATAAATTATTTTATTGACATTGATAAAGAACAGTTGAATAATGAAAGAAAAAGGATCCGTTTTTTATGGCTGTACCTACACTACAGGAAGAGGCATTATGAATAATAATTATGTTAGAAAAACGTGGTTAAACAGAATAGATTGGAAAATTCTGTACGCAAAATTTTAATTTTGCTAAGAATTTTTTCTGCAATTGCTATCACGGTCGCTAGTTGTGAAAGGAGCATCTCCGAGCTGAAGTTGATAAATTATCTTCGTTCCACAATGAGCGATTTAAGACAACAAAATCTGCAATATTATCCATAGAACAAGATAGTACAAATAATTTCAATTTTGATAGCATTACACACGATTTTTCTATAATGAAAGTTTAAAAAGTAAATGTATAAATATGTTTACATACTAGTGTATTACGCGGAAATTTTATTTAAAGTTACGAGTTTTGACGTGACGTAACATTTCTTAACCCCCACCCCTTGTCACACATTGTCACCTCCCAAAGTGTGTGACGTCATTTATGGTCGGTCCTTAAAAAGGCGGCGAATAGGAGACCGCCCCGGGCGGCAAAAGTTCTAGCTACGCCACTGTAGATGATTGAATGGATGAAAATGTATATTTTGTTTAGATCTATCAATATATAATCATCAAATATTATTGGATGTACTGCTGATATTTTGTTAAAATTTATTTATTTACAGATTCATTCAAGAGTTATTATAAAACCAGTGAGAGTTTGAAGTATTATTTTGAAAATAAAATAAACGTGATATAAATATAATTTCCTGTCTATGCAATTTATTTTTTTGTTATTGTAAGAAAGTGTAAACATAAGAAACTTCCTTGATATTTTTTTGTGTAAATAATAAATGTATATAATATCGTTTTTTAAGTTTAAAAAAAAGCTTTACTAAGGGTAGCGGAACATAAGATAGTTTACAATATAAGCATTAAATTACATTTTTAATCAGAATTATGAGCAATAAAATATTTTTCATAGAAAGAAATATATTAAAAAAAAATTAAAACGTTTAAAGCCAAAACTCGTAACACTACATTTTGTGAATGCAAACACCCTCTGTGCAGTATACACACATTTTGTGTGTGTTTATTCTGAGGTCGGATCACTAGGGTTCAACATCATCATCATCGCCTGTCATCCCGCGTGGGCCATTGGTCACAAACAATGCTCCTTAGGCATTCCGGTTATTTGCACCTCCGAAGATGTCCTCAGTTATGCCTACCCTTTTTGGTGTCTACCACCAGTTCTGTTCTTCATGTCATATTAGCTGTATTCCGACTCTAAGGCATTCAAGACTGCATTACAATGCATCTCTTCAAACATTAATTTCAATACCAATTATACGGCAATTAAGTATTTCTTTAAATAATAAACGTAGCTTAGGTGCTCCATCATAATTTATATGTTGTAGTTAGGATATGAATGTAAATATATGTGTTACTATTTTATAACGGTGACAAGGGGGTCGAGTGGCAGCGCGCTCGACTGGCATACAGATGGTCACGGGTTCGAATCCATGTGAAAGCAAGGATTTGTTCCCGGGGCCTAGGGCGTCCCTGAGTCACCAAGCTCCAAACACTAGTTAGGCGGCTGGGTAATGCGTGTAACCCTCATAGCCGTGGCCTGTGAACGCTGCATCACTGGCCAACAGATCATCCATCATGGTCTGTGTACGCAATTATCTTTTGCGTAGAGGAGCGTCGGTATAGATACGATAAGAAATGTGAAGCGCTATGAGCCAAGTTGCTGGCAGGGTAAGGCACTATAAAAATTGTCAAATTATTATTCTTATATTGGGTCGAGCTTTCTGTCTCTTTCCCTGAGGGATTCCAAGTGAGGGCTTTTCCCGTGATTCCGAAGATCTCAATCTTCGCTGGCAGACCAACTCATCCCCTGGTTCTTGTTGAGTGCTCCGCCTAAGATCCTCTTTGGTGATGATGTTGGGCCAGTGCATTCGGATGAGCTTTCGGGGACACGAGTTTATAATCGTCTGTAGACTTTTTGTTTTGTGGAGCATGTCGCTGATGTTCGCCATGTTTCTACTCCCTGTAGCTAGACACGCTTCACTGCGGTATTGAATAAACTACTGGGGTTTTAACTGCGCAATGTGTAAAAACATTTATAAAAATTGAAGATTAAATTACATTAAAAGAGTGTTTGTCTTTGCAAAGCTAGTGAGGTACGTTGATATATCCTCGGCGTCTAAACAATCTTTTATGTAACAATGGGGGTGAATTCAAATCTCTCACCCATACAAGTCCTTGATCTGCTTGTAACTTTGAGGGCTGGTCCTGTAATCTTAAGCCGTGGCTTCCTTTTTTCTTATAACACACTGTACATGGGGACCAATTCTGCTCTAATAATTTTAATTTAAAAAAAAAATTTAAAAATTATTAGAGCAGAATTGGTCCCCATGTACAGTGTGTTATAAGAAAAGGAAGCCACGGCTTCCTTTTCTTATAACACACTGTACATGGGGACCAATTCTGCTCTAATAATTTTAATTTAAAATTTAAAAATTATTAGAGCAGAATTGGTCCCCATGTACAGTGTGTTATAAGAAAAGGAAGCCACGGCTTCCTTTTCTTATAACACACTGTACATGGGGACCAATTCTGCTCTAATAATTTTAATTTTAAAATTAAAAATTATTAGAGCAGAATTGGTCCCCATGTACAGTGTGTTATAAGAAAAGGAAGCCACGGCTTCCTTTTCTTATAACACACTGTACATGGGGACCAATTCTGCTCTAATAATTTTAATTTAAAATTTAAAAATTATTAGAGCAGAATTGGTCCCCATGTACAGTGTGTTATAAGAAAAAGGAAGCCACGGTTTCCTTTTCTTATAACACACTGTACATGGGGACCAATTCTGCTCTAATAATTTAAAAAAAATTAAAATAAAATAAAATTTCAATGCATTCCCCATCATTGTGATCGTTTTGACCGGGGGGGTTCCAAAAAATATTATTAATGTGGAGACGGATTGGATGGTTGAAATTTGGTTTAACGTTGAACATATTCGTAAAAAAAAATTAATTAATGACATTTTAAGTAATTGCCTAAGCACTGTACTGTTTGATGAAGGTTTGACCAAACCACGAGGACACAAGGGAAAGCACCGCCTTGACTGTTTATTTGAAAGTGTAAATGTAAAGGCACAATAATACGAGTTAAATAACCTTGATTAAATATATATTTTTTATAGCAAGAAAATGAGGAAAATGTCGTATATAATGTATAGGAAGTAGAAATTATCGAGGTCCGCGGAGAAACTGCGCAGTTGCAATGCCATAATAGAAAATTGAGAAGTTTCGAGTATGTTTATATGTGCATGTGATGAAATTAAACTTTTTAAAGAGGAAACAAACAGTTTACGCAAACTCATAGATGTGATATATATTATATGTACCATGTACTATTTTTTCTCACGGAAAAAAAGAATTGATAACGATTGCCGTTAGAATCCTGACCCCGGTCATTATAGTTAAATGTTCACTAGTACCTCAAAAAAGAGAATCCTACATTTCCTGTCTTGAAAAACTTTCTTTCCGAAAACGTTAAAACGTCTCGATGTTTAAGACACAATGGTTTGTTTTAATTTTTTTTTGTAGTAATAAAACTTAATTAATACTCCAGCTACACCAGGGGTGCGCAACCTTTGGGCTATTCCCGGCCGCATTAAAAAAAATTACTTTTGCGACGGCCGCCAAAAATCTTTCACTGAAAAAAGAATCGGTCACTATAAAAAAATTTACCTCTGGTAATAGTCAACGCAAGATAATAATGATATAATCATAATGTATTGTAGGCAAACACAGTGCTTAATTACCAAAAAAAATGCATTGATATTCTCTTATATTTTTACTTTATTGAACATTGTCCTGTAAACCTAACATCATGTCACACCAAGTACAGCATGAGTATATTTTTAAGTGGCATTAGTACACTAAGAACACGATAATTGAATAAGTGAGAAGCTTCTTCATTAACACTGTCCATGTAACTTAGCAGCCCAGAGATCTGGAAATTAGGCGCTGCCTTGCTCTTGGATGTTTGCAGAGAGTCGCGCAAAGTCCAGGCCCTCGCTAAAGATCATCAGTCGTATTCTTAACGCGAACTGTGTCCACCAGACAAGTTGGATATTTCATTCGTGAAAATGACGCTTCGCACATGTAAGTGCTTCCAAATAGCACTAGAGTGTTTCTTGCTATTTCGCTAAGCTTGGGATACTCCACAGCTACTTTCCATGTCTCCAGTAGATGTTTTTGTCCTCGAATTTCTTCACAAGCTGCGCATTATTTTTTAGTTCGATCGGTTCCATTTGGACATCCAACGGCGCTCTCTCTGTCTCAACCACATGTGGAAAAGCAACGAGTCTCATATTTTCTTAAATCTTGTCGAAATCTTGAAAACGTTCTGCGAATTCCAACAACAGCGCTTCGAGGACGCCTGAAAAGGATGTAGCCGGAATTTCATATTTTCTTATTTCATTGCTCTCGATTAGAGCGGTGAGTTGCTGGAAATGATGGAGATTGAGTTGTTGAATATGACTTTGTAGCAGACGACATTTGTCACAGATATCCTGTACTCTTCTGTGCATGAGACAAGCTGTTGTTCCTGTGCCTTGCAGAGACTCGTTGAGGCAGTTGATATAAATTAACAAATCTACAAGGAAGGCTATAGAGATGTTAAGAAGGCCTGGTTCTGCAGTGGGCAGTCCTTGTTTTTCGTGGCATAAAATTGAAGTATTTATTTTCGTAGCAGCAGAACACGGCGAGATGTTTCTCCCTGAGACAAGCAACGAACGCTGGTGTGGTACAGAATATCTTCAGCCGACGAATCATTTGAGTGAAGAATTTGTATGAATTGGCGGAGATTTTTGAGCTGGTCATTACCGTGATCCTTCAACACATAATCGGAAAATCTAGCCACGAAGTCATTTTGCTTACCAACCATGTACAGATGCCTCGCAGATTCTTCAGATCAACGTGCGAGTCGATGCAAGCTTTTTAAACTGCCAAAATATGTCTTCTCCTCGAGTTCAAGTAGTGAGTGTCTGAATGGAGAGCAGATCCTCGCACAATTCAAATGTTGGGGATAGGGAGCGAATGAATATGAGTAGCTGCGCTATTTCAATGTCTATGGGCGCTAAACACTGCAGCTAACGCTACAGCTGCCAGAGTCGTAATTTGTTTCGCAATAACAAGTGTTTAAGAGTGTTAATGAATATTCGATATTTCGTTTACAACTTTAAATAATATATTGCCAATTGGCAAATATTTGACGGCCGCAGGTTATTATAAATTAAACAGATTTCCACGGCCGCAGGTTATTATAAATTAAACAGATTTCCACGGCCGCACATTTTTGTGCCCACGGCCGCATGCGGCCGTAGGTTGCGCACCCCTGAGCTACACTAACTGTGAAAGACGACCAAATATTTTTTATACAAAGGCATATCCTTCACATACATCACTCACGTTATGCAATTAACTTATAACTTTGAAATAACGGAAGAAGGCAAGATGAACAAATTACATGAGAATGCGATACGTGCTCCGTTACTATCTATATATTTTATCAACAGCTTTATTGCCAACAGAGAACAGTCTCGCATGTAGATTAGACTAGTATCGCTTTGTAAACGCTTTCGTTTTTATCAATTGCTGCCCTCTTCTCGCTACGCCTCTGCATCCGTACCATTAAAAGCCTTCCCCAACGTTTACAAAATGCGCAATGTTTAAAAGATACTCATTTCTAATTGAATTGAGCGGGTCATATCAAAGTTAAGAAAATTTCAGTCCATTTTTTTAGTATTCTAGAGGCTGTGTTGTAAAAAATCATTGATTGTTAATTTTTTTTTCTTCTCCGAAATTGAGCGTATGTGGCTTTATTGCAATTAAAAAAAACAACTTTCAGTGAATGTAACAAACTTTGGAAAAACTAAAAAGTAGCGGCAACAAATTTAGATGCAGTAATGTATATTGCCTTTGGCTCTTACAATAACCCAGCTCTTGAAATGTCTTCAGAGGAGCCCTTGAGGCCAAGGAAATACTCACTCCACACACAACTACTTGCCTTATAAACATAGAGGCAATAATGATTGAAGCTCAGACTGAGGGCACTCATGGAAATTAAATGAGGATTAAATAATGAAAAAATGTTGATTTAATATCAGTTTATGTATTTTTTAAGGACTGAAAGTGCTTACTACAGTTATGTGCTAATTTTTTCAAATAACATTTTTACCTCGGAAATTTACTTAGTTCAACAAGAATATAATGTTCCTTCTTTTAAAATATTAAGATATAAAACGTTTTTGCCCAATTTGCTATCAGAATTACTGTACGTAAATATAATCATATAATCAATTACAAAGTACTCTTATTCTCAAACAAGTCATTCGCCAAGTTAATCTATGTCTAAAGCTATCATTCGCCAAGTTAATCTATGTCTAAAGCTATCATTCGCCAAGTTAATCTATGTCTAAAGCTATCATTCGCCAAGTTAATCTATGTCTAAATATATCATTCGCCAAGTTAATCTATGTATAAAGCTATCAATGAATAAAGCTATCGATGTATAAAGCTATCATTCGCCAAGTTAATCTATGTCTAAAGCTATCATTCGCCAAGTTAATCTATGTCTAAAGCTATCATTCGCCAAGTTAATCTATGTCTAAAGCTATCATCCTCCAAGTTAATCTATGTATAAAGCTATAATTCGCTAAGTTAATCTATGTCTAAAGCTATTATTCACCAAGTTAAACTATGTCTAAAGCTATCATTTGCCAAGTTAATCTATGTCTAAAGCTATCATTCGTCAAGTTAATCTGTGTCTAAATATATCATTCACCAAGTTAATCTATGTATAAAGCTATCAATGAATAAAGCTATCGATGTATAAAGCTATCATTCGCCAAGTTAATCTATGTCTAAAGCTATCATTCGCCAAGTTAATCTATGTATAAAGCTATCATTCGCCAAGTTAATCTATTATAAAGCTATCAATATATATAAAGCTATCAATGTATAAAGCTATCGATGTATAAAGCTATCTATGTATAAAGCTATCAATGTATAAAGCTATCAATGTTTAAAGCTATCAATGTATAAAGCTATCAATGTATAAAGCTATCAATATATAAAGCTATCAATGTATAAAGCTAAAAAATATGCGCTGTAGTTGCGCAGGGCTAAAATAGAGTGGTAACCTGAATAAAAGTGCGGTTGCTTTTAATGTGGTTACAATTTTTGCTGGATTGTTACAATGGACTATTATCTGAGCTATTAGTAATTATTATAATTTTTTATTTTTAAATTGAAAAGAAAATTCCAGTAGAAAATTACTGAGAGCACTAATTAGGTGAGATTTTAAAATTCACGTCATCACTTTCACTAAGAAAAAGCCCCAGAAATGAAAGACAAGTCAAAAATAATAATAATAAAAAAATAAAATAAAATAAAATAAAAATAAAAAAATCTAACAGGATGCTTCGGACCAGAGTTAGTAGTTAATATGGTTGCTTCTCTTATCCCCGTTTTCTTTAAATTTCACAACTCAACAAACTCAATTTGTGTGTGAAGTCTATAATTTATTGTAAAAGCTTTATGATAATTTAAAATACTAATCTTATGGTAGACTGACACCAGCTGCTTCGTCCATTTATCACAACAATACAATTAATTTGAATCGTTGACTCGTTCGGAATAGATGAACGTTCGGTCAGAAATGATATTTTCAAATCGTATCAGGATTGGAAAGTCCAAACTCTAAATATACGTTAAAAGGTGACAGAAATTCCCGACGTGGCTTTGGTGTAAGTCTCTATTTATCTATACTCAATAGTTTTTTTAAAAATGTCACAGGAAAAATAGTTTGTTACACGTGCACCACAGTTGTCACGCGATGATTATGCCCCTTGAAGCCTTTGGGTCACCCACATCTGTTTTAGGAAACTTTTAAACTAATTTTTATTTGTAAATACATATTTAGTGAAAATTAGGTGATTTAGGGGCCATCCATAAAGTACGTCACGCTACTTTTGACAATTTTTAACTCCCCCCTCCCACTGTCACAAAATCTCACAAATCTCGGACACCCCCCCTAGAATACGTCACGCTTTCGAACAAAATGTTGTTTTTTAATTAACAAAATAATTAAAATTTAATATAAAACACCGTGACGTCAAGCATGGCCGGACCACCCCCCCTGTCACAAACTGTCACACTTTCTTACACCCCCTCCCCACTCTGGAGCATGACGTACTTTATGGACGGCCCCTTAGGGAGATGTCGTTGGGAGGATAGGTTAGGGAGATGTCGTTGGGAGGATAAGTTAGTGAAACATCGTTGGGAGGATAAGCTAGAGAGATGTCGTTGGGAGGATAAGCTAGAGAGATTTCGTTGGGAGAATAAGTTAGTGAGGAGATAGGTTAGGGATATGTCGTTGGGAGTTTCAGTTTATAGAGAGATGTCTTTGGGATATTTTGTTAGAGACCTATAGATTGGGAGACTTAGCTTTGGAGATTTCGTTTGGAATTTTAGTGAGGGATACGTCGTTGGAAGTTTCAGTCAGGGAGCGAATGTTGGGTGGTCTAAATAGGAAATTTCATTGGAATGTTCATTTAACGAATTATTGAGGCGGGAAAGCGATTTAGCAGTAGGATTCAGGACTTCAAGGGGTCAACGCCTTCAATCTCCCGGCGGCTTTGTAATTTTCTGAATTTAAACATCGAAATGCCAGTTAATAATTCTTGCTTGCAAATTGAATGTGGTTTAGAATGAGAAGGTGAAGAGTACTTGGGTTTCACTTAAACGTGGCCAATTGTTTAGCATATTTGTCGATCGAGACCAAGGATTTACACAATTAGGGGTGTACCGGTTTTCGGCTTCGGCTCCGACAAATCCCAAATCCGGAAAATTTTACAAATCCGCCTCCGTCTCCGGCAGAATTTTACTTCATGAATCCGGCCAAATCCGGCTGGCCGGTGGGACCATAAAATATATATAAATATAATAGCTCCGACTCCGGCAAATCGGGAATCCGGCCATTTTTACAAATCTTCACTTCATAAATCTGGCAGAATCCGGTCCGGCCGGATTTCAAACATTTGAATCCGGTACAGCCCTATAAAAATTTTACCGTGTGTTTTATTTGTGAAAATATTTCATTAATAAAATATGAAATAAAATAACTTAAAAAACAGTCTTAAATCTACATTGAAATTTTACTGTTTAATTGGCCTTAATACCTTAAAGCAATATATATATATATATTTCTCCCAAACGACCACGTGTAAATGAGCATCAAGAATGACCCTCGCTGGTGTAAAAAAATCCCAGTTGGCAAGCGTGGCGGGATGAAAAGGAAAAAAAAAGGGGGGGGGGTGGCAACAAAGCTTCTTGCAGCATTTTTCCTTCACAGAATAACGTATGATTCGTAGTGTAGTGGTTATCTAGGGTGCTTAGTTTAAACTTAGCGAATAGCTTTGCCTAACTTGATGAATATCTTTGCATAACTTAGCAAGCACCCTAGTCTTATAGTCATGGCGAACAACGAGATAATCGATTTCACCTACGATTTAACGTTCCTGTCTCATTTTAAACTTATAAATTTTCACAAATTTGGAACTAAAGGTCTCTTCAGACTGTAAATTTCACATTTTAAATTTATTTTCAACTTTTTAGTACATTTTTATAAAAAAATTATTTTCTACTTTTCTACTTTTTAGTTCATTTCTAAAATAAGACTAGTTTTTAAAAACTGTTTTTTTAATATATTTTTATTCCAACATGACTAAGGCTGGTAACCGAGAATCGGATTTGAAAACGACAACCGGTTTTAAATTTTCCAAAACGATAATTGAATTTGATTCGGCCGGATTTATGACGAGAAATGTGGCCGGAGCCAAAGCCGGATTTGTAAAAATTGCCGTATTCCAGATTCGCCTGAGCCGGAGCTATAAGTAATATATACTTTATCGCAAACCCGGAAAGCCTGATTTGGCCGGATTTATGAAGTAAATTTCTTACGGAGCCGGATATGTAAATATAGCCGGATACGGGATTTGCCGGATCCGAAGCGAAATCTGGTACACCCCTAATTTCTGTGAAGTCAGCTATAAAACGATAATCGGTTTAAAATTGGAGTTACATAATCGATAACCGGTTTGCAAAAATAATAAATAAAGGAAATTAACAACCTTAAACATGACTAACCCTCGCTAGGGTCGGCCAATCACAGTTTATGTTTAAGGGATGGTAGTAATAAAGGGTGGGGGGCGGGTAACAACAACCTCAGTAAGCATGTCTTCACGTTTACTCGCTATGTTTTCATTACTTCGTGCTGCTGTTTGTGTCCGTACTCTCTCTCCCCCCCCCCGTACTTTGCACTATCTATGATGAGCAAAGCTGCGGCGTATGCTACACCGCGGGTCGTTCTTGTATAAATTATTATAACTATTGAGATGAAAAAAGCAGATGGATATCGAGGAAACTGGGTGATATTTTTTATATATTTTGTCTTAAAGACTTTGTCTGACATGAATTGGCAAAATCATGTGCAGCAGATGGAATAACACGGACCTGCATTTGCATTCACTCATTCAAAGATTAAATTTAAAAATAATTTAACTTGTTAATTAATTTTTCCTTTATAATGAGACGCACAACTCGCAGATATAAGTGTCCCAGAGAAGTAATACGTTTATACGTTATTAATGTGCCTAGAATTATATTTAAACATTTTCATTGCAACTTTAAACACATAAATAATTGTTTTGGGCACGATCTTATAAATGTACCTAAAATCTAGGTCATTTTGCCCCGTAACGAAATTTTATTCTAAATCCTTTATTTCGATTAGTGTTTCCGAAATTCGAAAGGGAAATATAAGTTAATTATTCCTTATGATTGGATGAGAGGCCCAAAGAAACACATTTATCCTATCCACACATGGTCCCTCGCCAGTAGCGCTTGGTTTCTGTGTGTTGAAATGATTGAACATGCAGTTTTGTCATAATTATTTTTTTTTAAAAAACATCAGAAAATGTAATCAAAGCACCCTTCAATATTTACAATTTAAAAAAAAGAAGAAAAAAAAAGACCGATAGACACGAAGAAAGGTAAAGTTTAACAATGACAGCTGAATTACTAGTTTTATATATAGACGTGGACCAGTTCTCCATTCTTTGAACCTTTTAATTTTAAAATGACGTCTTTTTCACGATATTAGAGACTTTGAAAACTTAGAAAGCGACTTGAACATGACTATTGAACCGGCCATCTGCAAATCCCCCCCCCCTTTTTTTTTGGTTTCTTTTCTTTTAAAATTAAATCCTCGCTGTATAATAATCTACATGATAATTTGAAGTAGATATGATCAGTTTTGAAAATAAATGACAATATAATTTAGATATTGTGTCAACTGGTTATTTTCTTCAATAGAGGGTACGTTTAAATTAAATAAATTTAAATTTAAATTAAAAAAAACCCCTTCGCTTTAAGTATCTCTTAGTTAAAATTCATCTAATATTCAGAAAAAGTATTGCTTAAATTTTTATTGGTGCCGTTTAAAAGTAAATACATTAAAAACTGGATAATTGTAGTCATATTGTAAACAAAGGTAGTAACAAAAATTAAGCATTCATGAATTATAAGAAAATGCATACATATTTCCAATACAAAAATTAATTTAAGCATATTGGAAAAGAAGAAAGGCAAGCACATGTTTGGAAACCCAACTGATTATTTCACAATGGATGATAACCCTATGGTCATTTACCCGAGGATATACCATGGTGTAAGACTTACTAGCGTAGTCGGTTGTTTTTCGGTTTCGTATTTGTGTGTTCCGGCATTTGCGAAATTTATTCAGCATTTTTACTTTTTTATGGTGCATTAATTATACGTTTAATCGACTCCAAAATTAAATTGATCCATGCTCATTTCAAAGACGCTTTGACTTAATTATTTATTTATTTTTTGTTTATCCTGCAGCAGTTGGTTGCTATCATAAATATTCTACGAAGTGCTCAAAAATGTCCTACCACAATGACTTTTACAGTTATCATCACATCATTCAGATCATGACGAGGAAGAAATCCGCACGACATCCATAACATCATTTATGACCCTTGAAGACGTCACTTAATCTTTTCTAAGCGCTTATGGCCAA
Organism: Ampullaceana balthica; assembly: GCA_944989445.1. Taxonomy (NCBI): domain Eukaryota; kingdom Metazoa; phylum Mollusca; class Gastropoda; family Lymnaeidae; genus Ampullaceana; species Ampullaceana balthica. Next base: position 330,708 of record CALYLW010000531.1, on the reverse strand, counting down.
AATAGAAATACATACATATTGAGAATATGCACTTTGTCTGATCAATTGGGAAAGTATTTAAAAAAATTTTGCTGAAGATTTAAACGTTTTTTGGTTGCCTCAATGTACAAAATTAAAATAAAGCACTTCTCCAAAGTTGGCCCTTCTTCTTCCTCGTGCGTGGCTGCAGCAGAGTGTGCAGCCCCAGGAAGCGATCATCTTTGCAAGGGAGGCCTTGCACCAGGAATGACGCACCCCTGTAGGTGTCAAACATTTGCTTGACGCCCAGGTCGATCTCAACAGACGACGGAAGTCGCGAAAGAAACGTCCGATTGCGGTACAAGACGATCTCGGTGCGCTCTTTGTGGATCTTCATCATCGGCAGGATTGGCTGGCGCCTGTGGCTGTCACTGGCTGAGTCCTGTCGGAGGAGGGAATTTGTTTTAGGCAAGTTGTCATTTACACGCATAGCATTAAATGGTTGAGAGTGCCTACGTGGTAGGTATAGACCAGCCAGCCGATTTTTAAAAAAATTTCGGCTGCCTGACATAATTTTTTGGCGGATATCCGGATTAGCCGGATTTCTACGTAAATTGACATTTGTGGCGATTATCCTTTGATTAAGCCTGGCCAATAATGAAGTAATAAAACGTCAGCGGAAATTCAGCGGCGTATTCATCGCGCGGCGTCGGCTGAGGGTCAAGCTAGGTAGAAGGCAATCAAAGAACATAGTGCGTATATCAATGGAAAACGTATACTTTTATTCAGTAATCGAACCTACCCAAATCAGGTCGGTAGTTTTTTTTATCAAGATCAGTGTTCAATGTAAATTTTGTTGGTTTGTGTTGAAAATTGCACAGCATTAATTTTTGTGAAATATTTTACACAATTTGCTGCGTGTTAATTCTAAACTGCTATGCCGCGTCGTCAGATATCAGTGCAGTCGTGCGGCCGCGCAGCTTAAAGGGAACATTGTTTAGGAAAACCTCACCCAAAGAATAATGTAATATTTTAAATTAAATGCTATGCGACTGCAACGCTCTTCTAACAGTCTACCTATGAGATAAAAAAAAATTCTTTAAATTATTATTGTTAAACATCAACATGCGTCGCCTATGCTCCACCGATCATGAGTTTTAAGAACGACCGTGGTAACGCAAGAGGCGCATCAAGCGTAAATGCATAAATTTCTTACTGGAATGCGTATATGCAAAGGTTTAACTTGCGTGATACCTTTTCTAAATAATAGGGACACAATTCACACCTTATTGTAAAAGTAAAGTTCAAACGTCGACATGTACACGAACAGTTGTCAACAAATTATTTGCATGACCAATCATTCCATGCACTTGAAACTGACAGTTGTAAAAATGTTGTGTGTGTGGAGAACTAACCTTCTCAAGTCTACACTGACAGTTGTCAAAGTGTTGTGTGTGTGGAGAACTTACCTTCTCAAATCTATAATACACCGACAGTTGTCAAAGTGTTGTGTGTGTGGAGAACTTACCTTCTCAAGTCTACACCGACAGTTGTCAAAGTGTTGTGTGTGTGGAGAACTTACCTTCTCAAGTATACACTGACAGTTGTCAAAGTGTTGTGTGTGTGGAGAGCTTACCTTCTCAAATCTATAATACACCGACAGTTGTCAAAGTGTTGTGTGTGTGGAGAACTTACCTTCTCAAGTCTACACTGACAGTTGTCAAAGTGTTGTGTGTGTGGAGAACTTACCTTCTCAAGTCTACACTGACAGTTGTCAAAGTGTTGTGTGTGTGGAGAACTTACCTTCTCAAGTCTATAATACACCGACAGTTGTCAAAGTGTTGTGTGTGTGGAGAACTTACCTTCTCAAGTCTACACTGACAGATGACTTGCACACTAGGTCTTCTCTCCACGACAGCTTGGGGCAGGGTGGGGAGGTTCAATCCAGACAAACGTGTCTCGTCTTCTCTGACCCACTTGCGGCGCTTCTTCTCTTGCTCCTTCATGAACGTGCGCATGGTGATGTCCATGGAGTTCAAGGCTTGTTCCTTTCGGTGATCTAACGAGGCCAACTGTTCATAAATACATTATATAATCATTATTTGACGTTCCAATATTTTGAACCACAGGGAAACTCTACTGAATGTTAAACGCAGGATTTACCCGTGCTTTAATCATTCCGTAAATACCCTCTTGTACTTACATTTTGCACATCTGAACTGCGATACATCACAAAAGTAACACGGCAAAGCCCTGATGTGTTGATTAATATTGAATTTGAAAGAGTTGTCCTTGCACATCAAGATTGACAAAACCAACTCCAATATGAAATAAGTATTGTATGTAGAAGAGATTTAGATGATGACCAAGAACATCACCAAGAAAGTCCCGACCTTCGTAAAAACAATCTGAAAATGATTTTTCAGAACCACTGGCACTATTCCCTAAAAGTAACATTGGGCTAATACTTGGAAACTTCCTATTGCGGACGAGTAAATGGGGTTGGACAGTGCGCACCTTATGCCGAATTCAAACCAATATGACAACACAGACACTGGTGGACCATTCAAGGCAGCTAGACAACTGGTATCCCCCGAAATTCTTGGCGGCGCCGCCCTGAGACAAAAATAAAAGGTGGGGGGGGGTAGCTACAACTGGAAACAACTACAAATAAAGTCTCTAGACCGAAAGATCTGGAATTCTGTAATCGGCAGGACATATTCCAACATTGGTAATGGGCTTTTGATAACGGAAGTTCAACTTCAATACTTTTCCCGTACTTCTGTCAGGAACTTATAATATTACGATAAAGAAGTTCCTATCGAATTACCTTCATCTGGAGATGTCTGCTCTGGCTCGAGTTCTCGTACAGTATGGTATTGGTCAGCCTCGTTTTGGGCAGCACGTGTCTCACGCACAGAAACTGCTTCATGTTGATGTTAGGGCTCGAACCGGTGTCTATGCTGTCCAGTGTTGGTAGGGGGGACACGGACGTCCCGCCGACCTCAACATTGACGGACATTGTCAGCAAGGTATGGGTCACCTCTTGGTCCAGTAGAGATCTCTTATCTTAATGGCCTTGGACTAAGATACTCTCAATTATATCTACTTGGATCTTGCATTCATTATCGCATGGAGGCTAGGTTGCTTTAGTTTAATCCTACACGGAATATGATCAACACTTGAAAAAAAACATGATTTATTAAAAAAATTACAATAACTTACTCGATTCTTTTTAAGTGAAGAACACAATAATTAATAAATTTTGGCATACGGTAAATGTTTACAGACTGAACTACTACTGGATTAAAGGAAATATTTTATTTAAAATGATAAGAATAAAAATAATAAAATAATTAATTAATAATATTTAAAAATATTATAATAATAATAAAATTAAAACATACTTAACTATTTATAATTTCTATTTTTATTAAAATCATAGATATATTTCTTTTAAAAAAAACAACAACTAACAACAGAAACACCTATGCTTGAATGATCGCTGGCAGTGCAACGGTAACTTACGGTGCTTGCTGTAATCAAGTCACGCACGGCTTGTTTCAAGACAATGGTCACTGGATATACCCCATTAGTTCAATGATCGATCGCGGCTATTTAATGAAGTGATCGTAAATAGTTTCAGCAAGGCCATTTGTAAATAGGGGTGTACCGGGTTCAACTTTTTGAAATCCGGCTGGAGCCGCATTCACCCGGATTTAAGAAGTGAAATCCGACCGGAGCCGAAGCCGGGGCCAGATTTGTAAAACTGGCCGAATTCCGGATTTTCCGGAGCCATTACATTTATAATTATTTTATCGTAAAAAATCGGCCAGCCGGATTTGGCCGGATTTATGAAGTAATATTTTGTGGAGCTTAAGCCAGCGCAGGATTTGTAAAAATGGCCAGATTCCGGATTTGTCCGTTAACCCCTATCTGTAATACATAGATAATCCTTAAACAAGCTACTTATTATGGACTATAAATGTGGGGAAAATCATTTTCAACGAACTATTGAATAATTATATGATTTTATTTTTCCTTATGACCAGCCTTTTGATCACAATGTAAGATAGACCTTTGAATTTGTTTTTGTTTTGTGTTTTGCTTTGAAATAATCTTTCCATTTTACCTTGTCTAACGTCAATGTAGCTCCATTTATAAAAAAAATCCAACGTATCTTTTTCATTTGTTAGTTTTGATTTCTTGAGTATTCCACAGACCTTTATGCCTATTAAACTTTGAGTTGTTTACTATTTTTACAGGAAAAGTGCTGAAAAATAGGTGTCAGTAGAATGAATTCGTATGTTGTACCAGGTCAAGTTATGTGATGATATCATTAGGCACTATAAAATGTTCCTTAACTTTCATTTACACTATGGAGGCTTCAGTAAGAATGTCTAATTGGAATGAGACTTATAGTTAAAACTACAACAATAAAACCATAAACAAATATTGAAAAAAATTATATTGAAGATAAAATCAGTTAAAAAAGATTTATATAATATACCCTCCAACTTTATTACTTGCTTATTGCTGCCATGGTTTAAACTGACATAGGTTAATATTTAACGGGGTTAAATTTTTAATGTTTTACATAAAAGTCAGGGGGTGTGAGGGAGGCAAATTTTTAAAAAAAGCATTCATATCTGAGAAATTAGTGTAACATGTTTTGAAAAACTCACCTGATAAAAGCTCAACTAAAAACGATTTAGGAAATACGTTTCAACCTCTGACACTGTTAAGAATAACCATCGATTTTTTTACAATGAATCAGACTGACGTTATTGGTCGCACTCATTCAATCGCGACCTAATCAATAGCTAATACATTATGGGTGTGTTAGTAATCTGTTCTTGTTGGTAAAAGAATGTCAAAGGCTTATTGATGGGATGACGGGCCGTGAGGGCTGATTGTGTGGTGTTGGAAGCTTCCAATAGTATTATATATATATATATATATATATATATATATATATATATATATATGTGTGTGTGTGTGTGTTTGTGCGTGCGTGTGTGTGTGTGTGTGTGTGTGTGCGCGTGTGTGAAAACGTTTATTCTGAGTACTCGTCGGGCCAGAACTCCCAAGCATCTACACAAACCTGATGCAGTCCCAACTACACTGGGTTGGGCAAGTCGAGCGCGCGCCAGACCACCGGCCCCAAAAGAGCCTCTTCTATGGCGAAGTTAAAGATGGACGGAGGGCCCTCCGAGGTCAAAGACAGACTTACAAATATACGCTGAAGACCACATTGGAGACTAATGGAAATCGGGATAATTGTGAGAGCTTCTTGGTGCCTAACAACACAGAAATGGGCAGCAACTTGTGAAGCAAACAAGCTGTAAATTCCAGTAGACTGGCCTAGGATGATCGTGCTGGAAACACTCCTAATTGCATGCTATCTCTTGTTCGTCTTTTGGACGCACCTCGCCGATCAATAACAAACAACACCAAAAAACAAAACAAAACAACAACAACAGAATAGAGGAGAAAAATCAAATATTTATTATGTAGCACGAAATTAGAACTCCCCAAAATTGTACCACACAGTGCTTTCAGTAGTGTTTTATTAGTGCGTAAAATAGATTTCGTAATTCTAAAAAGGCTGCGGCTATTCGGACCCGGGCGGGTCCCACTAGATTAAAAGTGTATTCGGACCCAGCGCAAGTCACAGTGTAGCACTAGTACAAGGGTGCAACCTGCAGCCGTACGGCCGCATGCGGCCGTGGGCACGAAAATGTGCAGCCGTGGAAATCTGTTTAATTTATAATAACCTGCGGCCGTGGAAATCTGTTTAATTTATAATAACCTGCGGCCGTCAAATATTTGCCATTTGGCAATATATTATTTAAATTTGTAAACGAAATATCGAATATTCATTAACACTCTTAAACACTTGTTATTGCGAAAAAAATTACGACTCTGGCAGCTGTAGCGTTAGCTGCAGTGTTTAGCGCCCATAGACATTGAAATAGCGCAGCTACTCATATTCATTCGCTCCCTATCCACAACATTTGAAATCTGCGAGGATCTGCTCTCCATTCAGACACTCATTACTTGAACTCGAGGAGAAGAAATATTTTGGCAGTTGAAAAAGCTTGCATCGACTCGCAAGTTGATCTGAAGAATTTGTGAGGCATCTGTATAGAGGCGCGCCTGTCATGGTTGGTAAGCAAAATGACTTCGTGGCTAGATTTTCCGATTATGTGTTGAAGGATCACGGTAATGACCAGCTCAAAAATGTGCACTGAATTATTCACCAGGAGGCGCTATGTTCTAAATCTGTTGATTTGGATAAAATTCTGAAGGATGTGAATCGCATTATCCTTTTCATTTGCGCGAATGTTCTTCACCACCGCCAATTCATACAAATTCTTCACACAAATGATTCGTCGGTTGAAGATATTCTGTACCACACCAGTGCTCGATGGTTGTCTTAGGGAGAAACATCTCGCCGTGTTCTGCTGCTACGAAAAGAAATACTGGAATTTTATGCCACGAAAAACAAGGAAAGCCCACTGCAGAACCAGGCCTTCTTAACATCTCTATAGTCTTCCTTGTAGATTTGTTAATTTATATCAACTGCCTCAACGAGTCTCTGCAAGGCAAAGGAACAACAGCTTGCCTCATGCACAGAAGAGTACAGGATATCTGTGACAAATGTCGTCTGCTACAAAGTCATATCCAACAGCTCAATCTCTATAATTTCCCACAACTCACCGCTCTAATCGAGAGCCATGAAATAAGAAAAAATGAAATTTCGGCTACATCCTTTTCAGGCGTCCTCGAAGCGCTGTTGATGGAATTCGCAGAACGTTTATAAGATTTCGACAAAATTTCAGAAAATATGAAACTCGTTGCTTTTCCACATGTGGTTGAGACAGAGAGAGCGCCGTAGGATGTCCTAATGGAACTGATCGAACTAAAAAATAACGCGCAGCCTGTGAAGAAATTCGAGGACAAAAACATCTACTGGAGACATGGAAAGTAGCTGTGGAGTATCCCAAGCTTAGCGAAATAGCAAGAAACACTCTAGTGCTGTTTGGAAGCACTTACATGTGCGAAGCGTCATTTTCACGAATGAAATATCCAACCGTCTGGTGGACACCGTTCGCGTTAAGAATACGACTGATGATCTCCAGCGAGGGCCCGGACTTTGCGCGACTCTCTGCAAACATCCACGAGCAAGGCAGCCCCTAATTTCCAGAACTCTGAACTGCTAAGTTACATGGACAGTGTTAATGAAGAAGCTTCTCACTTATTCAATTATCATGTTCTTAGTGTACTAATGCCACTTTAAAATATACTCATGCTGTACTTGGTGTGACATTATGTTAGGTTTACATGACAATGTTCAATAAAGTAAAAATATAAGAGAATATCAATGAAAATGTTTTTGTTTGTCATTAAGCACTGTGTTTGCCTACAATACATTATGATTATATCATTATTATCTCGCGTTGACTATTACCAGAGGTAAATTTTTGATAGTGACCGTTTCGTTTTTCAGTGAAAGATTTTTGGCGACCGTCGCAAAAGTAATTTTTTTAATGCGGCCGGGAATAGCCCAAAGGTTGCGCATCCCTGTACTAGTATATGGCTGGAAATTAAAATTATGTTGTTAATTTAATTTTTTTGGGCATGTTTTAAAGGTATTTTTAAGCTAGGGGAGAAAAGGTGTAGAGAAAAAAGTTGAAAAAGGAGTACATTCAATTAAACGGCGAAAATCGATAACGAGTGACGAACTATACAAATATCAATGGGCAGTTCGTCCAATCGTATAGGTCAATTGCGCCGCACCTATGGTCGCGTCGCAGTGGGATGAACGTGATTCATTTCAATATTATCCAATGATAAAAGGGTTATAATAAAAAAATAAAAAAATAAATAAAAATTCGAACCCTTAACTACCACGCCAGCGATCCTGCACAACATTACCATACCACCAGGAAGGCTTGTTAAAATATGTGCTTGTACACTTACAAAGAAAATCCTTTAATATTATCGCTTATTACGCTTAACAAACTAAGTTTTTTAATTACTGAGACTGTCAGGTCCGAATAGCAATCACAGGTTATACGGAACCGGGTCCAAATAGCCACTTCCTAAAATCCACCAAATGTGTAAAAAAAACATATAGTAGGCCTATAGTTACTTCTTCCTTTTTAAATGTTTATAGTTTATTAAATAAAAAAGTCTATGCCAACACTTTTTAATAAATAAAAAGTAATGATAAATCATTTAAAGACCCAATCTGAAAAAGGACTAAAAAGGTGAAACAAATATTTTGGCAACCAGTCTTATTACAAAAGAATGTGTCTGGAAATTAAATAGAAACCATGCAGCATATTCGGCTTAAACATCCTGGTTAGATGTAGTTACTTGTATCTGAGAGATTAGGACATTTTTTCTTTACACAATTTACAGACCTTAAAGAATGGAGTTTAATTTATTAACACCGTTTCGGAAATGAATTCCGGTGAAAAAAGAAGTTAAAATATCTTGATTTGTAAAAAAAATATTCTTTTTTAACATTTTACCACTCTATGAAAACCATAAAGACTTGATTATTAAAATATTTTCAAGGCAATTCCTTATCTAAGACTTAAAGCTTTACGGGGAACATAATATACTTATTGTGACCTGAATTGTTTTTTCATCCATTCGAAAAATAATTTATAAATTGTCCACCTTACAAGGGAAGCAAGCAAGAGTGAAATTTGTAAGCTTAAATTGTTTGATTAATCCCACCTGCGAATTTAAAGATTTACTAAATTTAACGAGAAGTTAGAATTAAATATAATAATATTTTAAAATAAATTATGCACAGAAATAGAATGCAAATATTCAAAATTTTGAAACGTCTTCATTTACAAGCGTGCTGATGAAACAACTATTTCACAAAGTACGACAATGCTAATGTACGCTTTTATCAAAATTTGTCCTTTGAAATTACAATTTTAGAAGAATGGAAGAGGCTGCACAATTCAACAAAGTAATTGAAATAAAAGAACTAACAAATTGAAGTGATGGGGGCACGGTGGTCGAGTGGCATGCGCGCTCTGATGGTGTACTGAGAGTCGTGGTTGTTTAGTCTCTGTGAAGGCTGAGACCCTTTAGAGAGGCAAAATGTTGTCCCTGAGTCCACCCAGCTCTAATGGGTACCTGACATAATAAGTGAAATAGCAGAAATGATTCATGATGATCAGATTATTAATAGTGGGAATTAAATAAATTGAAGACCTTTTTATTAAGGATCCACCCCATCCACCCGACCCCCCATCTAGAAAAGTTTGATATGAATCCTTCTTTCAATGTTTTGTTTTTCCACAATGACCCTATCATGTCCATTGTTTGCACAACTTTAGAAATTTAGGTGACAAATCAGATTTTATCATAAACATTTAATTTTAACAGACAGAAACCAAATAAAATATTTTTTATCATTACAGTAACGTAGTCAAATAAAATAAAAACTGAAGAACCATTTTAAATATATAAGTTTTAATTCATGAAATATTTTAATAGTGGTAAACAAATGTTAGTCGATTAAAAGGTGATAGTGTTTTTCAAAACTTGGAATGTTAATTTATTTTTTATAGATGAACATATTCATTACATGTATCTAAATAATAAATAATGTACACACGACAGCGCAAAAAATGTGTTGTTTTATTTTGTCGCAAAAATGAAATGTTTCGTTATTACAGCACGAAAGAATGAGGTAAATACTGTGGCCTTACAGCAAGAAACACAAAGCCACTGGTAACACCAAACAATTATATTTCCATTCTATCATTTTCACTTTCCCTTTGTCAGAATGTCTTAATTTTTAAATCCCTTATATTAACTTCGAAATCTTGTCTGTCGTCATCTCATCATCTCTCTCTCTGTCGTTCGCGGGCGGGCGGAAAAACAAAAGTAAAAAATGTCCACTTCCCTTGATGCCAACGAGCTGAAATGTTGCACATAGACTGGTGTCACTTAACAAGGCATCGTATAAAAACTTCAGATCGATCAAACGTACCGTAATTAAATTAATGCATTTTTAGTTTATCTCTATAAAACATATGTAATTCAAAATTCACGGTTTGTTATTGATTTTCTTTTACCTGCCAGTTGAGTTCACGCGTTGACGCCATCCATAGACTTGTCCCTTCCCCGGTTTTTAAAGCCAGGGTATATCACTCGGTGTCAGTCCGTAAATGTTTGTCACGTTTGAACAGAATCAATACTTTTAGTTATATCTCATATATAAGGGATTTATAGTGAAAAACTTTGTTTTTAAATCCCTTATATTAACTTCGAAATCGTGTCTCTCTCTCTCTGTCTGTCGTCATCTCTGTCTTCGGCGGGTGGAAAAACAAAAGTAAAAAATGACCTACTTCCCGTAATGTCATCGAGCTGAAATTTGGCACATAGAGCTGTGTCACCTAACAATGCATCGTATCAAAATTTCAGATCGATCGAACGTACCGTAACTAAATTAATGCATTTTTACTTTATCTCTATACAACGTATGTAATTCAATTTCACTGTTTGCTATTGTTTTTTTTTCAGGTGACAGTTCAGTTCGCGCGTTGGCGCGATGTACCGGCGTGCTTTTTTTTACATTTTACGTGTCACGCTGAGCTCGGTCCAGCGATCGGTGACCAGACCTTTCCCATCCCCCCCCCCGGGTTATAAAGCAAAAGGGAGTTAAGACATATTCAGTCGGTAAATGTTTGTTGCGTTTGAACATAATCAATTTTGTTAGTGATGTCTCATATATAAGGGATTTATAGTCAAAAACGTTGTTTTTACGGTATTGTTTTATTAAATCCCTTAAATTAACTTCACCGTCTTGTCTGTCGTTCGCGGGCGGGCGGAAAAACAAAAGCAATAAGTAAAATGTAAAAAAAATCTTTTTTTAAAAAAGGACAAGCTTTTATTTACATATAGAAATTGCACTAAATATGTATAATACAAAAAAACAAAACATTTTCCCCTAACTGAAAATTGAACCTCGTACCCCCATGTCGGCAATCGATCACGCTTATATTTCGGCAAGAAAGACTTGATTGTGATAGTACTTTTTAAAAGTTATAATAATTGTATCCCTCTAGGGCGAATTGAGGCATGGTTCATTGACGCAATTGATAATATTTTATAGAGACAAAAACTAAAAGTGCAATAATTTCAATACGGTACATTCGGTCGATCTGTAATTTTGATACAATGCATCGTCATCCAAGATCTATCTGTGGTAAAATTTTTAGATCGCTAGGACCATTAGAAGTGGTATAATTTTACGTTTCAAGTTTTGAAGGAAGGATGGAAGGAAGGGTGGATGGATACAACATACAAACATTGTGACTTAAATAAAAGCGTGTAATAAAAAATGACCCACTTCCCGTGATGGCCATCGAGCTGAAATTTTGCACATAAACTCGTGTCACCTAACAATGCATCGTATCAAAATTTCAGATCGATCAAATGTACAGTAGTTTAATTAATGCATTTTACACGCTTTTATTTAAGTCACAATGTTTGTATGTTGTATCCATCCATCCTTCCATCCATCTTTCCTTCAAAACTTGAAACGTAAAATTATACCACTTCTGAAGGTCCTAGAGATCTAAAAATTTTTTTATCACAGATAGATCTTAGATGACAATGCATTGAAACCAAAATTTCAGATCGATCGAATGTACCGTATTGAAATTATTGCATTTTTAGTTTTTTAGTTTATCTTTAAATAACTTAATGTATCCGTCTGCTTTGTTTACATTCACACGTCACTGAATTTACTCCAGCCATCCATGACCACATCCCGTGTTTTAAGGCGATCGGAGTTTAGTCACGCTCAGTCTGTAAACGTTTGTTGCGCGTTGTGTATTATTTTGATCATTATAAATACTTTTATAGATGTCTCATATATAAGGGATTTATAGTAAAAAAAATTTGTTTTTACGGGGTTGTTTAATTAAATCCCTTATATTAACTTCACCGCCGTCTCTCTCACTCTCTCTATCGTTCGACAGTTTCCTTGATGCTATCGAGCTGAAATTTTGCACATAGACTTGTGTCACCAAACAGTACATTGTATCGAAATTTCAGATCGATCGAATGTGCCGTAATCAAATAAATTAATGCATTTTTAATTTATCTCTATATAACGTATGTAATTCAATTTCACAGTTGGTTATTGTTTTTCTTCCACGTTTTAGTTGAGTAAACGCGTTGACGCCACATATCGATGTACCGGCGTGCTTTTGTTTACATTTTACGTGTCATGTTGAGCTCGGTCCACCGATCGGTGACCAGACCTTTCCCTTCTCCCCCGTCCCCACCCCCCCCCCGCCCACGCCGGTTATACAGCAAAGATGAGTTAAGGCAGATTCAGTCTGTAAATGTTTGTCGCGTTTGAACATGATCAATACTTTTAATTATGTCTCATATATAACGGATATATAGTGAAAAAATTTGTTTTTACGGGGTTGTTTAATTCACTATTTTACTCTCAACTGAAGTCTCTCTCTTTCTCTTTCTCTCTCGCTCTCTCTCTCTCTCTCTCGCTCTCTATTCCTGTCTTTTTCTCTCTCTTTAGTTTTCTTTGTTCTTAATCTCTTTTACTCTATTCAAAGATTCTCTCTCACACATACTCTTTAACCCATTAGGGCTATCTTGAGGAATCTGTCGGACTCAAAACAATATTTAACTCTCTCTCTATATATATATATATATATTATAATTTCACAATGTAAACAACGAATGACCGTGGTATTTTATGTACACCTGGACAAAATTTTCTGGAGAAAGACTTTTTAAGGTACCACTAGGACGTGCGTAGCAGGACCATTGAACCATTTCGTCATTGGAAAGCAGGCTCTGATTTCATTGTTTACAGTCATCAATAAAATTCCAATATTTTATTCGTTTTAAAACAAAACAATTAATAACATTTTGACATTACATGTACATGAAAGCGCCAATGGAAACTGGGGTAGAATTAAGAAGCGTCACACGCTCGCTAAAGGTTATCAGCAGAAACTAGAGCCATGTTCAAGAAATGTTTCGAATTCCGGGACTGAGTTTCGTTTAGTGAAGGATTGCAAGGACTTTCCGTCCTCTGGTTCAGATCGGGACCTCACCATTTTGGGCCCTAAGCTTTCCACGTGTAGGATCTCCGAAGCTGTGATACCACTGTGTCCGAACACGGTACCTCCCGGCCCTGTAAGCGGTTTTCTCTGTGACAGCTTCTCCGCATCAATGTGCGAGGCGTGCAAGTGAGGCTCAGAGATGCCTCTGGTGGGTCTGCTCTCTGCAACAGTAGGGTTCACCCGTGCCCCTCCTCTATGCAGTGAATCCGAGAGTGAAACTGATCTCTGGCACCCCGTAAATGCCCCATGCGATGTCACAAAGATGTTCTCCCTCGCTCCGGGCGCTGATGATTCGCCCACTCGAAATTTCGACCGTTGCAGCTTCTTGAGAATGGACCTTTTCCCGGGATTGTGTGACCTTTGAACCTTCAGAGTCGTCTCATAAACGTAGCCACCCACCACCCCAACGCTGTCGGAAGCCCTCCGGCCACTCTCAGGGAAAGAATTCCCGGACAAGTCCTGGTCACTTACCACTAGGCTGTAAGCGCTGGCGTTCTCACTCGGGCCCCTGTATGAGGACCTCTCACAGTCGGTAGAGACGAAAGAAGTCGTGGAGCTCTTCTTGCACGCATCGGACGTGTACAGCGACGTCGTCACCGTGGACAAATTCAGTTTCCCGGGAACGTTCTTCTTGTCCACACTGCCCCCCGACTTGGCCTGGGACGTGCTGCCGTTCATGGCCTTGGCCTCCTCGTCCCTGAAACCCTGCGAGAACTCATTGTTGGCGAGGTCGTACTCGTCTTTGCTGCTGTTGTCGCCGTTGTGGAGGAGGAGTTTCTTTCCGAAGGGCAGCAGCGAGCAGAAGCCGGACCTGAAGTGGCTGTTCATGGCCACGTAGATGATTGGGTTCCAGATGCACGAACTCTTCGCAATCAGCGCTGGAATGGTTTCCACGAGGCGAGACATTTCAATGCGTGATCCGAAGGCCAGGGAGAAGCTGACCACGGCGTAGGGCATCCACGATACGACGAAAAACCCTGAGGATAAAAATTATGCAGGATTTAAAGTTAAACAAGAAATGTTAATGTATTTGTGATATCTCTCTCTCTATATCTCTCTATATATAAGACGCATTTGTTGTCTGTCTGTCTGTCTGTTCCCTAATAACTCAAGATCCAGACAACCAAATAACGTGAAATTTGGTACACATACACAAAATTACATGGGAAAAGTTCTTAAACTTTCGTTCCATATATATAAGATACTGGGGACCGGGGGCCCAAAATGTAGTTTTTTCCTTATATGAGCTTGATAAAAAAAATTATCCCATTTCCCGTGTAGTTAGAAGCATGAAACTTTCGGTTGTGTTTAAGTATCTTTTCGCGATGGTAATATGTAAAAAAATTACATAAATTATCACTCAGTCTCTTGGGATTGCTGGTGTAGACTTGCAGACACCATGCTTTTCTCATGGACACTTGTATGTGGCCTGCTCCAGAGTTGGCAAAGAGGAAAATCCTTTTGTACACACTCCAAATGGAACTGCCAAAATGTTGTCTATCACATTGCTTTAAGTTAAATTTACCCTTTTATTGCATGCAAATAAACAGTTTTGTACGGTTCTACAGAAAACCTTTTTTTTTAAACCCGAGAAAAAGCCGTGTACTTGCCACTAGTATTTATTATAAACGAAATTACGTCGAACATATTTTTTATGCATTTTTATATTATAACTCTTTTATAATTCCTTTCATTATTTGGGGAAAATTTTAAAAATGACCCCCCCCCCGCCCCACACAGACACAAATGACTAACCTATCATTACTATAACTGTCTTTATCATTCGACATTCAATCAAGTAGTGTTTACGGAAATTCTTCATGAAAGTCCCTCGAAAGATCTTCCTGACCTGAAATAAAACAAAAACAAAAAAAAATATTATTTTAATATAATAAGACTTAACCACGAATATCTTTAAAGAAAAAAAAGTATAACAAAGATGTCAGTGAGATCATCCATCAAACAGATGCCATTAAGTGGGTACATATCAATAAAGCGTCTGTTCAAATAGAAAACACATTGCAATGGAGTAATTTCATATCCTGGTTCATTTAACACTGTGGTCGATACGAAATTGACGGTCTTAACAACGCTGACTGTTGCATAGAACCATTAAGTCATTTGGAAGTGAATAAAAATAAGATTTTCTTAAAACATGGGAATACGTTTCACAACCCATCACAAACAGGCCTCCTCTCCCCTCCACACACACACACACAAAGTTGTTTATAATTATTGTAGACACTTTGTCTGGCTGAAGCACAGGTAGTGGAGGAGGGTGCGTGCTGAATCTCATGGGTAGGACTGGCTGAAGCACAGGTAGTGGAGGAGGGTGCGTGCTGAATCTCATGGGTAGGACTGGCTGAAGCACAGGTAGTGGAGGAGGGTGCGTGCTGAATCTCATGGGTAGGACTGGCTGAAGCACAGGTAGTGGAGGAGGGTGCGTGCTGAATCTCATGGGTAGGACTGGCTGAAGCACAGGTAGTGGAGGAGGGTGCGTGCTGAATCTCAAGGGTAGGACTGGCTGAAGCACAGGTAGTGGAGGAGGGTGCGTGCTGAATCTCATGGGTAGGACTGGCTGAAGCACAGGTAGTGGAGGAGGGTGCGTGCTGAATCTCATGGGTAGGACTGGCTGAAGCACAGGTAGTGGAGGAGGGTGCGTGCTGAATCTCATGGGTAGGACATTGTGTAAGGAGGATGAAGAGGGCGAGGGGAGATACGTATTATTAACTTATATTCAAGGGAGGGTAACATCACAATTACACGTATTTCCATTAGAGCCAATAAAAAGGTAGATATACCCAACTGTATGGGAACATGTGTATTTAGCTAGTAAATACTTAATTTTTCGTAAAATTGGACGCGGGCGACCGGGCGATTGATCTTTATGTTCAAGTGCCAAGACTGTAGAGATAGATAACATCCTTTCTAATTAGTAATGAAATCGATCGTTCTGTTAATTGACTTGGTTGAGTATTAATGCATGTATACACCCCCAGTTCACAAAATTCGATTTGATCCAATCAAGGTATCATTAAGTCAGGGAAGATAATCTCTAAACCGAATTCGTTCAGCAGTACGGGTGATTGACCAAAGTAAACTATGTCTGAAGAATACTTGAATTAGCATAACGTGGTGATATCTCGATCATTTAGATGTTTCCTGTACCGTATAACGTGAGCCACATTAAAAGCTTTTTTTCTTTCTTGAGATTGATCAAAGCGTTTGTTTAGTTGACACTCTCAACAAAATCACAAGAAAATAAAAACGATTAAAAGACACAGTGCACAATTTTACTTTATTATCCACTGTAATACATCAGTACAGAAGCAAAGACCAAGCATATTCCTTCAGTCTGTGCATTTAGGTATATATTTTCATATTACGGGCTTTCATGACACTGCTTATTCTGATGAAACTGCCTTTGGAAATGGAAAATTCTACTCTTTATTTATTTGCTGCCCCTGCCTTCATATGTTACTGTATAGCCAAGATGCTTGATTGTTTTCGCCTTCATTAGATGGAGAGAAAGGACCCTGCATGCTCGGTTTTCCTAAAGAGTGCCATTACTTCAAGTTTTTCAGTCGGCTCGCACTTCAACCCCTTATTTTGGAATAGTTTACAGGGCGCTATCTGAATCTGCTGTTAATACACTGTCGTCTGTGTAGCTCAAATTATTTATATGCTTATATCCAACTTTAATACCACTAGGGGTGTACCAGATTTTGACTCCGGCTCATTCGGAATCCGGCAATTTTAAAAAATCCAGCTCCGGCTAAGGCTCCGGCAGAATTTTACTACATAAATCTGGCCAAATCCGGCTGGCCGGTAGAACTATAAAATATATATTTAAATGTAATAGCTCCGCCTCCGGAAAATCCGGAATCCGGTCGTTTTTACAAATCTGGCTCCGGTCGGATTTCACTTCATAAATCCGGCAGAAAAAAGCCGGATATCAAAAATTTGAATCTGGTACACCTAGGGGTGTCAATTTGTTGAAAAAGCTGCCCGGGTACCCATGAAAATTTCGAACGGGTACCCGGGTAACCCGTTCTAAACGTCGCATAATTTTCCCCGTCATGACCGCTATACAGTGCAACCTAGACACCCTCCATGCACCTCATTTCACACAGTAGTAGTAGCCAACGGCTTGCTTCCAGTAACACTATTACTAATGCACTACAATTAACTATAATGCACTAAAAACTTTTATTCAATTCCTGCTGTAAATGCTTTCGTCAAAATCATAAACTAAAACTACAGTAAACTGAACATGCAAACAAAATGACAACAGCAATGACGTAACGTTCAGCGTCATACTACTCATACCTTTAATGTTAATATCCACTTGGCGTCGGTGGTCAATGCTAAGGGCAATGACGGATGCAATACTGCGGTAAATCTCAAGTGATCGTGCTTTGGTCAGTGTTACTGCTTTTGTTATTAATGTTAACACCAAAATATTTCTGATATTGGGTGGGTCGGCGTTTTTTTTATCAATATCAATTTTATGAATAGCGTTCAGATGGCGTTTTATCGCGCTGGGTTGCCACCCTTCGCAGACACAATTTCATTACAATGGTTGCATTTTGCCGTGTCACTGTCAACTCACTTGGCATGACATCTTACCCATCTTATTAACTTTAAAAACTGACAACTTAGGGTGTATGTATATCAATTTTTGGGCTAGGCAAACACGTGTTAATGAACACAAGGAACCACCGCGAATGCGAGGGGTGGGGGTTATAGCGGTGCTTCTCAAAATTGTGGTCCGCGGAAGTTATCAAGAAAGGAGAGAGAAATATAATTTTAATCCTCCAATTGCTACCAATAATACTAACACAATAGAATTTGCAATTTTTGACAATAAGCTAATAAATGAAAGAAATAAAAGGAAATAAAATACATTTCGCTACCATGTAAGTACCGGGAAAATAGTGTACCGGTTCCTGGTGCAATGGAAAAAATTCAAATTGCTGCCGGTCCGCCATACTAAAAAGTTTGAGAAGCACTGGGTTATAGGAGTGAAGAGAGATGGGGGGGGGGTAAAAACGACATTAGATAGTATCAATCGGTGACCCACTGTCGGCTATTTCAAAGCAAAGTTAGTGTCAAAGCCAATGTGCTTTTATGAAAAGAAAAAAAAACACGGCCTCTTTCTTCTCTATGAAGTCCATCCTCACGGCGACGTCTGCCCATCCTACACTATGTTAGTAACTATTTAATTTATTAAATTTAAATACTGATAACCTTGTACGCATTAATAACATCAGTTTTTCTAGGTCACCACGTGTTACTGAAGACAAGAAGTATTTTAGCGAATGCAAGGAGTGAAGGGAGGAGAGAGGGGTAGATAAGCAACATTAGCTAGACTACTAGTATCAATCGGCGTATTTCAAAGCAAAAGTTAGTGTCAAAGCAAGAGGTTTTTTTAAACAAACATAGCGTCTTTCATCTCTAAGCAGTCCATCCTTATTTTTGGCAGAGGACTTTTGTTTTCTTTATAGTATTCTTTTAAAGGACTAAAACCTTTTTGTGTTTTGCGATTTCTGTTTCACGTTGAGAGAAAAAGGATGTATTAAAATACATTGTAATTTGTTGGGACCGTATTTTATTTCACATTGACAGATACTTCCCGTTGACAGAGTCTGATATTTCTCCATAGATGTACTTCACAGCTCATTTAAAAAAAACAAAAAATTTCATTTGATAAATTGTTTCGCGACCCACAATGTAAACACAAAAAATCCGCATGGGAGCCGAAGTTTGGCCTCCGTTAATATAGAATATAGACATTGAAGCCACATTTTCACGGGTACCCGGGTGGAATTTTACTACCCGGGTAATCACACGGCAACGGGTACCCGGGTCCCGGGTACCCGTTGACAGGGTTAGGTACACCCCTTAATACCATCTAGATGTTCGATATTCTGGAGTATTATTTTACTCTGGATGCTGAATAGGTCTGGTGATAAAAAGTAAATATGAATGAATCTTCTCTTTATTGGTCTGAAAACACTTAGGCCCCTTTAATGTCTTAAATAGCAGATTCTTGCTCACAGGATATATTTCGTATGATTCTGAGGTGTTAACCATCTTTGTCCAGATACAGGGTGTCCCAAGAATTACAAATCTTTAAATGATCCTGGATAAGACTGCACTTAAGACACATCTTTTCAACATTTATTTTCAAAATTAATTAAACAACATTTCTTGTAAATGATTAACGTAGCTTATGTATAACGTACTGTAATTTTTGTGTTTGTTATGATATGAAAGTTAATTTAATATTTATAGGTATGTTATTTCTTTCATGTAAAGCGCTGTGAGCCCAGTTCCTTACTGGGATACAGCGCTATATAAATAATCAATGTATTTATTTATTATTATAAAACGAGCTAAGAAGTGTGTCAGAAATGGCGGCGATTACTTTGATACGGTGTCTGCCTAGGCTCTGACAGACGAGGAACACGCTAACAATACTCGAAAAATAATCCCCTGAGTTCTGATCATTGGCAGTGCACGAGGAAACCTGTGACCGCTCAAATTAGTAGCGTTTTGGATTCAATCCGTGAGCGTTGTCAGCTGTGCATGGACCACAATGACCACCAGTTTGAACACTTTCAATAATTGGCTGGTTTCTACATTTGTTCACAGTATTTTGATGTATGAAACTTTACTGTATTATTATAAATGTTTGTGTTGTGGCCATTTAAAGAGTGTATGCATTTTCTTGGAACACCCTGAACACTAAAATTGTCAGAAAAAACAAAATGCGCCACAAAGCCAGACGCCTAATACAACTTGTAACTATACATCACTTGTCCAAAACGGGCACACGGTAAAACACACAAACATACACACATAAATATATATCATTTCTATTTTTTTAACTTCACTGCATAGATGTTTTGCTAAATTTTTTAAAAATGTCGTTCGATTTTAAGAAAGTCAACGAACTTAAGTTTTATAAATTTATTAAAATAAATTTTAGAAGGAATTATATTTATAAATCTTACCTAAAAACTAATAATATCACACCTGTCGAAAAAATTGCCGCATAATAATAACATTTACATTTGACAATATTTCTCTATTGCGCAATGTACAGTGCTTCAAAACTTAATTTAATAGTATTTGCATACATATTGATTTCTGTTGAGTTAATAAATTATTTTACTGGAACGAGAGCTCAGCGTCGAACCCTTCCCTTCCATGGATTCGGACCGGAGTTTGGTTTAACTTAGAACTATTCCTGGCCATTGAGGTCGCTCTGCTGCTCCCGTTCCACTCGAGAAATCCTAATTGGACTCATGATCAAAGCAACTTAATGCAATTTCTCTAAAAGCAATGAAAAGAAAATTCAAAAGATTGAGCAAATTAAAAAGTGTGCTGTTTGGTAAGTTCATCTACACGGTGGTCGAGTGGCAGCGCGCTCGACTGGCATACCGATGGTCACGGGTTCTAATCCCTGTGAAGGCAAGAATTTGTTCCCCGGGCCTAGGGCGTCCCTGAGTCACCCAGCTCTGAATGAGTACCTAACACTAGTTAGGCGGTTGGGTAATGAGTGGAACCCACAAAGCCGTGGCCTGTGAACGCTGCATCACTTGCCAACAGATCATATGTCATGGTCTGTAGACGCAATTATCTTCTGCATAGAAGGAGCGTCTGTATAGATAAGATAAATTACAGAAGATAAGATAAATCTATTTATATCCGAGCGAATAATGCAAATGTCAAGGATGGTCTTTTAATGTTTATTATTATTTTAATGTGATCCTATACATTTTTGGGGAGGAGAAGAGAGGGTGGTTATACAAAAACGCAATGTATCTACATATTATGTCACTAAGTCAGTGTCACCAATTGTACAAATAATTTCTATTTTAATATCTCCAAATTCTTAAAGCAATTTATTATTCTTATCGAATGTAGCTTGTGTTTAATAATATAAAGTCAAACATACGATAGCTTCTATTTATTATACTGAATTGGACTTTGATAAAGCTTTCAAATAAATGTCAAAATACGCAAACAATTTCTTTAATTAAAACAATGCATGTAGGCTAGATATTTTATTCTTTTTCTTCTATGTATGTTTTTTAGTTCTTGAGCCCATCTTTTATCTTTTCTTTTCTCTTCTTAATACGTTTCCGTATTTTAGTATTATAGTAATGTATAATTTAAGTTTAATTAAAATAATTCCTTCACCATTTATTTTTTTATTTTACCATAATTTTTTTACTTGTATTTTTAACTTTTAATTAGTTTTTAAAAAAAAATTAATTAATTAATCAGGAGAAGATTCGACAATAGGACAATCTTGTAAGAAAAATATATTCCTAATAACATTAATGACGCAACGATTATCGTAACACAATAAATTTACACCTTTACAAATTGTACACACGGTAAAGGAAACACTCATTTAGTGAATATTGATTATTATAAAACATTCAAATCACGAGAAAGATTTTAAATGACAAGAGATTATCTGGTAAAGTAAATGTAAATTTACGCAACGTCAGCTGGGCTTCAACGGTTTTGAAAGGACGCGATGACATTCAGGGTATTTCGTAATCTTGAACATCTTCCCTCTACGCCAACAAAATGGACTTCCAACACGGTACAAGAAAAGATTTACTTCCCGAAACAAGGAAGATAAAAAAATAAAATAAAAAAAATAATCGGTTTTAAAGACCTGCCTTTTGGCCTAGTTCAAATGTCAGTGTCAACATTCAAGAACAATCGTTGGATCGTGAAAGTGCCTAGTTTGGCCTATCTTTAAAAAGATATTGACGAAACATTATTTAAAGAGGCTTTTAACGCATGAGTAAGTGTTAGTATGATGATAAGGCAACAAAAAAAAACCACACAAATTTGACACAAAGGAGCTTTTCATACTTTCACGAATATAGAGAAAAACGAAACAAAACTCAAAAGGGGTTTTAGGACTTGAACTAATTATCTACTGTTAAAATGATAGGAGATACACTCTAATAAGCTTGTATTACCTGACAGAGAGTTAAAATAATGATGATACGCCATTATATTGTCATTATATTTTCACACGTCAGAGCATTAATCTGGTGAAACTAATACGCAAATTATGCTCATAACCTGACCTTTCACTAAACTAAAAATTATCCCGGCGAAGCTGAACAAAAAGGGCTGTTATCACCTGACCTACCGTTAATATGACGCTGTCGTCAAGAAACCCCTGGGGGGGAAAAAGTGAGCATGGTTGGGGGAGGGGGCGGTGGTTTCCGTTCGCCGTTGCTGACCTACCGTTAGAATGATGCTGGCGTAACAAAACCCCATGGCCATCAACGGGGCCAGGAAGCAGGCCAAGAATAATAATATGATGAAACTCCGGTAGAGAGGATCCTTACTGTTCCAAGTCACACTACAAGCAACACCTGGAATATTATAAACAAAAGCAGGGCATTCCACCTTGTATCTTAAACAAAGTAAGAGTTTTTAAGCACATCGTTAGCTAAAGAATTGCTGGCTGATGCATTTTTAAGATGTCGGGGAACTACTATAGAATGTACAAACAGCTTGTACAAACATCAGGCGTGAATAATACTATGTACACTGTGGAGTTTTGCACGTTTCGTGTTTATTTTTCAGTGCAGCAGCTGTGTCTAATGGTGATGTTTCAGGCGAGACTGGGGCATGCAATAAATATTTCATGACATTTACTTGATCCGCAAATAGCAGGGAATAAAGATTTGCAGTTTTTACGTAAATACATATTAATAAACTAAAATGTATATATGTACAGTCGAAATATTTATTGATGAAGAATTTTTTGTCAAAGTATCATTCAGTTAATACATAAAAATAGTTGACACAAAAACTTCTTAGTTTATTCTGTAAGCATTCAATTTTTTTAAAATAGTTCTTTTAACGTACTCAAATTATCCCACACGGCTATACAGTTCTTTTCTTTCAATGTATTCGATCAATCCTTAATTTCAATGCCCTCCCGTAATGGAAGTATGAATATGATAAACTTCTTACCAATCCCTTCTAACGAGTAGCCGTTCCATCCCACCAAGGGCATAGTCGCCCAAAGACAACCGACGGCGAAACACACACAGATGGAAAGATTGGCAGTTCTCTGAAATGAATAAAATAATTTATGTAGATTTTTCGTAGGCTTATGGCAATTTATTCAATTGTAAAAAATAATTGTATAAGCGAAGTAAAAAAAAATTTTTTTTAAAAACGCATTGTTGTCTTTCAAATTTCAATCTTAGTAGAAAATATCCACATTTATCATGTCCTAATGATAAAATCATGGAAATTCGAATATTTCTGGGCATAAGTCTGTGATTCAAACGTCAAGTTATAAAGAACCGAGACAACACTTATGATCTGTGCTCGAAATGAGATTCATAAATATAACACAAACGTAATAAGTAAATACTATAGACAGAAATATTAATATTGATGTGATTAATGTACGGATTTTACAAAGTTGTGGGAAAATATCAATTTACTCAAGGGGCTTAATTAAAATTTCGCTAATTTACAAGGAAATATTTAACACTATTAAGAGGACTTTAAAAATATAATACAGATAAACTGAGTTACTTGGTTGCATGTTTCATCAGGTGACACACACTTTAACAAATATTGTTGATATTTAGTCTTGGAAAAATTTTGAGGTAACTTCGTTCTTTAATACGAGCCATACCGGAAATACGTTACCAACCAAAACTAAACAGGAAAAATTAAATTAAAAAATCCGGATGTAGCACAATAGTAACGGCTTGAAATGCTATTGATTTTTTAAGAAGAGTTATTTCTGCTAACTTTAGTACACATATTTCTACCTTTATGGACATTATTAAGTATTGTTTTTAAATCCCTTATATTAACTTCGCGGCCGGTCATTTCATCATCTCTCTCATGGGCTGGGCGGGCGGAAAAAGAAAAGTCGAAAATGACCCACTTTCAGTGATCCGATCGAGCTGAAATTTGGCACACGGATCCGTCTAACCTAACAATGCATCGTATCAAAATTTAAGATCGATCGAACATATCGTAATTAAATTAATGCATTTTTAGTTTATCCTTATATGAGGTATGTAATTCAAATTCACGGTTTGTTATTGTTTTTTTCTTCCACTTCCACGTGAGTTTGAGTTGACGCCGACCGTCGTGCCGACACCCCCTCACGTCCCACCCCCATTTATTAAAGACAATGGACATCACTCGGTGTCAGTCTGTCAATGTTTGTAGCGTTTGAAAATAATCAATACTGTTAGTTATGTCTCATATATAAGGGATTTATAGTCAAAAACTTTGTTTTTACGGGTTTGTTTTATTATTTTTTGTCAACTGAGCAGAAGAAGCTGTTTTCAGGGGAAGTGTTTCACAACAATGAAAAGAATGAGAGAAATTGTACAATGGAGTAAAACAATTAATGTAAGTGAAGATGCAGGACTAAAGGACAGTGAAAATAAAGAGAAGTTATTTCCATGTGAGTAAATTGTAGGTCTCACCTGAGTAATCACCATGGAGGCTATTGGTTTGACGATGATGAAATACCTGTCCACAGAGATGGCGGTCAGCAGGTAGATGGATGTACACGAGAGGAAGTAAACTATTTGGTCAGATAAAACAAGGAGCAGGGTTAAAGATGGTGGACTCTCATCCCAAACGTCAACAGTTAATTATTGCTTTACAGACTACATGCCCGCATCTAGACCTAATAGTAAAATTACGTAAAATTCAGAGCTAGTGTTAAATGAATTTTAAAAAAGCGTTTGCAAAAGTTTGGCTGTAACTGTAATAAATATAATAAGAAGTTTTTGTCTTGAACAATTCAATAAGCTCAAATAAAAACGATGATAAGTCCTCAGAGAATAAAAGGGATTTTTATTAATATATAAATGAAATTGGTCCCAGTGAATGCCCCGGTTAAATATATTCATAGATTTCCACCATGAAATTATAAGCACATGCTTCATTATTTTTTTTATAACCGCTACCCCAATCAAGCGGAGAAACTGTACATTCCAGATCTAGAAAGTACCTGTGAACGCGTCCAGGGAGCACAGAATGTCTGACTTGATGTAAGACTCCATCAACGCGTAGTAAGCTGGGATGAGCGACCCAATGACACTCATGAAAAAATCGCAGACACACAGAGCGATGACGAAGCTGTTGGTGGGTGACCTGAGGTCACGGTACCTGTGTTGAAAAAAAAACAGGTATTATCTCTATAAGAAGGTTGCTAAAATATAAGGAGAAAAATAATGTTTTAAAGAAAGATCAACAAAGAAAATTAACAACAAATAAACAAAAAACACATTGTTAAGTTTAATATAACTTCATAGCATGTCTTAATATTTCAGTGAGCCGTCATTAATTAAACCATTTTGTTTAGATCAAGATTATGATTTATGAAACAAGGCTTTACTATAAAACATATGGGGATAATCCTAAATAATAAAAGGCTTTACTATAAAACATATGAGGATAATCCTAAATAATAAAAGGCTTTACTATCTTATCTTATCTTATCTGTTTACAGACGCTCCTTCTATACAGAAGATTATTGCGTCCTACGCTTATCTATGGTTTGTGTTTAGTCCTGCATTTTTATTAGAGATTTAAATGTTGATAAAGTGTTGGTTTTCCTGGATTCTTCAGGCAACCCATTCCACGCCCGAATTCCGGATGGGAAGAAGGAAAACTTGTATGTTTTTGTTCTTGCATACGGAATAAGAAAGGTGTTTTTATCCTTATGTCTATCTAGGAGTTGTATTAAGTTATCTTTGTGTTGTATTTCTAAATTAGAATTAATTGCTTTATGTATGATTACTACTTTGCTCTTGGTTCTTCTATCCTCTAGTGTTTCAAGGTTTAATGATTTAACTAATGGTGTTACTCTTGTCAGTTTCGAATATTCTCCAGTAATGAATCTGGCAGCTCTTTTTTGAATTTGTTCTAGTTTATCAATGTTTTCTTTGGTGATGGGTCCCATACACAAGATGCATATTCTAGTGCAGGTCTCACCAAAGTGAGGTAGCATTTTAGTTTTATATCTCTATTACATTTGTTAAAGTTCCTTTTTATAAAGCCTAAGGTTTTGTTTGATTTTTTAATAACTTCATTGACATGGGGATTCCATGATAGTTTCTCATTTATTACTATAAAACATATGAGGATAATCCTAAATAATAAAAGGCTTTACTATAAAACATATGAGGATAATCCTAAATAATAAAAGGCTTTACTATAAAACATATGAGGATAATCCTAAATAATAAAAGGCTTTACTATAAAACATATGAGGATAATCCTAAATAATAAAAGGCTTTACTATAAAACATATGAGGATAATCCTATATAATAAAAGGCAAGTTTCTGTCCTTTCTGTCCGTTCTGTCCGGTCATCTATAGCGATTGGTCCCTCAAACACATATGACTCTTAAAGCCAATCACATTGAACACGTTTACGCCATTTACAGGTAGGCTACAAACTTACTATGGTTTGCATATAATTTGAACTAAAGCTTTGTGGAGAGGTGAGTTGGATCAAAATAATTATAATATCTGAATTCATAGTTATTTACCATAGGTGATTTACCCATCCATACAAGTTAAACTAAATGCAGATACATTTATTGATAGACTAAAGCAGGGGTGGGCAAACTTTTTCTACGGAGGGCCGCATTGAATATTGTATCGTCATAGGCGGGCCGCATATACATTTTGTCTACTTCAATTACAATTTACAAAGTTTAAAATATGAATTAATGATTAAAACCATGCTACTTGTCATTTTATTCACATAAACACTCTACATGTACATTACATTTTAAAATAAGAACTGACACAGTTTCTATTTGATAATAAGATTTTTTTACTCATTGTTATTTCAACAAAAGTTCACTGTTACCTGTCATAATAACTATGAAGAAGTAGGAACATAATTTACATATAAACTGACCATAGAGTACAATTATAATGAAGGAGAAGTATGTAGCTGTTCACAATTTTGGGATAATGTTCTTGAACTGTGGAACCAGTTTACTGGTTGCGACTCGCATTACTGCATTCAAATTGCTGTCAGTCAACATCGATCTGTTCTTAAACTTGTTTATTTTCGAACAAAGAAAAAGCTTGCTCACAGATGTATGTGGTCCCAAACATACTGAAATTTTGTCTGCAAAGTTTTTTAAGTGTGGAAATGCTGCGGCTGGCAAACAGTCATAAAATTCCAGCGGAAGAGCTGACTTGAACTTCTCCTTCAGGTTATAATCTGCTTGTAGGTCAGTCAGCTCGAACTGTATATCCTCTGGGGCTGAATCGGCTTCTGAACTAAATGGCGAACTGAGGATGTTGAAGAGTGGTTCGAGGTTCTTGAAGTCTTGGAACCTCATTTCAAATTCCACGACCAAGGCATCCAACTGAGCCTTGTAGTTGTCAGCCGTTTCACCAGAAATGGTTTTCTGTTTAGCACAGGAAGAGGGCAAAGCCTATTTTCATCTGCTTGCCTAGAGAACAAGGAGAGCTTTGCCTGAAATGATTTAAAATGCACATACATTTCATGTGCAAACAAGCTATTGCCCTGAAGTTTGACATGCGTTTCATTTAACTTTTCCATAATGTCAACACCAAACATGAAGTCTGACTTCCACTTCTCATTAACAATGTTAGTAACAAAATCACAAACAAAACCCTTCATCTCCTGGAGCATAACTATTTCTTCCTTGAGATCCCACACTCACATCAATATCTTGCCCAGGCTCAGCCAGTGGACACTGCTGTGGTAGATAATATAATAATATTCAGTTTCCAAATCTTCAAGTGGTTAAGTGCCCTGGCCGATGAGCTTTATCCCGACCGACAACTGGGTCAATAACATGGTTGATATTCAACTTAGCTTTACAAAGACTTTCCTGACGGATGAAACAGTGGAGAGGTAAGAGTGTATGGTCAGGTTGTTCTTCTGTAATATTTTTTTTAATCAACTTCACAAGACGTACGTTTTTTCAAGTCAAAGCACACGCTCCATCGTTTGTTACACTTGATATCTTGTTCCATACCAACCCTGTTCTTTCAACACAGTTCTCAATAGCATTTACTGAATCCTAGCCTGTAGTTGTGTCTTTGGGTGGCTCAACACTAAGTAATTCCAGGATAGCTCAAAAGGAGTGTAAATTCCCCGTATAAATACCAACAATTGAGTTGCGTCATGTAAATCGGTACTTCTTTGCAATGCAAGAGAGTACTACAAAAAGTCTTTGCTTGCATCTAGAATTTGGTGCATCAAATTGTCAATAATTTTTCAACACGCTTGACTGAAGTTCTCCTTAATAAAGAAATGCTATCAAATTGTGTTTTTCTGTTATGGGCACATAATGTTTGCTGCATCTGACAAGCATTTCTTGATGAAATCGCTGTAAGAAAAAGACTTGCTCCGATTTACAATCTTATGGAACAGCACCAAACTGGCTTCGGTTGCAGCATCTTGTATTAAAGAATGTTTGGTGAAAACAGTTTTCTGCTTCTTTAAACTATAAACCAACTCCTGGCTATTACTTTTTCTCTCTTCGTTCAAATTGAACGTTAAATTGTGCCCGAAATCCAAATGTTTTGTTTGGTGGGGTCTTTTTAAGTTGTACTCCTTAAAGACGCTCACACACTCACGGCAAAGCAAGCAGACTGCTTTACTGCCAACGTGCGTGAAGCATTATATACCAGTCCATTCTCATTAAAAACATGGCATTCGTCCTCAAATTTTTGTTTTGATTTTTAATTTTTTGTTTTTTAAACCGATTAATATTCCATGATTCGAATCAAATACTCGAAATTATATTTTAAAAATATAGCAAAAAATCTCAACAAAGAAAATTTACATCGACATAAGATCGCAACATGTACATGCCTCCGGGCCGCATAATATGCCCTGACGGGCCGCCTGCGGCCCGCGGGCCGTAGTTTGCCCACCCCTGGACTAAAGACATGTTTGAGTAAATAGTTACGATAACAATAACTACATGTTTATTTAAGAAAAAGAATTAATTATCTACCGCAGATTTAAAGACTGCTTTGAATAATAAATGGCCTGCCACGTCAATCATTAAGTGTAGATAACAAGGTCTGGCTGACATAAACCTGGTGTCTGTCATACGATTAGTACATACTCCTAGAGCAAACCAAACAAATAACTTTGCAATAATAACATAAAATCGATATAACGAAGCAAAGCAATGAATTTCACACCCAAAAAAATCTTAGAATAACGGCAACAATTACAAGAAAGTTTGAAGTATTTCTTATGCTTGAAAAACAGCCCCTCCCCGCAAAATATAAGTCTATATCTGTCTGGGGACTCGGCATTGACATAAAAATAGAAAGTAGAAAAAAATGACAGATCAAATCAAATTTGTGTACCAAATAACTTCTTTCATATAAAGTATAAGTTCTATCATAAATTGCAATTTTTTAAAACTATAACCTTCTCCATGCATTCTTAAAACCCTATCATATCAAAGCTATAGATATGTACTAAGTATTGAGATATTCATTGCCCAGACCAGTCAAAGATAAATTAAAAAAACATTCGGAAAATTCATGTTCAATAAAAGAACTGATAGCCACGGGGTGTGGGGGGGGGGAATCACGACAGCAATGTCAGACTGAATGGGTTTATAAATGTGCGAGCAATCTCTCTCCTCTGTAACTCATCTTCAATCATGTGTGTGAGTGTGGGTAAAGCCGGAAGTTTTCAGGGCTGTACTAATACCGCAGCTTTAACTCCTTGTAATGGGGAAACTGGCTTTAAGAAATATGTATTGGAAATTTCAATTTGCGGCGACCCCCTCCCCCCTCACCCCCAAATTATTTAGGAAATGAAAGATACATTCAGTTAATTTTGTTGGTATCAGACGAGATCAAAGACAATCGTAAACACAAGTATTACTTAAAAAGATATAATATATCTCTCTCTCTCATTCTCTCTCTCTTTCTCTCTCTCTCTCTCTCTCTCTCTGTTTCTCTCTCTCTCTGCTTCTCTCTCTCTCTATCATCTATATATAGATAAATAAAAGCGTATATGTCTGTCTGTCTGCTAGTCCTTTATAGCTGACTAAACTATTCATCCGATAGCCATGAAGCTTTTGGAGGCTTTTTAGTACGCTCCCGGGATGGCAACTGGAATATTTTTTCTTCAAAATTTAACACTCATGTGGCGCCGGGGGCCCATAATGTGATTTTTTTTTCTTATATGAGTTATATAAAAATTATTTTTTATAGATAAATGCGAAATTAAATGAATTGAACAGGTGTTTTGAACGTTATATCTTGCACTAAATGGGCCCTGGGGACTTTAATGTCGTTTTATGCTTATATGAGCTATATAATAAGAAAAACCCGTA
The DNA here is from genome assembly GCA_944989445.1 of Ampullaceana balthica. Taxonomy (NCBI): domain Eukaryota; kingdom Metazoa; phylum Mollusca; class Gastropoda; family Lymnaeidae; genus Ampullaceana; species Ampullaceana balthica. Next base: position 300,200 of record CALYLW010000531.1, on the reverse strand, counting down.
AAAAACCAAGTTTTTGACTATAAATCCTTTATGTACGAGAAGTAATGAAAAGATTGTTCATTATAATACGCAGCGCCAGACCATCCAGAAATACAAAATTGCAGTTGTGTCGTAAAACATGTTTAATATAATGCGCACCGATCAGGAATATGTTTATAAAAAGAGCTGTCAATAAAATACGCACCTTATTGCGCGACAGAAAGGTTGTTCAATATAATACGCACCGCGACGCTCTATCTCAAAAAATAGCATGATACATAGGAATAAATAAAATAATCTAAAAAATCAATAATTTAATTACGGTACATGCGATCGATCTGAAATTTTGATACATTGTTTTTATCATCGGTACGAAACTGCCTGCAAAATTTCAGCTGGCTATCTTGCGAGCAAGTGGGTTAAAAATCGATCAAAAGTTTTGGCGACAAGCAAGCAAGCAAGCAAGGGCGGCCGCAGACACCACGAGTTAATATAAAGGATTTAAAAATTAGTTTTCGCTTTAGCTATTGAGTAAATGAATTGATCTTAACCAAAATTTGTATACTAAAACTTGTTAGCCCATATTAAAAAACTTAAGGAAACTAAACGTCTAATGTCAATTTCTTCTGGGCCGGGGGTCATAAATGTCTTTTTTTTGGGGTATACTCTATGATATTATTTCCTACTCATTTTTTAACGATCTTGAGAAATATATCCATGATGAAACCGAATTTAAATGAACAGGTTTTCGAAATATACATCTTGAGCCGAATCGGGCAGAGGTCCCTTTAATGTAGTTTTTCCCCTTATTTCAGCTATATAAAAATTATTTTAAGCGTTAGATAATGAGAAAATAACTGGATTTTGACTAAATTTTATAAATATACAAACTTAATAGACTATTTTAAATTACTATAGGGCATTGAACTCCTAATGTCCATTCCCTTGGAGCTGGGGGCCCCAAAAGTTGTGAAATATAGCTTGAGTACAATTGCAATATAAAAATTAAATTATCACTCGTTTTAGGGCCAGGGCTCTTAATATCGTTTTTTTAAATCCCTTATATTAACTTCACCGCCGTCTCTGTCTCTCTCTCTGTCTTGGGCTCGGCGGGCGGGCGGAAAAACAGAAGTCAAAAATGACCCACTTCCCATGATCCGATCGAACTGAAATTTGGCACACGGACCCGTCTAACCTAACAATGCATCGTATCAAAATTTCAGATCGATCGCACGTACCGTATTTAAATTAATGCATTTTTAGTTTATCCTTATATGAGGTATGTAATTTAAATTCACATTTGTTATTGTTTTTTTGCCACGTGAAATTTTGAGCTGACGCATTGAGGCGACCCAACGAAACGACGGGCGCTTTTGTTTACATTTTACGTGTCACTCTGAGCTCGGTCAAGCGAATCGGTGACCAGACTTTTCCCCTCTCCCCCCCCACCCACCCTCCCCCACCCACCCCTCCCCCCCCACTAGGGTTATGATGCAAAGTTGAGTTAAGACAGATTCAGTCTGTAAATGTTTGAAAATGATAAATACTGTTAGTTATGTCTCATATATAAGGGATTTATAGTCAAAAACTTTGTTTTTACGGGTTTGTTTTTTCTTCAGTAAGTTTTTAATTATTAATTTATTTATCCGTTTGCTATGAAACTTAGACTTTTGTTTTTGGAAACATCCGCGAAGGTTTCTTTCTTAATGGTTTTTAGAACATACCACTCATTGGTTTCTTTAAACGTATTCATTTTTTAAATCTCTTATATTAACTTCACCGACGTCTCTGTCTGTCGTCATCTCTCTCTGTCTGTCTTGGGCGGGCGGGCGGAAAAACAAAAGTAAAAAATTACCCACTTTCCGTGATCCGATCGAGTTGAAATTTGGAACACGGACCCGTCTCACCTAACAATGCATCGTATCAAAATTTCAGATCGATCGAACGTACCGTAATTAAATTAATGCATTTTTAGTTTATCCTAATATAACGTATGTAATTCAAATTCACTGTTTGTTATTGTTTTTTTTCCCACGTGAGAGTTTGAGTTGACGCGTTGACGTGACCCATAGAAGTACCGGCGTACTTTTGTTTACATTTTACGTGTCACGCTGAGCTCGGTCAAGCGATCGGTGACCAGACTTTTCCCCTCTCCCCCCACCCCCCTCCAGGGTTATGAAGCAAAGTTAAGTTAAGACAGATTCAGTCTGTAAATGTTTGTCGCGTTTGAAAATAATCAATACTGTTAGTTATGTCTCATATATAAGGGATTTATAGTCAAAAACGTTGTTTTTACGGGTTTGTTTTATTTTAAATCCCTTATATTAACTTCGAAATCTTGTCTCTCTCTCTCTCTGTCTGTCGCCATCTCTTCGTACGTCGGGCGGAAAAACAAAAGTAAAAAATGACCCACTTCCCGTGATGCCATCGAGCTGAAATTTGACACATAGGCTCGTGTCACCTAACAATGCATCGTATCAAAATTTCAGATCGTTCGAACGTAAATAAAATTAATGCATTTTTTAGTTTATCTATATAAGCTATATGTAGCGGTCGCTTTTGTTTACATTTTACGGGTCACTTGACTTCACGCCAGCCATAGTTGAACACATCTCGTGTTTTATCCAGGTGTACCGGCATGCTTTTGTTTACATTTTACGTGTCACGCTGAGCTTTGTCCATCGATCGGTGACCAGATCTTTCGGCTCTAAACCCCCAGGGGTTATAAAGCGAAGGAAAGTTAAGACGGATTCAGTCTGTAAATGTTTGTCGCGTTTGAAAATAATCAATGCTTTTAGTTATGTCTCATATATAATGGATTCATAGTCAAAAACTTTGTTTTTACGGGTTTGTTTTATTAAATCCCTTATATTAACTTCACCGCCGTCTCTGTCTTGGGCCCGCCCACCCGCGGAAAACAGAAGTCGAAAATGACCCTCTTCCCGTGAAGCCATCGAGCTGAAATTTGGCACACGGACCCGTGTCACCTAACAATGCATCGTATTAAAATTTCAGATCGATCGAACGTACCGTAATTAAATTAATGCATTTTTAGTTTATCTATATAAACTATATGTAGCGGTCGCTATTGTTTACATTTTACGGGTCACTTGACTTCAGGCCAGCCACCGGTGAACACATCTCGTGTTTAAACCAGGTAAACCACCTGGAGTTGAGCTAACGCGTTGACGCCACCCGTCCATGTCCACACCCCCTCATCCCTTCCCCCAGTTTTAAAGCCAAGGAAGATAATTTCGGTTTCAGTATGTAAATTTTTGTCACGTTTGCACATAATCAATACTTTTAGTTATATCTCATATATAAGGGATTTTTAGTAAAAAAAACTTTGTTTTACGGGGTTGTTTTATTACTCAGATCGTTGCAACGCACGACGGGTCTACTAGTATATATATATATATATATATATATATATAATGTATACATATATTTAAATATATAGATACACACGCACACACATACATATATATACATATATACATGTATACACACATATTATCAATACTAGTTTGTACTGCGGCGCCCACTTTTTTAAAGCCCTTTTTCAAAAGCCCAACTAACTTGTCTGTATGGTAAATACATAATATTAAACTTTCTTAAATGTACACAAAGTATTTTATAATAGGGTTTTTTTTTGGTCAAAAGCCCAAGTAACTTATCCTTGTTTGATAAATACGAAATATTCCTGAAATGTACACAAAGTATGTATATGATATTTTTTTACAGTGCTAATCACCACACGATTTTTAAAGTAATTTTAGAAAGCAGCGCACCAAATTACTGCACACAAAAAATAACTCTTTGAGTCAGTCAGCACTGTTTACAACACAAAGACTGACGTCATAGGTTCGTGCGTTGTTTGGTTAATGTTAACCTGGAAACCAAAAGGATTATGATTTAGCGTTAGGCCACAATCAGCGATAATTGAGCGTAAATATATATATGATGATACATAATTTACAATCACTGTCACGTCTGTAGTGTCTTTCCGTGACGCTACTAATTTTAGAAAGCAGTGCATCAAATTACTTCACCAATGCATCAAAAGGTGTGCAAATTAAAGATGCGCTGTAAAAAAATATTATATGACGTCATTGTTTTAGCTCATATTTTAATTTTGGAAAAGGGAACAATGTAAAAAGAGGATTTGATGATGGTTAATTATAAAAGCAAAAAACAAAGGTGGCGCCGTTGGCGCCCTGCAACCCCTATTATACAATACTTTGTGTACATTTCAGAAAGTTTAATATTTCGTACTTATCAAACAAGGACACGTTAGTTGGGCTTTTGAAATAGGTCCGCACCGTAGGCGAACTAATAAAAGTATAAAAGTGCATTTTGTCAAAATAAATAGATTTCAGCTGAAAACTTCCGTCATTTTTGATGGTTGATACACTAGTATTTAATAATTGATAAAACATATTACAGGTTGTTTATTTAAAGAAATAGAAATTGTGTTTATGTGTGTGTGTGTGTGAAAGAGAGAGAGAGAGAGAGAGAGAGAGAGAGTAAGATAAATAGATAGAGAGAGAGAGAGAGAGAAGAGAGCGAGAGAGAGAGAGAGAGAGAGAGAGAGAGAGAGAGAGAGAGAGAAGAGAGATGAAAAGATACATAATTGGTTATGCACGCTAAAGAAAATGAAAATTATGAAAACGATATTTTAAAAAACATGATTTGAGAATCACAGAGACGGAGGCAAACATCAATGTAATACTATTTGTTCCTGAATCCTCAAACAGTGTTATTGAGAGATTTCACAGAAGTTTCAATTTAGATAAGTGACTAAAAGGAGGTGAGAGAGCAATTGTCATCAACCCTATCATCATTAGCAGTCAGACGATAGCCTACATTAAGAAAAATTAAGAAATCATTTATTGAAGATAAAAGAGGTAGAATTATTTCAGAGGATTAATTCCAGATGCATTTTTTTTTCTTTTAATAAAACATGACGATTTTATATGGCCGTTCTATGGAACAAAGTTATTATTATTATTATAGTTATTGGATTAAAAAAACTTCTTAAGATAATCAATTAAAACGATGCCATCGATGCCTTCTAATAACTACAACTTGTTTATTTTTAAGATAGGTAATCGATACCTGATAAAATTCGACAGCTATACTACTGAACTAGGGCTGTCGATACTTGATACTTGATGGCTACAACTACAACGCTCAAGAAGCTATTTGATACCTGATCCGAACAGATATAGCAGAGCTTACTGATACCTGATAAACACTGCTATGACTTAGCTCTATATAGACGAATCGATACCTAATAAACACTGCGATGACTTAGCTCTATATAGACGTATCGATACCTGATAAACACTGCGATGACTTAGCTCGATATAGACGTATCGAGACCTGATAAACACTGCGATGACTTAGCTCTATATAGACGTATCGATACCTGATAAAAACTGCGATGACTTAGCTCTATATAGACGTATCGATACCTGATAAACACTGCGATGACTTAGCTCTATATAGACGTATCGATACCTGATAAACACTGCGATGACTTAGCTCTATATAGACGTATCGATACCTGATAAACACTGCGATGACTTAGCTCTATATAGACGTTGTCGATACCTGATAAACACTGCGATGACTTAGCTCTATATAGACGTATCGATACCTGATAAACACTGCGATGACTTAGCTCTATATAGACGTATCGATACCTGATAAACACTGCGATGACTTAGCTCTATATAGACGTATCGATACCTGATAAACACTGCGATGACTTAGCTCTATATAGACGTTATCGATACCTGATAAACACTGCGATGACTTAGCTCTATATAGACGTTATCGATACCTGATAAACACTGCGATGACTTAGCTCTATATAGACGTTATCGATACCTGATAAACACTGCGATGACTTAGCTCTATATAGACGTTATCGATACCTGATAAACACTACGATGACTTAGCTCTATATAGACCAGTGGTTCCTAACCTTTTGGGGTCCATGCACCCCTTCAGATGCCCAAAAAAGTTCATGCACCCCCTCTTTAAACTTGCAGTAAATGCATAATAAACTATGTTTATTTTAGGAACACAACAGCTTTGACAATAGGCAACAGAGAATTTAGTGATAGATCTGCTGCTTCTTATGATCAATCAGCGATTTAAATCTGGGGACTGTTTTGGACAAAGCAACTCTCATGTCATCCTCTGCATTCAACTTATTCCTTGGGGGTCACGGGTTCGAATCCATGGGAAGCCATGTTTTGTTCCCGGGGCGGGGCCTAGGGCGTCCCCGAGTCCACCCAGCTTCGAGTGGGTACCTAACGCATAGATAGGGAAAATAAAAGGCGGCTGGGTAATGCGTGGAACCCTTATAGCCGTGGCATGTGAACGCTGCATCACTTGCCAAAATCAACTGCTGCCTTGCAGATGGTCTTGGCTGACCAAAGGCTATGGAAGCACATCCAGAAAAAACAGCAGGCTGAAGTCGGAGACCACGGGCCAATTGACGCAAAACTCGTCGGCACGCAATACTCAAATTGAGAACGAAGAAGAAGAAACTTATTCCTTTCTTGTTTTTAATCGTCAAAGGTGTGGAGAATCCCGCTTCACAGAGGTTGTGGCAAATTGAAGGAGAGTCAGTACTGCCCTATTGGCTAGTTGTGGATAGGAATGTAGCTGGGCGCACCAAAATTCAATCAAGGTATTGCAACTGAAGGCACTCCTCAGTACTTTTCTGGTTCTCAAATTAATCAGGTCATCTTTAGCAAAGTCACTGTCATCAATGTTGTCCAAGTCACAGAGAAAAGGATTGCGAATCCAAAGGTCTTTCCTAGCAATTTCTTGACATAAATACCCATCAAAGGACTTTTGCAATCTTGAAAGGTGCTCTGAAATTTCCCCTTTGATTTTGTCAGGCAGTGATCCCTCAGTGCTTCCTTCTGCACCAGATATTAAAACTTCACCCAAGAGTGGAAAGTTGGCCAAGTTGGACTTTTGTAGTCGTCGTTGGAATAGTGGCACTTTGTTAAGGAAGGCTTGCAATCTCTCAGTAGCATCCATTACAGTCAAATCAGGTCATTGGAGAGATGTGTTCAACTCATTCAAGGTGGAGAAGATGTCAGCCAGGTATGCCAAGTAATGAATGAAATTTGGACAGTCAAACTTGTCAGCAAGGTTACTCTCTTTTTCTCGCAAGAAAATGGCAAGCTCCACTCTCAGTTCTACTAACCGAGAAAGTATCCGTCCCTGGACAACCAGCACACCTCAGTGGGGTAGAGCAGAACTTCATGCTCAGAGCCCACCTCCTGACAGAACAACTTAAAGAGGCAGTGGTTCAAGGTATGTGAGGGGATAAAATTTACAACTTGGACTGTAGTAGAAAGAACTGACTTCCAGGTTGGAGATAGAGTTTTTCATGCAAGGGCCTGACGATGAAGGATACAGTGTGTAGTGACAATATCTGGAACTTCTTTTTTAGCAGTGCTGAAAATCCCGACTTATTACCGAGCATGGAGGGAGCATCACCTGTGCAAATTGAAGAAATTCTTGAAGTCCAGTCAAACTGGTTTTCAGTGAAGAATGCCCTGAATTCCTCCTTCAGCAATCCACTGAGAACATATCTCAGAAATACAAGAATCTGACTGCATTGTCCTACATCAGTGGATTCATCCAGCTGAATGCTAAATTTAAAAGGACTGCTTCTCATTTCGCACAAGACTTGTTCCAGAATGTCTGCAGCCATGTCACTAATCCTGGAATGAATAGTGTCATTGTAATTGTACAAATGAACTTTCTCAACCTGCTTCCTCTGCTGGTGACCACACATCAGTTCCACCATCTCCAGAGCAAAAGGCTTCACCAAAGTTCTCCAATGGTGTGAGGCTTCTTGTTCTTTGCAATAAGATATGCAACCTTGAATGATGCCTCCAGTGCAGGTTTCTCTGACAAAGAAAATACAAGCTTGGGCAAGGTACATGAGGTCAAGAAGCGAGCTCTCTTCTGCTTGAAGACCTCAACACTGTTCTTGGAATTGGATGGATGGACTTTCTCCAAATGCTCTCGGAGTCTATCAGGCTTCATGTTGTCATTGCACAGGATTTTTCCACAGAGGAAGCACTGAGGCTTTTGTGTTTCATCTCTCTCTCTTTTTTTATTATTTATTAACGATTTTGAGGGGGTGGTGAGATGACAATCGGAAAGTCGTACCAGTCAAAGGCAAATTTTTAACTGACCAAGTTGGTGTTTTTAATGACCGGAATTGGATGCTCAAATCAAGATTTTAGGTTTCAATGACGAATATTGGCTTACATTTAATTTATTAATGTTTTTAAGACCTTGTGAAGGAAAAAAAATCCCAACGTTTACATCCTCTCAAAACAGTTAGAGGGTCACCGGAAGACATATATCTGACGTATTTGATGACAAAATTAAATTATTTTTAGGAAACTGTTACTTAAAACACGAAATTCTGAGGAACTGTTCATTTTGCGAAAATGTTTTTCCGTCAATTTTCCACATGCGCAGAACGATGCCCGAACGAGTATCATAAAGGTTGTATATGGGCGCCATTTAACGCGGCATGCCTTGCTTATTGTTTACATTTTCAGATTATCAGGTTTTCTTTCTTTTTTTTTCTCCTTCTTTTGTTTGGTCCTCTTTTTCTTTTTTTTTCTCTGAATGGTTCATGCACCCCCTGGAACCTGCTCATGCACCCCTTGGGGGTGCATGCACCACTGGTTAGGAACCCCTGATATAGACGTTATCGCTCAATACCTGATAAACGCTATGACGGCTATAGCTCTAAGTTTAAATATACGTTATCGCTATCTGATGAACACTAAGAGGGCTGTACCTCTAATCTAAATAGAAGTTACCGAGGCCAGATAAACACTTCCATGGTTGAACCACTTAAGAAGCTAATGATATATGAATTAGATATCGTTGGCAATGTAACAAAAAGAAGAGGGGCAACACAAGGACTAACACCAATGTCCCAGTAAGAGAGGTCATCGTAGAGGTTACACAAGGACGAACACCAAAGTCCCAGTAAGAGAGGTCATCGTAGAGGTTACACAAGGACTAACACCAATGTCCCAGTAAGAGAGGTCATCGTAGAGGTTACACAAGGACTAACACCAATGTCCTGGTAAGAGAGGTCATCGTAGGGGTTACACAAGGACTAACACACAATGTCCCAGTAAGAGAGGTCATCGTAGAGGTTACACAAGGACTATCACCAATGTCCCAGTAAGAGAGGTCATCGTAGAGGTTACACAAGGACTAACACCAATGTCCCAGTAAAAGAGGTCATCGTAGGGGTTACACAAGGACGAACACCAAAGTCCCAGTAAGAGAGGTCATCGTAGAGGTTACACAAGGACTAACACCAAAGTCCCAGTAAGAGAGGTCATCGTAGAGGTTACACAAGGACTAACACCAATGTCCCAGTAAGAGAGGTCATCGTAGAGGTTACACAAGGACGAACACCAAAGTCCCAGTAAGAGAGGTCATCGTAGAGGTTACACAATGACTAACACCAATGTCCCAGTAAAAGAGGTCATCGTAGAGGTTACACAAGGACTAACACCAATCTCCTGGTAAGAGAGGTCATCGTAGGGGTTACACAAGGACGAACACCAAAGTCCCAGTAAGAGAGGTCATCGTAGAGGTTACACAAGGACGAACACCAAAGTCCCAGTAAGAGAGGTCATTGTAGAGGTTACACAAGGACTAACACCAATGTCCTGGTAAGAGAGGTCATCGTAGAGGTTACACAAGGACTAACACCAATGTCCTGGTAAGAGAGGTCATCGTAGAGGTTACACCAGGACTAACACCAATGTCCTGGTAAGAGAGGTCATCGTAGAGGTTACACAAGGACTAACACCAATGTCCTGGTAAGAGAGGTCATCGTAGAGGTTACACAAGGACTAACACCAATGTCCCAGTAAGAGAGGTCATCGTAGAGGTTACACAAGGACGAACACCAATGTCCCGGTAAGAGAGGTCATCGTAGAGGTTACACAAGGACTAACACCAATGTCCTGGTAAGAGAGGTCATCGTAGAGGTTACACAAGAACTAACACCAATGTCCTGGTAAGAGAGGTCATCGTAGAGGTTACACAAGGACTAGCACCAATGTCCCAGTAAGAGAGGTCATCGTAGGGGTTACACAAGGACGAACACCAATGTCCCAGTAAGAGAGGTCATCGTAGAGGTTACACAAGGACTAACACCAATGTCCTGGTAAGAGAGGTCATCGTAGAGGTTACACAAGGACTAACACCAATGTCCTGGTAAGAGAGGTCATCGTAGAGGTTACACCAGGACTAACACCAATGTCCTGGTAAGAGAGGTCATCGTAGAGGTTACACAAGGACGAACACCAATGTCCCAGTAAGAGAGGTCATCGTAGAGGTTACACAAGGACTAACACCAATGTCCCAGTAAGAGAGGTCATCGTAGAGGTTACACAAGGACTAACACCAATGTCCTGGTAAGAGAGGTCATCGTAGAGGTTACACAAGGACTAACACCAATGTCCCAGTAAGAGAGATCATCGTAGAGGTTACACAAGGACTAACACCAATGTCCTGGTAAGAGAGGTCATCGTAGGGGTTACACAAGGACTAACACCAATGTCCCAGTAAGAGAGGTCATCGTAGAGGTTACACAAGGACTAACACCAATGTCCTGGTAAGAGAGGTCATCTTAGGGGTTACACAAGGACTAACACCAATGTCCCAGTAAGAGAGGTCATCGTAGAGGTTACACAAGGACTAACACCAATGTCCCAGTAATAGGGGTCTTCGTAGGGGTTACACAAGGACTAACACCAATGTCCCAGTAAGAGAGGTCATCGTAGAGGTTACACAAGGACTAACACCAATGTCCCAGTAAGAGAGGTCATCGTAGGGTTACACCAGGACTAACACCAATGTCCTGGTAAGAGAGGTCATCGTAGGGGTTACACAAGGACGAACACCAATGTCCTGGTAAGAGAGGTCATCGTAGAGGTTACACAAGGACTAACAACAATGTCCCAGTAAGAGAGGTCATCGTAGAGGTTACACAAGGACTAACACCAATGTCCTGGTAAGAGAGGTCATCGTAGGGGTTACACAAGGACTAACACCAATGTCCTGGTAAGAGAGGTCATCGTAGAGGTTACACAAGGACTAACACCAATGTCCCAGTAAGAGAGGTCATCGTAGAGGTTACACAAGGACTAACACCAATGTCCTGGTAAGAGAGGTCATCGTAGGGGTTACACAAGGACTAACACCAATGTCCCAGTAAGAGAGGTCATCGTAGAGGTTACACAAGGACTAACACCAATGTCCTGGTAAGAGAGGTCATCTTAGGGGTTACACAAGGACTAACACCAATGTCCCAGTAAGAGAGGTCATCGTAGAGGTTACACAAGGACTAACACCAATGTCCCAGTAAAAGGGGTCTTCGTAGGGGTTACACAAGGACTAACACCAATGTCCCAGTAAGAGAGGTCATCGTAGAGGTTACACAAGGACTAACACCAATGTCCTGGTAAGAGAGGTCATCTTAGGGGTTACACAAGGACTAACACCAATGTCCCAGTAAGAGAGGTCATCGTAGAGGTTACACAAGGACTAACACCAATGTCCCAGTAAAAGGGGTCTTCGTAGGGGTTACACAAGGACTAACACCAATGTCCCAGTAAGAGAGGTCATCGTTACCTGATGAAGACTGCAATCGCGATCCCATTAAACAAGGTCCCAACGACAGCAGTCGCAAGAAGCAAAGAGCCGATCAGCACGTAGTCCAGGTGATTGACGCCCTCTGTGTAGTCGTTGACCCCCGGCGCCCCGGGCGACGACGTCGTTGGCGCTTCACTGATGGTGGATGACATAGTCGGAGATAGTAGGGATTGGGGATCAAACTTTATTTGAAGATGTCCTTCTGTCTGTCATATTGTCTCCTTTGCCGTGTGGATCTGACTGTAGGCAGCATAGTGTCGTATGGACTACTGGCGGCTGTGAGCGTACATCATACTACGTGGAGTCTGAAAGTTGTAGAGCAACAAAAATTACAATTTTCTTCTTAAAAAAAGACGATATGAATGAATATCATTACAATGATTAATTAAAATCAATCATCAATCTAAAGCTTAAATAAACTTTATCAAGATGAGCCAGAGTTTGTCGAAAATGTTTACACTCATTAATACAGGGTGTAACTTCTTTGTTATGTTTTACTTATTAATATATCTTGTAGGCGTTCTCTCAATACATAACCTTGCATACAATAATCCTCTGAAGAACTGGTTTCAATAAAGCAACTTTAATATCTACACTATGCACAGTACATATATAATTTGAGGTTATACAACGTGGAGTCCTCAGACATGTACGCCATGACATACCATCAATTCTCCAACACCTTTCCCGCTCTTTTTCTCTCGTGACCTCTCCGTCACTAATCATGTGATTCACACGTGACACGGGGTACCACTTTGATTTTCTGATGCCCGTCATTCAAAATGAACATTTTTATAACTCCCCTTCTCTCAATTTCTGGTATGATCAAGTGAACTTCCAACGAGTTTGAGTACAATTTAGATGGTTAGGTCGATTTCGCGATTATGACCTACAGAGTACAATTTAGATGGTTAGGTCGATTTCGCGATTCTGACCTACAGACTACAATGTAGATGGTTAGGTCGATTTTGCGATTCTGACCTACATAGTACAATGTAGATGGTTAGGTCGATTTCGCAATTCTGACCTACAGAGTACAATGTAGATGGTTAGGTCGATTTCGCGATTCTGACCTACAAAGTACAATTTAGATGATAAGGTCGATTTCAGTAAAGACGACATGGATAATGGTATCATCAAAATTGTTAAAAATTATACCTCGCTGCCAACAAAAGATCCACTTTAGCGCTATACTTAATTGTTAAAATGATTTCATGTGCTTTGTTTATTGTTTAGTATTTGACTTCTTTATTTTGTATTCAATACAAGTTTCAGTCAAGACCATTGCAACCATTTCATGTTACAATTACAATGCGATTTTTTTTAAAAAATGACAACAACACCACAACTCCTCCATCAAAAAGAAGGCAAACAAAACAACGAATAAAAAACATTGATTAAGATACCAATTAAACTGATAACCAAAAACAAGACATTACAAGACATTTTCTTTTTAGAAATTATTCATAAATCGTTTAAATCGAAACATTATTTTTTTAAACCAAAGAGTTAAGGAAACATTTTGTATGTAGTGTTACAACTCATTTAATTCTAAAATCATCGAGGGGACATTTTGTGTACCCATACTCTAATTTGAGACATGGGCAGACCCTAAAGCATTTACATTGATTAAAAAAACATATCTTAATAATTTTAAGACTTAAATAAAAATTTTCTTCAAAATTCCGTCAATCTTATTTAACTATGAGAGAAAAGTACACTGGTCGCCTCAATATCCCAAATGGATGTCCTGTCCCGTATCCTTAATATTTTACGCCTGATTGATTTTTTTTATAAACGTGTGGGTTTTGCTTCTAATTCTTTTTAAGATCATTGCCTGAGGTGAGCAGAACTTTTACAGGCGGACCACGAGAACGGAAAGAAACACTTTAGTAAATTGGAAATATTCATAAAATTTTTCTTAACGGTAAATATTTTGCCAAATTAAAACTTAATTTTTGCATATTATTGAAAAAGATAAAACTATAAACGTTATTTAAAAACAAAACTTTTTGATACTTGTTTGAATAAATTCAAAGACATATCTGTTTTTTCGTTTTAACGTGCTATTCCTATATGTATAAAAATATAAATACTGCACATAGGTCAGACAACCTAAGACTATTATAACACAAATACACTGTTATGACATTTTTTTATAGCAGAGGTGCAGCGGGGTGCCCAAACTTTTGAAAAGAGGGCCATCCAAAAATGACATAGTTGTAGTTAGACTGATTTAAAGCTTTTGATATAAATATATATAATTTAAAATTAATCGTTAACTTTTGAAAAATTATCGATTAATTAATCGTTAATTTCGATTAAATCCGAAATTAAAATTAATGGTGTCATAAGTCATAAGTCACATTTATTAAACGCACTTGTCGAAAATCCAAATAAAACTGGAATGTCTTCTTTATATGATATCTTTTAACCAACAACGCAAACAGACAAGTGTATTGTCATTGATTGGGTCAAGTGATGAGCGGGTCATATTGACAATATCACCTGCCGAGCTGAACAATCGTTTACATAGCTTTAGATTGTCTCATTTGAAGTTTCTGATACTGTAGTGGATGTTTGGTTTGCAGGTGATATGTAAGCGAAGTGTTAAAACAATGGTAGCAATGTTCCCTTTAAGCAGCGCCGCTGCGCAGATATTTTACCGACGCCACGCAGGAGTTTAGAATAACCGCGCAGAAAATTCTGTAAAATTTGCACAAAAAATGGACGTTGTGAAACTTTACAAACGAGTTTTAAAAAAACAAACTTTGCACACGAAACAACGAGCTTAAACTTAGAGGGAAAATTGCATGGTGGGCAAACGATTTCTCTCAATGGAAACAACCTTTATCAACATTTTGAACAATCACCTAAGTGAATAGTTTAAAACAAAAATGTTCGTGTAATCGTCCGGAAATTAGTTTATATTTAGCGGCCGAAATATTTTACTTTTAGACTTCCAGTACATTTATAAGTGGTGGGTCGATTAATCGTTAAAAAAATTTAATCTTTAAAAATTTTAACGATTAATCGAGAAATTAATCGTTAATTTCCACAGCCCTAAAGTATATATATATATATATAGGTGTCTTAATGCTCCATCAATTAGCCAGTGGCAATAACGCATGTTGTTTAATTTAAATTCAGGTGTCATCTTCTTGCACCAAGATAATTTTTTGTTGTTGTTGGCCACCTTATGTCAGGTCAGTGTGACATTCAAAAGGGTGAAAAATCAACAACATTCCTTTTACACTGCAGCCTGGATATGGCAAGGTCTCCTAGAGGGCTGAATTATGATTGTTAGTCCACACGAGGAGGGGGGCAGACGACAGTAGACTGTTTATTGATTTTTTGGAAAGATAATTGGTCCTTGCCTCGTGTTGGTCTGAGTAATTGTCGCCCTTTAAGGACTCTTCTTAATCTTGGTTGGTTATTCAGTTTTAAAAATAATTTTAAAAAAATAATAACGTTAAAGTTTCCTAAAGTCCATTTAGAAAAAAAAACGAATTCATTTTTACTTTTATTTGAATATTTTGTATTGTCATAAGACTTTTCAATAAAATAAATAAATAAATAAATAATTTAAAAAAAAATTAATTTATTTTTTGTAACATCCTTTTCTTTATCTACAACAATCTACTTGTATCATCTTTAAACTTAAGAAGAGCTAAAATGTTGAAAAGAGGTATTCACTTATTAACAATTAGACTTACATATCTCTATTGTAAGACTTATTCAAACCTTAATCGTGGTTGCATTAAAAATATATTTCTTCAGTAGTTTTAAAAGAGTTAATCCCGTTGCTATTTTTAAATCCTTTATATTAACTCGTGGTGTCTGCGGCCGACCTTGCTTGCTTGTCGCCAAAACTTTTGATCGATTTTTTACCCACTTGAAATTTTGCAGGCAGTTTCGTACCGATGATAAAAACAATGTATCAAAATTTCAGATCGATCGCATGTGCCGTAATTAAATTATTGATTTTTTAGATTATTTTATTTATTCCTATGTATCATGCTATTTTTTGAGATAGAGCGTCGCGGTGCGTATTATATTGAACAACCTTTCTGTCGCGCAATAAGGTGCGTATTTTATTGACAGCTCTTTTTATAAACATATTCCTGATCGGTGCGCATTATATTAAACATGTTTTACGACACAACTGCAATTTTGTATTTCTGGATGGTCTGGCGCTGCGTATTATAATGAACATTCTTTTAATTATTTCTCGTACATAAAGGATTTATAGTAAAAAACTTGTTTTTTTACGGGTTTTTCTTATTAAGTTGTGTTTAAATTGATGTCAGACCAAAAATAATCAAATTATAAAAATACATTCGATTTTATCAGTTTAAGAAAACAAACATTGTCGCAGCCACTTCTGCTAGCATGGGTCTCAACATACACAGAGGAAGAGTAAAATTCTCAAGGTTAATGCCACCAGTACATCACCCATTATGCTTGAAGGAGAAGCTCTTGAGGAAGTGGACAGTTTTATTTACCTTGGCAGCGTGGTAGATAAACAAGGTGGTAGAGATGCTGACGTCAAAATTAGGATCGGAAAAGCAAGAGCAGCCTTCCAACAACTCAAGAATGTTTGGCTCTCCAACAATTTAAGCAGCAAGTTAAACGTAAGGATTTTTAACGCTATGGTGAAACCTGAGCTGCCATATGGAGCCGAGACATGGAGAACAACGGCCGTAAACCTGACCAGAATCCAGTCCTTCATCAACAATTGTCTAAGAAGGATTCTCAGAATTCACTGGCCGAACAAAATCTGCAACCGGGAACTGTTGTATCGGACAAAACAGAAGCCCATTGAGGAAGAGATTCTTCAGAAGCGGTGGAGGTGGATTGGTCATACACTTAGAAAACCTGCTTCTAACATAACAAGGCAAGCCTTGAAATTTAACTCACAGGGTAAGCGGAAAAGAGGCCGTCCAAGAAACACTTGGCGCCGAGAATTGGAGGCAGACATCAAGAGAATTGGCCATGAATGGAAGATCCTGGAGAAGCTGGTCCAGGATAGAGATGCCTGGAGGACTCTCGTAGGTGGCCTATGCCCTTGGAGGAATCGCAGACACCGACGATGATTGGTGGATGCCCCTCATGGACGAGAAGGCTCAACAACAACAACAATCAGTTAACTGGAGCCCATGTCAAAAATATGTTTTATTAAAATATCACAATAATTGTTCCTCTCACATAACGTCATATAAATTTCAAAATAAATAAACAGTAATAAAAAAAACATTATTAAAGCAGCATTTCAATCGGAGAAATTATTATTATTTTTTTTATCTATACCAAAAGAGATCTCGCTGTTTTGAATCGCAAAAATTCCAGAAAAACTATTCAAATTTAAAAGAAAATGAAAGAAAATTTCCGTCAAGGTAACACATGCCGTCTGTGTCTAAAACTTCATCGTTATCTTAATTTCAAGTTAATAATCCTCCATTTTCCCCCGTTCATAAACTAAATATCGTATCTCAATAGGAATGAAATAGCCCAAGGGTGTCTGCGATCTAGGTTTAAATCACGGCAAAATAGGGGTTTAGATGGGTACAATGTGACCGCAATAGATATTTAATAGCATCAAGCTCTTCAATATTATTTTTTAATATTGGATTTGTTATTAATCATAGAAAACCGTTTCTAATTAAGTTTTCCAAAGTTTTAAAATCCCTTTCATTTCCTCACCGCAAACTTACTCCACTTACCAGAGATGATTCGAGAAAAAAACCTAGACGCAGCACCTGCCCTGGGCTCCTTATTAAGTAGTGGGGGTGTGGGCAAGTAAAGCTGCGACACGGACGAGAGATTATGTGTACATACCGCATTGGGAAAAAACATTGATGTTTCTTTTAGGTTACTTTCCATGAATCGAATGGGTAAATTCTTATCTATATATTATTACTGATTGGCCTACTGTCCTTATGGGTTCATATGCATGATATAAAATTATGTTTCTTTATGCTTAACAGTGTTGCAATGTTTAGCTCGTCTTGTTTGCACTACATTTTACCACTACCACTCTAATCTAATCTCACATTCTCGAAGTTTGAGATTACTGTTTTTAAAGCTTTGGTTAATACCTGGGTAACATGCTCCATCAGCTGGGAAGTACCATATACAACATTGTTTGGGCGTATGACTCATTCGCCGCCCAAGCCTACTCGGGTACGTCTAGCACCTTGCACAAAGTGCACATGTGCACACATTTTTCTAGGGATTTTCTGCAATGCCAGTACTTTGAGCACTGTTGCGCTCTAGCTTGTTGAAGTATACGTTGGTTGAAAATGTTTCGCTCTCATTGGAGTGACCGCCAAAATCTGACGTTTTCGAGTAACTCAACTTCAAATATCGGGCTGTTTGTACTCGGCTGGAGTATGTTGGCATGTACACTACCACCTCTCTAGCCCTTACAATTGAGTATGTTGGCATGTACAATACCACCTCTCTAGCCCTTACAATTGAGTATGTTGGCATGTACACTACCACCTTTCTAACCCTTACAATTGAGTATGTTGGCATGTACACTTCCGCCTCTCTAATCCTTAACATTAAGTATGTTGGCATGTACACTAAAACCTCTCTAATCCTTACCATTGAGTATAGTTGCATGTACACTACCACCTCTCTAACCCTTACAATTGGGCATGTTGGCATGTACACTGCCACCTCTCTAACCCTTACTATTGAGTATAGTGGCATGTACACTACCACTTCTCTAACCCATACAATTGAGCATGTTGGCATGTACACTACCACCTCTCTAACCCTTACAATTGAGTATGTTGGCATGTACACTTCCGCCTCTCTAATCCTTAACATTAAGTATGTTGGCATGTACACTAAAACCTCTCTAATCCTTACCATTGAGTATAGTTGCATGTACACTACCACCTCTCTAACCCTTACAATTGAGCATGTTGGCATGTACACTGCCACCTCTCTAACCCTTACTATTGAGTATAGTGGCATGTACACTACCACCTCTCTAACCCATACAATTGTGCATGTTGGCATGTACACTACCACCTCTCTAACCCATACAATTGAACATGTTGGCATGTACACTGCCACCTCTCTAATCCTTATCATTAAGTATGTTGGCATGTACACTACCACCTCTCTAATCCTTACCATTGAGTATAGTGGCATGTACAATACCGTCTCTCTAACCCTTACAATTGAGCATGTTGGCATGTACACTACCACCTCTCTCTAACCCTTACCATTGAGTATAGTGGCCTGTACACTACCATCTCTCTAACCCTTACAATTGAGCATGTTGGCATGTACACTACCACCTCTCTCTAACCCTTACCATTGAGTATAGTGGCATGTACACTACCACCTCTCTAACCCTTACAATTGAGTATGTTGGAATGTACACTACCACCTCTCTATCCCTTACAATTGAGTATCTTGGCATGTACACTTCCACCTCTCTAACCCTTACAATTGAGTTTCCTGAAGAGCTTCCAGCAGTAAACACCTGCCATACATAGTGGTCGAAGCTCAGCGTCAAAAAACAGATAACAGAAATACTTTTTAAACAATATAAATATGGCTGTACCTGATTCAAATTTTGAAAATCCGGTCGGAGCCTAATTTGGCCAGATTATGAAGTGAAGCCGGATGTTTTTTTAAAATCCGGCACACCCTTGGTTATAAATGACATAACCTTTCAGTGACTAAGACTTTGTTTTTAATTTCCAAAAAGCAATATCACGCTGACAGAGTGTGTATAAAGGGTGTGTTTTCGTGCACACACAAACACACGAAGGCACAAACTCTCTTTCTCTCTATCTCAATCTCTCTCTCTCTCTCTCTCTCTCTCTCTCTCTCTCTCTGTCTCTCTCTCTCTCTTTCTCTCTAAAATCGTCCCTTTTCCATTAAAAATTTAATATGATAATTTATGAGGTCAAAGTTTTAAAACGTGTTATCCTGGCAGGACAAGCCTTCAATTAAGTGGCTATCGAGTATCCGGTCTTGGTACTGCTGATAACGATTTTAAGACATTATTAAATTCTAACAACGAAGCCATTACAAGAAGGCAAAGACAGAAAAAAACAAAACAGAAACAAAACGTTAAGCTAAAGGGGTATAACACGAAAAGGGACCAAGAAAAATACAAAATGCATGTTTCCCGTGTGAAACGTTTGAGCTGGTATAAATCTGGTTGTAAGTTCCTAGTTTCATATCCCGTCCCACCAGACTGCCCCATTCAACTCCTCCAGTTATAAATGATCTGTTAACACTTATAATCTCTCAAATTCTGACTGCTTGACTGCTCTGCTTATACTCTGACGGATCTTTTTTACACCTATCAATCCAATACTGTCTGCTCTTGTCACACAAGTCCGAAAAGGACGTTTCGTTCATGACTTTGACTTCAGTTAGATGTGAAATTGTTAGAAATTGGCTGTAAAATTTGCACTCATTAGGGTTAGGCTGAAAATTGGAGATTAAATATTTTGTTCAAGACGTAAGAACATAAAATGCATTTAAATAAGTCTAAAAATTCAAACAATTTGATAAGTAACATTTTACCAGTGATGATCCGAGAAAGAGCCTAGACGCACAATTGGCCCTGGGCGCCTTATTAATTAGGGTGGTGGTAAGTCTGTGACACGGTAGAGAGATTGTGTACATATTGAATAGGGAAAAAAAATGAAAATATCGGAAGTGATTAAAAAAATTTGTTTCGGTTTCCAGATTTTCATCTGACGGACAAAAATAAATTTAGAAAAGTAAATATTGAATTATAAGATAAAACCTTGAAAATGATGGGGTTTTACGTAATCCGACAGAAGTACTCTTTAAAAAATAAAAATAAAATCTGTGTCATATTCTAAATATAGTTTTTAATCTTCGCCTCTTGATACGTTTAGTGCGCGTGTTGAGCTTTTATGCGACAATTTATTTGTCTATTTCTGTATGTGAGTCTTCTAATGACTGTCTTAGAATAAATATCTGACGCCCTCAGGGTATCATTGATGAAGCTGATCTTATGCTTCAATGGGATCTCAAATGCTGAGAGTGGGTATTTACAGAACCTATTTGGCCTGTGGGGGTTCACATTCTCAGGGCATAAAATATGTATTGAGAAATAACTACCACACATGCCATGGTTATTAGCAATTGCTGTAATTTAGAACTTCACATCAGTTTTCTTTTAGTTAAAAAAAACTAATGTTCTTTCTTAATGCCCGTTTCAAATGTTCAAGGAGGTTTGTATTTCAACGGCACAATAAGAAGCCAAAGTTATTAATCTTGAATAGATTAAATGTCTTTAAAAATAATAATAAACAAAAAAATCATCTCTCTTTATGAGATTTTACGAGAACGTCCCACCTAAGGTAACTAAATACAACTGAGAGACATATAACATTTAGGTAACTAAATACAACTGAGAGACATATAACATTTAGGTAACTAAATACAACTGAGAGACATATAACATTTAGGTAACTAAATACAACTGAGAGACATATAACATTTAGGTAACTAAATACAACTGAGAGACATATAACATTTAGGTAACTAAATACAACTGAGAGACATATAACATTTAGGTAACTAAATACAACTGAGAGACATATAACATTTAGGTAACTAAATACAACTGAGAGACATATAACATTTAGGTAACTAAATACAACTGAGAGACATATAACATTTAGGTAACTAAATACAACTGAGAGACATATAACATTTAGGTAACTAAATACAACTGAGAGACATATAACATTTAGGTAACTAAATACAACTGAGAGACATATAACATTTAGGTAACTAAATACAACTGAGAGACATATAACATTTAGGTAACTAAATACAACTGAGAGACATATAACATTTAGGTAACTAAATACAACTGAGAGACATACAACATAAAAATGATTGTAAAGAAATCATAGTTAGAATGAAAAAAATCATGTCATATTATTAAGCCATAGGAAATGGAGCCGGGAAAGTAAAACCATATCATAACTCATTTCTTTAATGAAATATATATACTACCAAGTTTTAAAAAATATATTTTAAAATTATTGTTATTTTTTAAAACTCAATCTCGTATTTCAATTTATTATAAACTTGACCTTGACCTTGATTGACAATGACATCAATGACGCTCCAACTATCTATCTACTGGGAGATTATAGAAAAACAACATTTATTAACATTTAAAGAAGTAAATAAATTCCAAAGTGGTGAAGGACACTTTTGAGCTTGGTGACTCGGGTATTACTGCTCAACCACCTCCGAGATAAATACCCACAGATCACTACAGGAGATCTAAAAGCTTAAAATTTCAGTCTGGGCTTCAAAATCAATGACGCGCCCGTTTGACTTCGTGCACCGCGCTTGAAATTGACGTGAAGGCAACGATGGCAAAATGATTTCAAGACACAGGTATTGTTTTAGAGGAACTGAACGCAAAAAATTGAGACTGTAGTATGGGGGACTGGCCGTGGCCTAGACGCAAATTCAACCCCTCTAAAAATGTGAGAATACTAAGTGCTAAATTATCGCAATTCGGATCGTGGTACCCTCTGAATACAGCGTTACATTTCAACTTTCTAAATAATTTTTGATGGCTAAATAAATATATCAAATGATTTTATAATTAGCCTGTTATCCCCCCCCCGAGTGGTATAACACAATAATTTGCCTCGAAGCCCCATGCCCAGCTCCGTAAGTCTGGGTAGATACTCGAAGCGTCAAGTTTTGCTGCAGCAGTCTTAACTAGGGAAATAGCAGGACGCATGTAATCCGCAAGCAGAACCCGTGTCAGTCTAACGCAGGGGTCGGGAAAATATATGTCTGAGAGAGCCATAAACATCACATATTTTAAAAAGTAGTTCTGTGAGAGCCATACATTGTGTTTAAAACTAAAATATTCAAGTAAATGTGTGCATTTTGTGTAATTTCTACATCTACAGTACAATAATTATGTATCTGAAATCTTTTTATACTTGTTATGCTCTTTTTTTATATGCCATAAATATGTAGATTATTGTATATGAAAGGAGTCTGAATATTGTTTTTTCTATAATCGAACATTTGTCTGAGAGCCAGATGCAGCTATCAATAGAGCCACATGTAGCTCGCGAGCCATGGTTTCCCAGAGCCCTGGTCTAACGCTTAATTGCAGGAGTTCGCCAACCAAAGTTGTAGACGGTCGTCGGTTCACAGCGAAACTTCTCCTTAAGGCAATGTCAGGAAATTAATGAAAGTTTTTGTCCTACTTATACGCTCCCCTTGGCGATCAGATGAAACTGGATCCTACGCTTTCTTCAGGGGTGTGGGTGGGAGGGGGGGTGTAGACCACATTTAAAAAAAAAGAACAGTTGAAGCAAATAATTTTATTTTTATTTTTATTTTGAAGTGAAATTAAATAACATTAAGGCTCTAAAATGTAAAATGAGACATTGTATTTATTAAATCAGTTCGAAGAAACCGAAAATGACATCTCACAAAAGAGCGAAATTTGATTACTGCTTTAAGTGTGTTCTTAGAACAGGTATTAAGTATCTGATCCCATTCAACAACGACGTTTCTATTTCAGATTAACATTATTATATTTTCTCTTCCTGTTGAAAAAATGTAGAATTTTCCTAAGGATTGAAGTTAAGGAAATGTGTTACAAGTGTTTCAAAATTCATCGGTGCTTAATGGTTGTCTGTTATTAGATAGAAAATTATTTATCACCTATTGACTACTATGGGAATGTAGGGGGTGCGTGCGGCTAGCAATTTGATGGGCCTCGGGTTCGAGTCTCAATGAAGGTAAGGGAAGGCTGGGACTCGCTCACTGATCCCAAGTGTGCGCCTGAAACCTCACAGCAGAAATGGGTACCCGATATAAGTTTGAGAAAATTAATGGCAGCTTGTAGCCACAGTATCCCCCAGTATCTTATCTTATCTATACAGCTCTATATATGCAGAAGATAGTTGCGTCCACAGACCATGACAGATGATCTGTTGGCAAGTGATGCAGCGTTCACAGGCCACGGCTTTGTGGGTTCCACGCATTACCCAAGCCGCCTAACTACATGTAGTGTTAGGTACCCATTCGGAGCTGGGTGACTCAAGGGACGCCCTAGCCCCGGGAAAAAACCCTTGCCTTCACACGGTATGCCATTGCTACTGAAACTTGTGAGCGCTGCCTCCTTGCCCCATGGACTTTCACGTTTTAGAAGGGAGACTTAAAAAAAGCACACAACAAAAACAACAACTCTGCAAGCGCTTATGAGTTTTTTTACTTAAAATATACCTTTTGCTTATTGTAGACTGAAACCCATATTCTAGTTTTTATTATGATTTTTAAAGAGAAGAATGGAATTAAATATAGATTGTTTGAACATTTTAAGTAACTGATGAAATATATAAAAACGCATTGGGGAAGGCAAAAGAGAAAGTGGAGAAAAAAAGACAGTGAAAAAGAAATACGAAATATTCCTGAAATGTACACTAAGTATGTATATAATATTTTTTACAGTGCTAATCATCACACGATTTTTAAAGTAATTTTAGAAAGCAGCGCACCAAATTACTGCACCAAAAAAATAACGCTTTGAGTCAGTCAGCACTGTTTACAACACAAATGCTGACGTCATAGGTTCATGCGTTGTTTGGTTAAAGTTAATCTGGAAACCAAAAGGATTATTATTTAGCGTTAGACAACAGTCAGCGATAATTGAGCGTAAATATATATATATACTAGCGCACACCCGTCAAAAATGACGGAAGTTTTCAGCTGAAATCTAACATTTTTATAAAAAATGCAATTTTTTAGGGCGCCTACGGCGCCGACCTTTTTCAAAAGCCCAACTAACTTGTTCTTGTTTGATAAATACGAAATATTAAACTTTCTGAAATGTACACAAAGTATTTTATAATAGGGGTTGCGGGATGCCTACGGCGCCCCCTTTGTTTTTTTATTTTATAATTAATCATCATCAAATCCTCTTTTTACATTGATCCCTTTTCCAAAATTAAATATGAGCGAAAACAATGACGTCATATAATATTTTTTTACAGCGCATATTTAATTTGCACACCTTTTGATGCTTTGGTGCAGTAATTTTGGTTTTCCCTGCTTTCTAAAATTAGTAGCGTCAGGACTGACAGACACTACTTGCGTGACAATTGCAAATTATATTGTTTAATAATAATAATAAGAAGAAGAAGACAAGGAGAATGACAATTATAACAAGGGGACGTCCATAAATGACGTCACGAACCGAGGAAAAAAAGGGGGGGGTTTAACCAATTGTGACGAAGTGTGACGAGGGGGAAGGAGGGTGTTTAACAAATGTGACGTCACATAAAAACGCGCAACTTTAAATAAAAGTTCCACTTTAAATATTTGATTGTTTACAATTTATTTCATGACGATTTACACTGGCTCCACGCGTGTTACGATATTAGAATGCAGCCTAACACTAAATACATACTTAAATGACCAAAAACAATGATTTGAAACATGCTAATTTTCAGAAACAAAATACCGCTTTTAAAGGGGGGGGGGTATGGGATCAATGCTTTATGACGTCATATTCGGTCCACGTTTTTGTGACAACGTGTGACGAGGGGGGAGGGGGTGTTAAAAAAATCGGCCTAATTCACGTGACGTCATTTATGGACGGCCCCTAACAACACAACTCTCTATGGCATCCGTCCATCCTCATGGGATGATGGCGTTTCCTCCTGCTCCTCTACCCCCCTTCCCCTTTCTCCTGGCCCTTTTCTCCTCGCTCTTGACTGTAAGGGAAGCTTCCGAGACTTGGATGCCCTCGCGTACTTTAGCCCGCCAGGAGGTGCGCTCCTCAGCAATGGTCTCCCACGTTTTATGGTCTATCTGCGCCAGACTCATGTCTTTCTTGCAGACATCCTTGAAGCGCAAGCAGGGGCGTCCTCTTTTCCGCATACCAGTTGCCAGCTCACCGTAAAGCAGGGCTCTTGGAATGCGCTCCGAGTTCATCCTGCGGACATGTCCCAGCCACTGCAGGCGCCTCTCACTCAGGATTGAGTGCATGCTCAGCATATGACTCCTTCTGAGTACCTCGACATTCGTTATTTTGTCCTGCCACTTGATGTGCAGAATCCTGCTCAAGCATCGTAAGTGGAAGCTGTTGAGTTGCTTTATTTGTTTGGCATAGGTCGTCAAGCACTCGCTGCCATAGAGGAGTGTGCTGAGCACGCAGGCCTGGTACACAGTGATTTACGTCCTAGCAGTGAGCTGTGCATTGTTCCACACTCTTTGTTTCAGCCTAGCCATTAATGATGAAGCCTTGCCGATTCTGGTTTCAATTTCCTTTTCCAGGGAGAGTGTGCTTGTGATGTTACTGCCAAGGTAGGTAAAATCATCGACGACATCCAAGGTGTTTCCCTCAATGGAGATTGCTGGGAAGCAGTCTGTTCCTTGTCTCATAATGTTGGTCTTTTTGAGGCTTATCGTTAGACCAAAATCCTTGCATGCCTCTGAGAACTTGTCGACCAAAAGTTGGAGACCTATCTCTGAATGTGAGGTAAGGGCTGCGTCATCCGCGAAGAGCAACTCTCTAATTAAAACATTTTCCACTTTTCTCTTTGCACGGAGACGGCTGATGTTGTACAGATTTCCATCCGCCCTGGTATGGATGTTTACACCCTCGAAACAGTCCTCGAATGCATGACGCAGTAGCATCGAGAAAAAGATACCGAAGAGTGTTGGAGCCAGTACACAGCCCTGTTTGACTCCGCTACAAACTGGGAAGGGTTCTGAGGTGGCACCATCGAAGAGCACTGTGCTGTGCATATTGGTGTGGAAGGACTCGATGACGGAGAGAAGCCGCGGCGGGCATCCTATTTTTTCCAATATACGTAGCAGACCCTCGCGGCTGACCAGGTCAAATGCCTTTGTTAGATCTATGAAGGCAACGAAGAGGGCTTTTTGTTGCTCCCGACATTTCTCTTGTAGCTGACGGAGAAAGAATATCATGTCGATTGTTGACGGGCCAGCCCGAAAACCGCATTTGCAGATGATATTCAACTATATACTCACACTGATCCCTCTAATATGGACTCCGGTGTCCAATTGTTGCAGGAGTGCATTGGTGAAGTGAAGTCTTGGATGACGTTAAGCACACTCAAGCTGAATGATGACAAGACTGAAGCACTTCTATTTTGCAACAATAAATCACGCAGTACTTTGTCTCTTCCGAAGTCAATTCACGTAGCCAGTTCGGATATTCTGTTCACAACATCGACTAGGAATCTTGGCTACATTATTTCTGACAACATGTCTATTAACAACTTCATCAATCACATCTGTCGCTCTGCCTACACTGCCATTCGTCAGATCAGCTCAATCCGTCATTACTTAACAGTTAGTGCCACAAAAACACTTGTCTGTGCTCTTGTACTGGCTCGTATGGATTACTGCAATTCTCTTCTGTCAGGTGTGCCAAAACAATGCATTGAAAAACTACAGAAAGTTCAAAATTCAGCTGCCAGACTGGTGCTCAAGGCAAAAAAACATGACCATGTTACTCCACTTCTTCGCTCACTTCATTGGCTGCCTATACAAGCCCGTATTGATTACAAACTGGCCGTTCTCTGTCACAATTTCTTTTCGGACTCATGCCCATCGTATCTTACTGAACTTTTGTCGGTCTACTCACCCACTCGCAAGCTAAGATCTTCTGCAGACACACGCGTTCTCTCTGTTCTTACGACACGCACCAAAACGTTTGGTGAAAGGTCGTTCTCTTTTTGTGCAGCCAAACAATGGAATTCTCTACCATTACACATACGTAGTATTCAAACAACCAAGTCCTTCAAGACTGCACTTAAGACACATCTTTTCAAAATTTATTTTTAAAATTGATGAAACAACATTTCTTGTAAATGATTAACGTAGCTTATGTATAATGTATTGTAATTTTGTGTGTTTGTTGTGATATGAAAGTTAATTTAATACTTATAAGTATGTTATTTCTTTCATGTAAAGCGCTGTGAGCCCAGTTCCTTACTGGGATACAGCGCTATATAAATAATCAATTTATTATTATTATTATTATTGTGATTCTGGGTAGACATTATGCGCCAGAATTTGCAGGCGTGCAAGGATCACTCTGGCAAAAGCCTTTCCCACAATACTCAGTAAGGAGATACCACGATAGTTATTGCAATCGCTGCGATCTCCTTTGTTCTTATAAAGCGTGACTATTTTGGCGTCACGCATGTCCTGTGGGATGTGACCGCGTTCCCAGCAATCGCATATGAGTTCGTGCAGAGGCTTCAGTAGTGCTGGCTGGCCGTGCTTAAGGACTTCTGCAGGAATGCCATCGTTGCCTGGGGCCTTCCCATTTCTCAGATGATCGATAGCCCTACCAAGCTCCTCTATTGACGGTGGAGCATCAAGCTGATCTAGAACTGGTAGATCTGGTATTCTTTCTATGGCAGAGTCAGATACTACATTCTGTGTCGCATAGAGTTCTAGATAGTGCTCAGTCCAGCGCCGCATCTGCTTGTCTCGTTCTGTGATCATCTCACCTGATTTTGTCTTGATTGGAGCTGACTTTGAAGTTGTGGGCCCAGTGGCCTTTTTTATGCCTTCGTACATTTGTTTAATATCTCCCTGATCAGCAGCAGATTGAATGCTTTTGCATAATTCCACCCAATAAGTGTTAGCGCAAAAACGTGCAGTCTTCCGGGCTGTGTTTCTGGCATTTCTGAGACATTTCAGGGTGTCAGGTCCTGGGGAAGCTTTGTAGGCCAGTAGAGCTTTTCTTTTTGTCTCCGTCACGGGATTCATTGTAACCCAGTGGGCCTCAAACCAATCTGCATTTTTTCTTTCCTTCCTCCCGAGGACGGCAAGAGAGGTGTTGTAAATAGTGTCTCGAATATGGAGCCAATTCGCATCGATTTGTTCTGTCCCTATAGCATCATGCGGATTGGGGATTTCTTTCTGCGAGGTGTTGGCTTTAAGAGCTTGCTCAAGCTTGGTGTTAAGTTGATCACTTATCTCAGGGCAGTTGATATTCTGCGTGTTGATGCGAGTTTTACCCTTGCTCTTAGAGTGACACAATTTCTTTGGTATTAATTTGATTCTGCTTGCGACCAAAGAGTGGTCTGTGTCACAGTCGGCACTGTGGTAACTGCGTGTTTGGAGCACACTGGCCAGATCAGATCGCCTGGTGAGAACCAGATCAAGCTGGTGCCAGTGCTTGGAGCGGGGATGTCTCCAAGACACTTTGTGGATGTCCTTGCATTTGAAGAATGTGTTAGTTACACACAGATTGTGAGTACTGCATAGCTCGAGCAGTCGCTGGCCGTTGTTATTAATTTTACCAATGCCATGTAAGCCAATGCTGGTGGACCAGGCTTTGTGATCTGCACCTACCCTGGCGTTGAAGTCACCGAGGAGGTATAGACTCTCATATGTGGGAATATTTGCTACTGCGGAGTCTAGAGCCTCATAGAAGTTGTCTTTTAACTCTTCTTCGGAGCAGAGAGTTGGTGCATACAGGCTGAGGATATGGGCTGCGCCAGATGATGTTGAAAGTTTAATGCCGAGTATCCTCTCAGTGCCAAGTGCCGCCAGTTCAACGTATGACATAAGAGAGTTTTTTATGGCAAAACCAACGCCATGCTGCCTTGGTCTGTCTGATGGTAGTCCTTGCCAGACAAATGTGTAGTTGGCCTCAACCACTTTGCCGTTTTCAGCCAGCCGCGTCTCCTGTAGACATGCAATGTCGATGCCGAGACGGGAAAGTTCCCTGTCAATGACCGCTGTCTTCCTTATATCTTCCGCACATGAGGGGTCAGAGTTAAAACCAGTGCAGAGGGTTCTGACATTCCAGCTTGCTAAACGAAGTGCTGGTAACTTCTTTCTTATTTTTTCAGTTGGTGCTTGGGTTTATGGCTTGCTTGTTGAGTTGATCACTCTGAGCCCCATGCACCCAATGGGGCAGGCGAGCCATGACGGAACATCACCTTACTGGCTGGGGGCTGCCCAGCTTAAGGCGGGCGGTAGATGCTCAGTGAGACATGGCGATCTCTCCCACCGTCTGGAACGACCCCTGGCGCCTAGCTCTACGCCAATTGAGCAATGGCTTATAACCGGTAACTGCCGCTCCACGTGTTGTGTCTACGCCTTGCGGCGAAGCTGGAGTGACCTCTCCAGGATTGGGTCGAGGAGGTAGAGAAGAGAAAAAAAAACAACAAAAAAACAGGAGGCTACGATAGCCTAGGCAGAGCTTTAGAAAGACCAGCTGTTGCCCAGGCAGCAGGCCCTCTCTCTCCACACAGATGGTGATTCCAGGGGAACAGCTTAGCTGATACAACAAGGTGCCATCTGCATCGCAGGAGTTGCCAGAGATATAGCGCATCGCAATAAAACTGCCTAAGGGACTCCGTCTCCTGATTTTCTGTTAGGGTTTACTCCCTTAGTCTCTCCGTGAACAGGTGTGGCCGCGAGACAGCGGAGGTTTGAGATTGGAGTTTCCCTCTCCTAGATGAGCTACCTATCAAGGTTAACGAGCCCCATCTGCCCGAAGCGGCTGGTTTTAAGGCGCCAGCGGCCCGCCTTCACCCCTTCTCCTGTCAGTTGAAACGTGATCCGCCAGACTTCGTTACAAGTCATACGAGAAGGCCAGGAGTTGGACTTTGGTTAGCAGAGGCTATTATGAGACGCAAGCTATGGGGATATTTCGAGAGGAGTGGGTGCTTATTTCCCACTCCCACCCCCGGCAATACTAACCTTGGACCAATGAAAAAGACTAGCAGCCACTTTTAAAACAAATATATAATTGCAAAGCAACATTTAATAGTTAACAGATGTTAAATAATCCCCTAACTAGGTTACAAATTTATTTAAATGCAAAGCAAATATTTCTTTAAAAATGTTTGATAAAATTGTTATAAGAAGTATACAATAGACAAATGATGTCAGACTAGTTACCAAGAAATACATACAAATACCATAGACAAATATCCCCCCATCAATTATAATAAACCTGGAAAATGTTGAAACTAATGCCAACAACTAAAATGCCAGTGTTAATTTAATAACCTTAAATCTCATTGAAAGAACACAAAAAGGTGATAGATGCATAATGAAAACAAGTCTTTCAAAATGACTGATTGATTTGTTGTGCAAGCACAAATTATACTAGTATAAGCCAAGCGTATATCATTTAATTTATCTTGTTATATAGGGTTTGTGTTGTTGAGAGAGGTGTTATGAAACAAATTAATTTAATCTGTTACATTTAAATTTATTCACATTTTTGCCAAATTTCCTCCTAATGTTTACAAAATTGAACTAAAGCATTTATTTATGAATGTTTTATGGCTTTTTGGTTACCTAATTTTTATATATATTTTCCCCTAGTGTGTATAGTAATTTGTAACATGATAGCTGTTGGGTGCTATAATACATGTATGTGTATGGCCTCATAAAAATTGAACAAATCTATAATAATTTTTTAAAACTATTTATAAAATTTAAGTTTTTAAAATTTTTGTGAAGTATAATAATAAAGTTTGCATGCACTTAATTAACATACACATATTGTAAAGTAAAATGAACTTTTGTGTCAAAACCAAAACCATTTGTGCTGTTATTAAATTTTCAACAACACAACTAACGTTAGTAAAAAAATAATTTTAAAAATATAATAAAAGTTATGATAATATAAGTAATAACAGTTACAATAATGATGATATAAATATTATTTTCTATTGCACATGCTCATAGTTTAAAAACGTAACTGTATAAAGAGAGAAAAAAGGAACACAGTGAATGTGAGAGATGGAGAAACATAAATACCATAGTAATTCATGGTGATCAGTGATCAGTCAATTCAATGAAAGTCAATCTGCTTTGAACAACTTTTTCACTTTATTTCTTAAGATGTAATAAATATGAATTTGTAAGTGCCTCCGACTAGAAATTCCTAAGTAACAGTAAGCTGGTCTTCATTTGTTATGCTTCCATGACAAGAACACTTCTTGTTATCTTCCTAAGAAAGGATAAAGACAAAGGTTAGATTCAGATCAGGAAGGGACAAAACGAGCTGCCTGATTCTCAGTGGTCAGAGCCTCTAAAACTGGAGATCAGTTCTCTGTCCATTTATCTCTTGTACGTTGTTATTCTTAGGCAAATCTAAACTTTGAGATTTACTTGAAAACACATAAAAAAGGCATCTCTATTTTTAAGAATCGATTATTTTTGCCTCATCAGATCAATGGATCCTTAGCTTCACCTTTTATTACAGTCTATTCCAAAAGATAGAAAAAAGAAGTTTCATTTGGATCACGAAGCAACATTCCTGAATTATGATTTTTTAAAAAGGAAACTTCCATTTCCATCACGTAGCTACTGGACCATTGCAAGTTAGACGAACGTATTTTATTACCTGGTTGGCTCTCCACACAAGTTGAGTTTTTTTCTCGATTCTTCTTGGTAAAGACATTTGTTTCTATGACGATACCTTGTGTTGATAATTCACTTGAATTCCAGCTGGTGTACTTGAAACAAAACACCGTTATAGTAATAATAATAATTTATTTTGATATCTTATGCCAGTGATCAGAGGCGTCACTAGGGTTGGTGTCACCCGGGGCGGTAGCTCATGGTGTCACCCCTTCACGATTGAAGGGGCCGTCCATAAATGACGTCACGCGAGGATGCCGATTTTTACCCCACCATCCCCCAGCGTCATGCTTATACCCCCACCCCCTTTTCACGATATGACGTCACAAAGCTTTGACACCCCCCCCCCAAACCGTATTTTCTAAATAAAAATTAGCATGTTGCAAATTATTTTTGTCATTTAAATATGTATTTAGGGTAAGTCTGCGCTCTGATGTCGTAACAAGCGTGAAGCCATCGAAAACGTCATTAAATAAACGGTAAAAAATCAAATATTTAAGTGGAACTTTTATTTAAAGTTGCGCGTTTTTTATGTGACGTCACATTTTTTAACCCCACCCCCTCGTCACACATCGTCATCGATGCGTGACCCCCACACCCTATTACGGATTAAAAGGGGGGTGCTGAACTGGGCTAAAGCAAGGTGCCACCAATAATTTAAGGTACTCCAAACTTATTATAGCGTATAATAAAGATGCAGGCAAATGTTTGTATGAATCCCTGAAAATGCCTTGGACATTCATACGGCAATGCTGCAAATATGAGTAGGAAGTACGGAAACCAGGCTATTCTTCGTGAGAAGTGCAGTGTTGCTCATTATGTGCCGTGCACAGCTCATTCCCTTAATTTGGTTGGGAAAAGTGCAGCAGATTGTCCTGATGCAGTCAGATTTTTTGTCTTCTGCAAAATCTTTATACCCGGCTTGTTGCATCTACTCATCGTTGACAAGTACTATAAAAACACATGAAATTATACATGTTAACAAAGCCTTGTGTGACACAAGATGGTCAGCCTGGATGATGCAGTAAGGTCTGTTAATAACTTATACCATGCGAATATCGCAGCACTGGAAGAATTGGCAACAAACGAAAATCAGCCACGTGACTGTCTACTTGAAGCAGAAGGATTTCTAAAGAAACTTGAACAACTGGAAGTCGCTATTTTACTTGAAATTCAGGGAAAAAATTTTAGAAAGGAAGTCTCTCATTGAGTTTGTTAAAAGACAGCATTCTTAATTTTATTCCTATGAAGACAAAGGAAAGGACAAGTACGTGGTAAAAAGGAGTATGAACAATCTTCAATGCTATCAACAAAAAAAAGAGAGAAAAATGGCGTCAGTTTGATAAAGGAACATCACCAAAACAGTATTCTCCCCGAGACAAAAGTTTCAAGGTTGAGGTATTTCTGGTAATCATTGACAAACTTTCTTGAGCCTTACAACATCGGTTAGGCCCATATAAAGACATCCATGAAAAATTTGGCTTTCTTACAAACCTATCTGAGCTCAGCAATTTTGCCATCCGATGGGCAGCAGCCAAGATAATGGAAGAATATTCAAGTGATTTCGAAGACTACTTACCTTCAGAATTCGTTCAATTTTCCGAACTCTTTAAAAAATTTATTGTCCAGGCTCAGGGTAAGGAAAACGAAGTACCCCAATGCCAAACTCAAAACATGTGCACAGAGCTAAACATTTTGCTGCTTTTGAATGAGCTAAATTTCACACAGCTCTTTACAAATGTATACATCGCACTTCTCATCTATCTCTCAATGATGACATCAAACTGCAACTGAGAGCAATCCTTTTCAAAGTTGAAAATAATATAAAATGAGTTAAGCTTTGCATGGGACAACAAAGACTGAATAGGCTCTCTCTAATGAGCATTGAAAAGGAACTTACTTGTAAGCTTTCTTAGCTTTACTGACTTGATTGATAACTTCACCATGAGAAAAACTCGCAAACGAAAGTTGTAGGTTCAAATAATAATATTACATATTTTTCAATACATTTTTTTATTTCAACAGAGAAAAAAATTTGTTACCCCATGAAAAAAAGTTTAAAATTTTCTTTTTAAAATACGGAATAACGCGTAATATTATTCTTTATGGGGGAGCGTTCGTAATCACGAAACAGCGTAAGTCGGGATGGGACCGTCGTAACGGGGGGACTACCTGTATATAAACATGCATATCATGCCTTTAATAAATATATATATAACAAAATATTAACTCAAAGACATTGAATTCATAATTTTTGTCTAGAAAAAACATCAACAAAGAAATCCCATCTTTTGAAGAAAAGAAAATTGGGGATACAAATCTTACACACTCCATGGTGTCGGTGTGTCAAAGCCAAAATAGCTTTATATCTTTAAAAACATAAGACACTGACTCTTTCATGTCCAGCCTTTTTTAAAGATCTCTCAGCTGTGACGTTTCTTTTCTTTTTTTCCTAATTTGTTTTAATGTTGTTTGTGTGTTGGGACTCTTTTATTATTGCAAGTTAACTGATATTTTTTAATAAATTTTTTTCGCGTTTAACGTATTTCTTTGTATTTCTTAATTTCATCTAAATGAAAAAAAATGTGTCTTTATTTTTTTTCATGACATAAAATCGTACACTGTAAAATTTTAGGCTCGGGTGTCACCCCCTGATGGGTATCACCCGGGGCGGCCCGCCCCCCTCGCCCCCCCCTAGTGACGCCACTGCCAGTGATGGTGAATCTATGGCACGCGCTCCACAGTCGGCCCACAGACCCTCATCAGCCAGCACGCGACTTAAATATCACTTACTTAATCAAACCAGCTAAGCCTAACCCCCATTTTAGCTTTCATTGGAGTATTGGCACTTTGCTATGAATAAGTGAGTTTTAGTTAAATTATTCTATATTATATTCTATATTATCTATACAGACGCTCCTTCTATGCAGAAGATAGTTGCGTCCACAGACCATGACAGATGATCTGTTGGCAAGTGATGCAGCATTCACAGGCCACGGCTTTGTGGGTTCCACGCATTACCCAGCCGCCTAACTACATGTAGTGTTAGGTACCCATTCGGAGCGGGGTGACTCAGGGACGCCCTAGGCCCCGGGAACAAACCCTTGCCTTCACACGGATTCGAACCCGTGACCATCGGTACGACAGTCCAGTGCGCTGCCACTCGACCACCGCACGTGGCCACAAAGGTTCTCCCCCAGTCTCTTATGTCCTTGAGCATGCCCTTGAGCCACTCTAAAATCATCATTTCAAAATGATATTTTTGTAGTCCTGACCACTGACAGTTGGCGAAAGGGAAGAAATTTGTGGAGATGGTGGTGATATTACGAAGGGAATCAATAAATCAAAGAGTTGCATTCAAGAGGAACAAAAAATGAAAGAAAGAGAGAAAAAAGTTCCCATTTGAAATGATCGTTTCTGAGCCGAGTCATTTCCCTTTGATAAATGTCTCTATTCGAGATCGTTAGTCTGTGAAGTGGGAAGCTTTGGCAGGAAATGGAGTTTTTTGTTGTTGTTGTTGTTGTCCTGCTAAGTCTTTTTAAAGCATGAAAAAAATATCCCTTCTCTAAAGAGACTGTTTTGCAAACGGGAAAAAGATATTCTGTAAAAAAAAATACATTAACCAAAAAACAAACAAAAACAGGCCACTTGAGTAATTTATTCTCTCATAACTCCGTCATTAAAACTATATCCTATATGTCACGCGCTGTTATGAAGTTGGAGATTTAACTCTAATAGTGCACGCATTAAACTGCTAGCTGTTGAAAACCCAAACACGGGCAAATTATTAAATTACATCATGAGGTCGAAAGCTAGCACCAAATAATACCGCGCGGTATTTAGCAAACACACGAATATATTGCTTTTGTATTTTAATTGGTGAATGGGTCAATATTCAACTGATTTGAACCAATATAAGACGTCAGGATTCAAAATATTTTATCTACCACTTGGCGCTGGCGTAGCGAGGGGAGCATGGGGTACATATGTCCCAGGGAGAAGTACAGTGGCGCTAATGTTTGGCAAGCGATGGTGGTTGTTCAGGGTTGTGGGAGGTAACAAAAACCGCAGTGCGCATGTCTTGAGATCAACAATGCGTCGGCGGTTCCCACCCACGGTCACTCGCGTTGTTTTCATTTCTACGTGCTGCTGTTTGTGTCCGCCCCCCCCCCATGTTCTTTGCCACTATATATGAGCAAGTCTGCGGCGTATGGTACCCCGTGGGTCGTATCTACTATTAACAAACAGCGATTGGTCACCGGTTTTATGGTTCGCCACAGGGCGATGAATATATCAGAACTACGACTCTGTCACGTGGTATTGTGCAACTCAACAGCTAAAAGGCAGTGCGTAAAATAAAACAAACCCGTAAAAACAAAGTTTTTGACTATAAATCCCTTATATATGAGACATTAATAAAAGTATTTACAAATATTTACAGACTGAATCTGTCTTAACTCAACTTTGCTTCATAACCCTGGGGGGGGGGAGTCTGGTCACCGATCGCGTGACCGAGCTCAGCGTGACACGCAAAATGTAAAATGTAAACAAAAGCACGCCGGTACTTCGATGGGTCGCGTCAACGCGTCAACTCAAACTAAAAAAAAACCAAACCAATAACAAACAGTAAATTTGAATTACATACGTTATATTAGGATAAACTAAAAATGGATAAATTTAATTACGGTACGTTCGATCGATCTGAAATTTTTATACGATGCATTGTTAGGTGAGACGGGTCCGTGTGCCAAATTTCAGCTCGATCGGATCACGGGAAGTGGGTCATTTTTGACTTTTGTTTTTCCGCCCGCCCAAGACAGAGAGACAGAGAGAGAGAGAGAGAGAGATGACGACAGAACGACAGAGACGGCCATGAAGTTAATATAAGGGATTTAAAAATTGAACAAGGAGTTCATTAAAAAATAGTTACTAAATTAATTATTTTTTTTTACTTGTTAGAAACGCATCAAAAAGTTTAAGTACACTTAGTTTTATACGTCGCTTAAAATATGCAGTTCAAGGTCATCTCAGTGCTGTAAAAAATATTAATGGTGCACTTGTACTCGCCGGCTTCAACCATATACCATGTGAAAAACAAATACGTGTTAAAGGTTACTCTATGAAACATAAAATGATAACACGTATTTAAAACAGAATTTGCACGATTTTATCAACCGTATTAAAAAGGAATTGATTGATTAATCTACAACAAAGTCAGTAACTTCTTTCATTTTGTATATTTCAATTTAGGTAATAATTGAGTTTTTAGATGAAACACAAACCCCTGAGTGTTTGAAACACTTAAGATTCTACAATGTTTTGGATACCCCATCAGATCACAGATTTTAAAGTGTAAGCCATATAGGAGACAAATCAGAGATCAAACTAAAATTAATTCTCTTCATGAGTGCAAGAAAAAGCAAGGAGAAAATGCACACGTCTTTATGTTTTGAAAAACAAAGTCATAAGGAATCTTCATTGTGTTCGTACAGTTACAGGGTAGTTCGTTTAGAAACAGTAAAACGTTAAAAACAAAGAAAGGTTCATATATTGTCTACCGGGCAAATAAAGTTAATGAATAATTTTTTATAGAAATTACAACTAATTCTCTTAAACTCAGGAGATACATATTAATGAGTAAACAACGGTTTTTAAATTTTATTTTAAATCCCTCATATTAATTTCACCATCGTCTCTATCTGTCGTGATCGCTCTCTGTCTTGGTCGGGCGGGCGTAAAAAACAAAAGTCAAACCTGACCCAGTTCCCGTGATGTTATCAAGCTGAAATGTTGCACATAGACTTGTGTCACCTAACAATGCATTGTATCAAAATTTCAAATCGATTGAACGTACCATAATTAAATTAATGCATTTTTAGTTTATCTCTATATATCTTTTTGGAGCCGTCTGTTATTGTTGACCTCCATGGGTCACTGGAGTTCACTCCAGCCATCGATGACCACATCACCTTGTTTTACATAAAGGGGAGTTCAGTCACGTTAAGTCTGTAATGTTTGTCGCGTAGGGCGTATTATATTGAACATAATGAATACTTTTAGTTATGTCTCATATATAATGTATTTATAAAACTTTGTTTTTAAGGGTTGTTTAATTAAAGAAATATTACAAGTTTCAAGGAGATTTCAATTAAATAAAAATCTTTCTTCAAATAAAATTATTGAAAATACAAATGAAATAACGTTTCAGGAAAAGAGGAATTTTTTTGGAATAGGACTAACATTTACTGCTGAAGTGGAATGCACGTGTGCGGAAAAAACATTGTAAAAAGAACACCGTTGGAAACAAAATAAAGTTGACCGATATTCAGATGGTTTGATACTTAGCTTTCGGGGCTGATGCTTTACTTTCCCAAAGCAAATGTTCAAGATGAAATATCACATATTTCGTGAGTAGGAATAACATATATTTAAAAAATAATAATTTCTTTTAAAAACTTCTTCCTGTCAATTTTGCACAAGAAAATAGAATCTTATTTTGTCTCTCTTGAACAGCAATAAACAAAGAAATACTGTACAGTAGGGTCTCCAAACATTTTGCAATAATATTGGTGGGGGGGGGGCTGCAAAAAGACAATTAAAAAATGACGTATTTTTAGACTGAGATACGTGCTTTCTAATTATATTTAACACTAGTGTATCACCCGTAAAAAATGACGGAAGTTTTCAAAATAAATACACATCAGATTTGGGCAAACGACTGTGAGTGAATGAAAAGAAGGAACTCTGGAGAGACCAGCGGCGTATCACCCATAAAACATTACGGAAGTGTTCAGCTGAAATCTATTTATTTTGGAAAAAATATACTTTTTTAGGGCGCCTAATGCGCCCACCTTTTTCAAAATCCCAACTAACTTGTCCTTGTTTGATCAATACGAAATATTAAACTTTCTGAAATGTACACAAAGTATTATATAACTTTTTACATTGTTCCCTTTTTACAAAATTAAAATATCAGCGAAAACAATGACGTCATATAACTTTTTTTTACAGCGCATATTTAATTTGCACACCTTTTGATGCATTGGTGCAGTAATTTGGTGCGCTGCTTTCTAAAATTAGTATCTGTTGAACATACTTGCAGCTTGGTGTCTCGCAGGGTCTGACCACGAAGAGAATTATATATATAGATTGAACAATTTTATGCGGCCGTTCCAAAAGAGTTATTTTTTGGTGCAGTAATTTGGTGCGCTGATTTCTAGAGATTGCAAATTATGTATATTTATATTAGATTATTAGGAACAATGCTAGGTCCCTTACTCTTTTTAATTTATATAAATGATTTACCCAACAACATCTCAACAGGTACAAACGTTAGGTTATTTGCTGATGATTGTATAATCTATAGAACAAGTAAATCAGAACAAGATAGCAAAATTTTACAAAAAGACTTAGATGAATTGATAAAATGGGAAACTAACTGGAGTATGTCTTTCCACCCAGAAAAGTGTCAACTGTTAAGAGTAACAAAGAAAAAGAAACAAATAAATTCAAAATATTACATTCATGGAAAAGAACTGACCCAAACTAAAGATGCAAAATACTTAGGAGTCTTAATAAATGAGAAACTATCATGGAATCCCCATGTCAATGAAGTTATTAAAAAATCAAACAAAACCTTAGGCTTTATAAAAAGAAACTTTAACAAATGTAATAGAGATATAAAACTAAAATGCTACCTCACTTTGGTGATACCTGTACTAGAATATGCATCTTCTGTATGGGACCCATCCACCAAAGAAAACATTGATAAACTAGAACAAATTCAAAAAAGAGCTGCCAGATTCATTACTGGAGAATATTCAAAACTGACAAGAATAACACCATTAGTTAAATCATTAAACCTTGAAACACAAGAGGACAGAAGAACCAAGAGCAAAGTAGTAATCATACATAAAGAAATTAATTCTAATTTAGAAATACAACACAAAGATAACTTAATACAACCCTCAGACAGACATAAGGATAAAAACACCTTTCTTATTCCGTATGCAAGAACAAACACATACAAGTTTTCCTTCTTCCCGTCCGGAATTCGGGCGTGGAATGGGTTGCCTGAAGAATCCAGGAAAACCAACACTTTATCAACATTTAAATCTCTAATAAAAATGCAGGACTAAACACAAACCATAGATAAGCGTAGGACGCAATAATCTTCTGTATAGAAGGAGCGTCTGTAAACAAATAAGATAAGATAAGATAGATTATATAATACGAGCAACAAAGCCCGTCCAAGGACGTTCCGCCAACGTTCGGAGGCATGTTGTAACTCCCCTCCAACAGCCGTCTCGACCGGCATACATGTGCATCACGTCAAAAATACTATGTATTATAGTTAAAATAAATAACTCATAAAACAGAGCTATAAATCCCAACGCGCATAACTCGAAATAAAGTCTAGGAAGAAATACTGCACCAAAAATAACTCGTCTTGAACGTCCACGTAAACGTGTTCAATATGATTGGCTGTAGGAGTCATATGTGTTTGAGGGACCAATCACTATCGATGACAGGACAGAACATTGCCTTTTATTATATAGGATTATATGATGTAATATAACATGATAAGGTGATGGCAGCTAAATACGTTACTACACCTTGTCCCCCTCCAACCCCCACCCTAAAACAACTCAATATTATCATTTGTGATGCATCAACTTCCTCTAAATTGAAGTCACGAGATCGAATCTACACTGCAGAGAGAACTTTGTCATTATTGGAATCTTAATTAGTGCTAATTCTCGCTCCACTATCTGCTTTGCTAGGCGACCGCAAATGTTTTAGAGCCGTTAAAGATATTCGTCTTCTAATTCATTTGGCATACAAATTGAGTGTAACAGCACTGATTAGAACCATCTTCTTTAGAGGATAAAAGGTTGACCGGATTCCAACTATTCTATTTAAAAAAAGAAAAAATGATCCTGTAACATCTATTCGAGTGCGGGTTTATGTTTAGTTTAGTGCACACGCACCCATTATGTTATTTTGAATAAGTGCGAGCACACCCGATACTTCTAAATTGTTATAGTTTGAGCTCATTAATATTTCACAACTGTTTGACCTCGAGCAGACATCCAGCAGATCATCTCTTCTCTAGTGCGAGCACACCCAACACTTATGAACTACTAAAGTTTGTGCTTCGCTATATGTCGTCGTATCTGTTTAAGTTCGAGCACACATCCAGCAGATAAACCTCTATC
Organism: Ampullaceana balthica; assembly: GCA_944989445.1. NCBI lineage: Eukaryota > Metazoa > Mollusca > Gastropoda > Lymnaeidae > Ampullaceana > Ampullaceana balthica. The sequence goes on along the minus strand of CALYLW010000531.1, from coordinate 258,819 downwards.
CTAGTGCGAGCGAACCCACAATGTTACGAGTATTTTAATGTAAAAAAAAGCGACGAATATGTTACATTCCTTCAAATTCCTTCAGGCATTGTCACCGTCGCATCCATTTTACTGTGGGAAGACATTCAGTGGTTCTCATTTATTTTCAGGGCTAGCAGAACATGAGTAGGTAACATACACTTGAATAAGCACTTTGATTTAAGAAAATAAAACGCGTAACAAAATCATAAAAAACGACCATTCTTTAAGGCTGTGTTATTGACAAATAATTAGCAAAACTGTATAAAATAGCCTTATCCCTTTAAGATAGTATTTAAATCTTTTGAAATATGAAAAGTGGAGATCTCAATGACAGAATAGATCACCGTTTCAATTAAAAACTAATTTATTCACCATTTAAGTGATCGTTTTAAAGCGTTTCATGTCTCACTATCAACATGCGCAAAAAATCTGACAACTAAATCTTTTTTGTTTGTTTGCAGTTGTCACAATACAACCAGTTTCAAATTCTAAAATATTTGAATTAACACCAATACATTTATTGTTTTATGTTAAATGTGTATGAAATTATTTGATGGGGTTACATTTGTGTGCGTCTGTGGTCTACAGTTTTGCCCGTTGCCACTAGCGGTTGAAACACATTTTTTGGATGATCTCTAGTATTGCTAGACAAAAAACAATAATGAGCCTCAATGTGGCTAATTCCATCTTTGGTGGACGACAGTTACAAATGACATCCCGTTTTTTTCATTTGCTTAACTCCGTTGTTTGGCACTCAGCATCTGTGGGCCAGACATATCGGAAGCAATCAACAACAGCTCCGGGGGCCTGTCTACGCATCCACATTTTTTATTCTGTAGCACAACGCTAAGTCTGGTTTACATGCGTAAGTAGCCATTAGCAATGTTGATTTAAAAACAAAGTATATGGATGTTTAAAACTAAAGATTAAGTTGTCTTGAGAGCAGCTATAATTTTATCATTTAAAAAAGGAAAACAAAGCTAATACAATGTATTATTTATTACTTTAATGTTTTCCCCTGAATCCATTTTTGTCTTCATGAAATGAATATGAAATTGAGTCTTCACGTTGGACCCTGCATTAAAAAGGAGCTTCATCAGACAATGCCCTTTAAGATTTGCATTGAATATTATATGTTTTCTACATAGTTTTATTCCATTTGGAATGACAATAGACACTACTTAGATGTTTTTTTTTAAATTTATTAGATAAAAAATATCTGCTATAATAGTTACTAATTTGTTTTAGTCTTTTAAACGCTAGTTTAGAAACTTCATCAGACACTTTCACTAGATGTGACAATATAGAATGTGACAGAACCTTCATTCAGAGCCTTATTAGACTCGTCAGTCTGCATCACTCTATTGTTAACATCATGATGTATAGAGAGTAATATTCGAAGTTTCCACAGTTTATGTTTTTTTTACCTTTCGGATCCTTAATTAAATTTTAGGTCGCTCATGTGTTACAAATCTAGTCTACTAATGAAAGATATTCCGAATATCAAACAATTCTTAGCGAAGCTACAAAATTAATCCTTACTTTAGTCAGTTTCCGAAAATAAAAAATCCACTTTGTCCGCTTCCCAAGTCTGTTCGTGTTTGTCCAGGCTTGGGCGGGCTTTATCTTTCTTCCGGATTATTCTATCTATAGGATCAATCTCAAGCTCGCTGAAGGAGGTATGCTGATGATAGTTAATGATATCCGTCCTTTAATTTGGTCCCAAGGCACTGCGACGCTGACTTCCGGTAACTAAAACTACTTACAATAGAGTACCAAGGTGGCTTGGGAAACAACACATTTTAGGAACCAAACTGGCGTGGATAATTATGTTGACTTAGCTGTAACTGTTTTGAAACGTAATTTCACATATTGGAGGAATTAAGCGTTGACTTAAGGATCAAGTTGAAATTTTAAAAACCCGTAAAAAACCATGTTTTTGACTATAAATCCTTTATATACGAGAAGTAACTAAAAGAATGTTCATTATAATACTCAGCGCAAGACCATCCAAAAATACAAAATTGTAGGTCTGTCGTAAAACATGTTTAATATAATACGCACCGATCAGGAATATGTTTATAAAAAGTGTTGTCAATAAAATACGCACCTTATTGCGCGACAGAAAGGTTGTTCAATATAATGCACACCCTTACACTCTATCCAAAAAAATAACATGATACATAGGAATAAATAAAATAATCTTAAAAAATCAATAATTCAATTACGGTACATGTGATCGATCTGAAATTTTGATACATTGTTTTTATCATCGGTACAAAACTGCCTGCAAAATTTCAGCTCGCTAGCTTACGAGGAAGTGGGTTAAAAATTGATCCAACGTTTTGTTGACAAGGGTGCAAGGGTTCAAGGGTGCAAGCAAGCAGACACCGCGAGTTAATATAAAGGATTTAAAAAATAAATAATGGGTTATTTAAAGTTATTTTTCTTTGAGATAAAATGGTATCAATGAAGTGCAGATGGGGCTTCAAAATAGTTTACCTAAAAATAGTGATAATTTTTTAGAAAGGTCGTTTTGAAAAAAAAATACGAGAAAATTGAGCAACAAAATTGTTATTTCTAAACGCAAACTATCAATGAGCTGTATTTTGTTTGTCTTTTTAGTTGCCTTTCTATGTGTAGCATTTAAGGCCCATACTTTTTTAGCCTTGTAAAGAATGTACGACCCAATTTTGTTTGTAAGGCTCACTTTTCGTGGGCCATGTATAGATGCTAAGTCCAAAATCTTGTTGATCAATAATAGCATGTGAAACATTTACCCTTTTCAATTGTGGGATTCAAATTAATAGTCTCAGTAAAAGAAAATGTGAATGATTTCATATGGAAAATTTTCTAACATTATGAATCGCGTGAATAAGAACAGCATTGAGACTTTCAGAGAAAAAAAAGCTTTGAGAGCATCATATTATTATGGATATAAGCAGATTCATAAGAATATATATTAGAATGTCGATCATTATTTATGAGTGAAGATGTGAGACTCCATTCATCCTACAGAAATGTTCACCAATTGATAAGAGAAGATTAAACTCATCTCTATCAGTTCTGCTTATAACTATCTTTTATCATAATTTTTTTGGTCCAAAAAAAATGCTTTTTTTATTATTGAAGTTTTGGGGCGAGGATTATGTAAAAAGATTGTTTCTCGGGAAGGATAAGCAATCTGCGTATTTGTCGTATTTAACGACCCAGTTAAAAGCAGCTTCTGTATGAAAATTAAAGAGGTCTTATAAAATGATCAAAAACAGCTGTTGCCTGCAACAACAAGCAACAAAAGTGTCAATTACGAATAAGTGAGAAGCTTTATCCATATTGGAAAATATCGCTTGAGTTGACCAGAAACCCTTGCTTACGTCATAAGCAAGGAGGAATGATTGCTGGGCAAGTGCATCTGTTTTGATACCAGGATAAAGTGAACGTTTCATCCAGCGTTGGGTTTTGATGTGTAAATAAAACTCAATGAAACAGAACATCCAAAATAAGGAATGTGTAATTTTAAATAATAATAATAAGCGGTTCTACAGGGATCTTTTAAGAATTACATGTTGATTGGTGTACAATTGTTGTTTTTAAATTTAAAAAAAAACAATAAAACATAGATTGTTTTTATGTAACAAATAGAATGTTGTTTCTTCATAGCCTGTCGCGTTCAAACCAATGCTGTATATGTATTAAATATTCAAAAGAAAAATCCTTTCATTTTTTTCCCTCAATTTTTATACACTTGCAGTAAATTTGTTCATACCAAATTAGAGCGTCATGTTCCTTTTTTTCCAGCTGTAAATTATTACAAACTAAACTAAGTCCCTTTAAGAATAAAATCTTTGAAAACAGTGTATGTGTCTAATTTGTGGCCGCTCCATTGAGAATGTGTATAGTAACATACAATTCCTTGATGTGATGTAAAAACAAAAGAAACAACTTAAATGATCTCTTGTGTTGAACATACACTTTTCTCATATACATTGTAAAACTTTAATAGTGTCTAGTGAATAAACAGTACTGGCAGAAGAGGGATTGGGATCGATTATTGGACCTACAACACAAATCAAGAACCTTTAAAACAAAGTTTGGAAAAACAGATTTTACTGTCTACTTTAGATATTTTGAGCTGTTAACAAAATAAACAGGTTTATATTTGTTAACCCATTAAAAGACCATGACACCTCGAGTTTTCTATTGTCTGGGCGCATTTCGAAACATAACAAATGTTGAAATGAAAGTCCACAACAGCGACGTCTATTCCCATGGTCCCGCTATGTTTGGTCCCATAATTGCTTTCTCTCCGAGTGATTTTATTGATCTGTGTATTTCCAAATCGATAAATCCTCATTTTAATAAATCCTTTGATCATCGTTGTATTACTCTATTACTCGTTTTACCCAAGGTCTTCTTTGATCACCTTCGACCTCTTGTATCAGCCTCGCTGTGTGTCCTTCCACAGGACTCGTGTCATTTACATACTCAACATGAATACGATGTGTTGTTTTTGTTGGCGAGATGGGCACAAGGAACCCGGACTGATATAGCGAGCAGCTTCTCTTCCAAAAAAATCGTATCTTATCTCAAATAAACGGATAATGTTTCTATGAAGCATGACTTGATTCCACATAAGAGGAAATCAGCAAGAGGTTTAGGAAAACACAATTGCGGTATTAAATTTCATTGGAGTTTCAAAAATGTTTTCTAAAAATTAGTTTTTATATCTTGTTTTTTTTAAATATTCGCATTGACTTGAAGTCTACCTATAATTTCTATCAGCTAGGATAAATTCTATATCTTTATCACAGAATTTTATCTTTACTTTTAAATATATTACATACGCTACTGATGTAAAGAGGCTTTTTGTGCCCAACGTTTATTTATGATTTATGTCTAGTCTTATGTTTTAATTGAGTTTTAAATGTTGATTGTGAATTGGTTTTACTTATTTTGTCAGGCAATTCATTTCTCGCCCATATGCTGGACAGTAATAACGGGATTTTTAACACGTTTTTATTAACTCGCTTTTGTCACATGTGAATGCCATGGGTGTACCATGTGTATAATGCGTGATCGTCTGACGGAGAGGTCACGTGAAGTAATAGGCGCGAAAAGGGAGAAGATTCCCATTGGTTGAAAGGGTTGGGCGAGCAGTTGTCAGTAGAGTAGAGTTCCGTAGTGAAAGGACGGAATGTGTGTGTGCCTCAAGATTTCCACGTTGTATAACCTCAAATGATATTTCTGTGTACAAAATATACATATTAAAGTTGTTTTGTTGAAACAAGTTCTTCAGTGGATTATTGTGCACAAGATTATGTATTGTGAGAACGCCTACAAAAGAGTTACATATAAAATATAGTTACAGTTACAGCTTTCGTTCCTGTTTGTTGGTTTGTCCAAGTTTTTTTCAAATCTGCCAACGTAAAATTGAACCAATGCTGATGGTCCTAGAGATCTGAAAATTTTACCACAGATAGATCTTGGATGACAATGCATTGTATCAAAATTTCAGATCGATCGAATGTACCGTTATTAAATTATTTCACTTTTTAGTTTATCTATAGTCTATATATAAGCATCTGTACCGTCTGCTTTTGTTGACATCCGTGAGTTCACCCCGTGACCACATCCCAATGTTTTTAAAACGTTGGGCGGGCGCTTGTGAGGTGTTTGGTAAAATAAATAGACGTAAAAAATATTTTTAAAAACCAGGTTGTTATAAGTGGACTAATAAATAGAAGTAAAAAAAAGATTTTTAAAAACCACGTTTTTATAAGCGGACTAAAAAGAAGAAAATAATTTAAAACGTATTAGTTCAAGTACTTCATTTTAATATGACTAAAAACGTGGGGCGGGCGCTTATGAGGTTTAACATATGCGGTTCACTCATTCTCTCACTTATAGATCTCTCTTTTGCCTTCTACATTAGAAATCTTTAATTTTTATACCAAACACCCACCCCACGTTTTTAGTCATATTAAATCGAAGTACTTGAACTAATAAGTTTTAAATTATTTTCTTCTTTTTAGTCCGCTTATAAAAACGTGGTTTTTAAAAATCTTTTTTTTTACTTCTATTTATTTTATTCTTTTTAGTCCACTTCTAACAACCTGGTTTTTAAAAATCTTTTTTTACCTCTATTTATTTTACCAAACACCTCACAAGCGCCCGCCCAACGTTTTAAAAACATTGTGATGTGGTCACGGGGCGAACTCACAGATGTCAACAAAAGCCGACGGTACAGATGCTTTTATATAGACTATAGATAAACTTAAAAGTTCAATAATTTAATAACAGTACATTTGATCAATCTGAAATTTTGATACAATGCATTGTCATCCAAGATCTATCTGTGGTAAAATTTTCAGATCTCTAGGACCATCAGAAGTGGTTCAATTTTACGTTGGCAGATTTGAAAAAATCTTGGACAATGCCTCACCAACGAAAGCGAGCTAATAAAAACGTAGTAAAAAGAATAAAATAAATAGAAGTAAAAAAAAGATTTTTAAAAACCACGTTTTTATAAGCGGACTAAAAAGAAGAAAATAATTTAAAAGTATCGCTACATGTATGGAAACAGTTACGAAAGGTGAAACGTTATTTACTTAATTAAAAAAGATTTTTTGAAGTTAAAGCTATTTCCTTGACTTCTTGCATACTTAAAGCAAGCTGTGCCTAATGTATTTTCGTTACATTTTGTCTTTCATTGACATCATTTATTCTCAAAAAATCTTAGTGAAAGTTTGCATGGATCACTAGATTATGTCATTGGCACAGTTAATAAAACCAAAAGGTATGCCTTAAAAGAGAGATTACATGCTCAATCAGAGGCGCAAAATGGCTTGGTATCTGGGTCATTGCCAATAGCGCCGAGGGCCAATACTTTAATTCATTCAAATTTAGTATTTGACTACCTTTTGGATTATAGTTTTCAAGGGCGACAAAAATAAATTAGCCAAGGGCGCGGAAAATGCTCGTATGATTCTGTGCTCAAAATAGTTTGGAAAATGAAGAAGACTATAATTGTGTACTTATTCACACATAAGTACATTGGTTATCAAAACGTGCAAATTTAAATCAATTTTATGCTCTCTGATTCAGTTTAGAAATTCCTGGAAAGCGAAGACAATGATTTGCGACACAATGAACCCAAAAATGACATATCCTTTATGAATGATTTATTTGCCAAACTTAAAGAAACTAACTTGAAACTATGAGGTGACAAAGTTAAATTTAATAAAAACTAAAAGCGTAATATCTACGTTTGTTGCAAACCTTTTTCTGTATACGTGAGAAGTGAAGAATGTTCTCAGTTTCCATATCGTTTGAAATTGCAAAATAGAGATGAAGATTTGATTGCCTACTGTAAACACTTAACGGCTCCTCATGCAGGCCTGAACCAAAGATTTGAAGACATTCTTCACTTTGGATATTCCCGACTGGCATTTGAACCCTTTGAGCGTGGACAAACTTAGATACCCAAACACAGATGAATACATACTAATACAGGAGCAGCTTATTGAAATATCCACAAATGAGGAACTTTAACCAATGTTCTAACAAGAATATCACAAATTCTGGTAAAAAAGAAACAACAGATCCCACTTTTATTTCATGCATAATGGGTTATTGTACAGATAGCGAAGACTGCTTTCCCGTCTTTCTAGTGGTAGCATTAGTAGAACAGAGATTCAGTGCCGTTATGAACCTCATCACGAAAAAATAGAAACCGGCTACAAATTAATATTCGTTGGGATTCGCGATTGCTACTCACAAACATTGAGTCGGATATACGCTCAAAAATTCTCATGACGTTGATCCAAGTCATTAATTATTTTAAAATGTATTTTAAACTAAAATTATAATTTCAATAAATACATCTTCATCAAAAATATTTTTTTTAATTTTTAATTTTTGTAGTATGCATTTATGTACTGTAGTTTGTTCACTTGGGGGTCCATGGCAAGTTTTGACTATAAAAAGGTGTCCATGGATCAATAAAGTTTGGAAACGACTGTTCTGATGCATAGCTGTATTAAAATAAGATTTCTTAGAACTTTAAGTGAAATTTAAAGTATGCATTTGAAAATCTCAAGGGAAGAAAAGGCTATATGACATTAAACATTTTTCTTCAGTTATCTGATAGAGAGCCAAAAATGGAATGTTAATTTATTTAGTTAATTAGAGATAATTCTGTATAGTTTTGAACTTTAAAACTTGAATAACCAAAATAACAAACGTGTCAGATAGCCTTTTCTTCCCTTAAGGTCTTCATCTCCTTGATAAATACACCAAGCCTTAAACCATTCAAAATATCGAGCATGAAAATGTTCTTTTGAAGAGATGAGAAAATTGATAGAAACGTTATTCCTACTACTTGAAAACGTTTTATGATAAAATGAAGTTCACGAGCATCATTCCTTAATCTTATCTTATCTTATCTCTTACTGTGGGGTATTGTAGAAGTGTAAAGCCGTGTAAATTAATATGCAAATGAGTAGTGCGACTTCCGGCACAGAACAATAATAATAAAGTGGCGTTTTCTATATGAACTCTAATATGTCCTACTTGTTTTGTTTGTCAACTATACATCCTATATAAAGAAGGCAAGTTTCTGTCCGTTCTGTCCGGTCATCTATAGCGATTGGTCCATCAAACGCATATGACTCCTACAGCCAATCATATTGAACACGTTTACGCCATTTACGCGGACGTTCAAAATGAGTAATTTTTGGTGCGGTATTTCTTCAAAGACTTTATTTTGAGTTATGCGCATTGGGATTTATAGCAAAAAGCTCTGTTTTTACGAGTTATTTATTTTAACTATAATGAATAGTATTTTTGACGCGATGCACATGTAATGCCGGTCGAGACGGCTGTTGGAGGTGAGTTACAACCTGCCACCGAACGGTGGTGGAACGTCCTTGGACGGGCTTTGTTGCTCGTACATAAATATGTGAACCCACAAAAGACACTACATAGATATGCCTAGGACGCAACAATCTTCTGTATAGAAGGAGCATCTGTTACTGGTTTGTGTCCAGTCCTGTATTCTTATTACAGTTTTAAATGTTAATAAAGCGTTTGTTTTCCTGGTTTCTTCAGCCAACCCATTCCACGCCCGAATTTCGGTCCGGAATAATAATAATTTGTATGTGCATGATCTTGCATACGGAATTTGTATGTGTTTGTTTTATTTCATCATTATGATGTACATTATATTATAGTTATAATCCGAAGAATAGTCATGTCTAACAGTACGTTAAATTTTTACTAGCTAATACAAGGCTATGAAAAAACACCTCACATATCAAATCGACTTTGAGGCTTGTCAGCAATTCACAAGTCGTGTAAGACAAAGAGTGCTGAATATAACACAAGAACAAATGTTACGCGATTTGTCGTCTGAATTATCTTCAACCGAAGACAAGTGATGTTGACAGCGGGCGGTTTGGTCTCGTCTTCACGTCTCATATCGTCCTTGTGGGGAGGTGGGGGGAGTCTGCTGTCTTGTCCTGTTTTGTTTTTATTCTATTTATGTGTGGCTGTGTAACTGGAACACTGTATTGAAAGTCATGCTAAATATAGGACTGGGAGTAATCGGTCTCAGAAATTAACAGAACAAGTTTGATGAAAAGTGCGAAGTGGAATGGTGTCGAGCTGGCAGCCCTTGAAGTCGTGTATGTGTGAGTGTGTGTCCGCGTGTGTGCGCGTGTGTGTGTGCCTATGTGTCGGTGGGCGTGTGTGCGTTTGACAGTTTCTGGCGTGGTTGCGACCCCCCTGAGGTAATTCTGGCAATTAAGAAAATGGATCCATGGATTCCCCGGAGAATTGCAGGAACTGGTCCAATGTCGATGGATTAAGGGACAAGAACATATGGTGAAAAAAAAGAGAATTTTGTAACAACCATTTTGTCAAAAATAGTGTACAAAGGATAACTAGTATTACGTTTTTTTTTAATTCCCACTTTTATTGTATATAAAAAGTTATTGTCATCAAAGTTGTTGAGTTTAAAAAACTTGTTAAAACGTATAGCGCTGGAATCATTTAATCTTATCTTTTATAGTTAACATTGAAAAATATAACGATTAATTAATCGGTAATTTTGATAAAATAAATCTAACGACACACCTTCGATAATAAACTCGGTTGTAGCGAGTGGGAGGAAGGAATAACCAACCCTCATGTGTGAGGTCAACTTTTGTGGAAGGCACTTTCGACCGTGTTCCTATGTGTCCAGGTGGCCCCCTCAGAGGAGACCTTTCAGGGAGGGGGCGGGGTCCCTTAGCTGTTAGTTTCTCTTTCTTTTGGGGGGGGGGTGACATATTTGCTGGTAGAGTTTATCGGGAAGACGTATTAAGAGCTATGTGCTCAGGGCTGCTGACACCATTCCACATGTAGGATAACATTTTAAAAAACCGTATGGAGTTTCATAAATGGACACAAATTGTTTTACTTTATTGAACACAATAGCTCTGCTTCTTTCGTTCAAATTATCACCAAATAACTAACTACGAAAACACAACATCATAACTAATGCTCACGTAACTAATGTTTGAGGGAAGGGAGTTTCTTATTAACAATGTAGCGCAATACTTGGTGGTCATTTCCTACCATGTATATGAAATTAGAAAAGCTCAAGGGAAGAAACGGTTATGTCACATTTTGTAGTTTTGAGATATTCAAGTTTTAAAGTTCAAAATTATACATATTTATTATAAATAAACTAAATTGATTTGAATTTTTAATAGGTCCAGAGACGTTATGTTGTCACAAAACCTCATTCGAAGAATTCTATTTTTGATCCTTTGTCAGTTACAGGGGATAACTAAAATATTTTAAAAAACGTAACAAAGCCGTTTCTTCCCTTGAGGTCTTCTAAATAGCAAATTCACAAACTGATCAATTTTTAATCCAAAACTAAATCTTTGAAAAAACATTAATCGATGATTAAAATAGTTTATTACTGCATCCATAAATTAATTATGTATTATGGAGGGGATAATGTTTATTTTGCAAGTTTTTAATTTTGGCGTTGGAATCACGTTCCAATATTTTTATATAAACAATAGCTAGAAATTTCGTCCAGGTCTGTTGTTTTATCAAATGTAAATTTAACAACCTTTGCATGGCTTATCTCTGTCCAGACGAAGACTTCCAACAACGGCATTATGTCAATGCTCTTGCAAAGCTTCTTCATAACATGCCCTTTTTTCTAGAGCTATTGACGCCAGAATTTAAAAAAAAACAACATAATAATATACACAAAAACTGAGACAAATGAATAAAACTACATAGGTAAGATACTTTAATAGAATTGATATTTTTGAAGGAAGGGTACATTTGGATCATAGAAAAGTCATTCGGTGGGAAATGAAGAGGGGAATTAAACATTTTTTAAACGCTATTCCATATATCACTTAAATAAAAATACAAATATAAGACGAAAAGTAATTATATTATTCTACGATATCACTGGCCAGCACACCAATTAACACTCTCACTCACACACTTACAAACGCATTAGAATAATATTTATTGCAAACCAATACCTCTTCCACGTCAACGACTCGTCACGTTTCAATAAACGCGTGAGAACTACCGAATAAAACAAACAATTTAAACGTGGCGAGGTGAGACAACTACCCCACGCCTCCACCCCCCCCGGTCTATTGCCACCCTCGGGGCTCAGTACACACGACTGATAACTTCCGACAGCACAAGACATTTTCTTGCCCATCTGTTTGATCAGCCAAATCATTGTCATCGATTGGCATTTTAAAAGACTCCACAAAAATCGTTACACACGAAAGACAGGGAATAAAAAGGGAGGGGGATAATGGGGAAATAAAGGATGAAAACAATTTCACTTCAGATTATTGAGTTCAGCTTATTATTTTATTTTTATGCGATAGTTTAGAGTTCATCATCCACTCTTATCTGTTCTTGCACAGAGGCGCTCAGCAACACAACAATAACAACTATAATTTTTACTAGTATTACAAGTCTCGCCCCATTTTATGTTGTTGTGTATTTGATGTAGTGTACCTAATGGTGGTTTAAACAATAATTTATGTTTATCTTTAACAATAGAAGATGTAAACGCTTGTTTCGAGCTAACTACAAATCGTAGTTATTGTTGTAAATGAGGCATCTAAATTACGTACTTGGGAGACGTGAAACTTGTTATTCGCCACGATCCTACAGCCAGTGTCATTCAAAACTAAGATCGTGTCTTAAATTTTAAAATGTATAAGGAACATTGTTATCGATTTCATGATCGTGACGTCATGCTCTAGACATTAATGGAAAGATTCGTTTTAAAATTCATATATGTGTGTACATTTAAAAAAAAACATAAATGAAAATTAAAACTTTACAAAAATGCGAACGTGCATAAAAAAACTAACACGACAGAGGAACCAATATTTGAAGCAAAATTTGGCCAGAAATAGAAAAATTAAGAATTGAATTTTATTTTAATTAATAAAGAAAGTTATCAAAAAAATAATTAAATAACATAAAATAAAATTCGTCTATAAAATTAATGAATTGAGTGGTCTCTCAAAATATAATAATTTAAATATAATTTTAAATATCAATAATGTGTATTAAACAAAGGTTACGTATTACATCAAGACAAATAGAAAACTTATAGTGGAAGTAAGTTTCAATGCATGGTAAAGCCCATGCTTTCAATCAAAATGCTAGAAGAAATAATTTACATCGTTTGTGCTTCAATTTATAAAACCTCTCAATACCACCGTTAATTAAAACACAAACAAGTCTTTAAAATCTTTTATTTACGTTTTTAATTGATTTTAAAAAAACACTAGATTTAGACAGTAAATTTTCTTGATTTTAATTTCTAACTAAAGAACTTTGACCCCTTAAAAAACAATCGAATACAATGGATTTTTGTATCTCATACACTGGCTGTTGGTTAGTTGGTGTGTTTTTTGTGGACCTGAGATTATTTATCTATCAAGTTATTAGTTTTGCTAGTGAGATACAACCTCCATTGGAAGACAGGTTGAGTTTTTATTAAAATCAAAATCCGGGGGTTGGGGTGAGTTGAAGGGGTTCTATTTTTTTTCTTTATTTCTTAGACACGATTGATGTATTGAAGAAAATTAAACTCATTAAAAGTGCACAGACTGTTTGCAAAGAGGGTGGGGGTAGAGAGTAGACGAGATGACCGAAGCTCTTCACAATCTATTTCATATTTCTGACATGTGTTCCCCAGTAGTCCGTTGTCATGTTGGCAATGTAGAGTTCACAGAGAAAAATATTAATGCTGTTATGTGTGCCTTTTTGTAGGATTTTATTTCTCCATTTTCAACGTAAGCAGATACTTTCATGGACTCAAGAAAACATGCCCCCCTCACCCCCAGCCTCGAAAAAGAATATAAAAATAACAAACAAATAAATTCGTATGTAAGTAAACGCAGGATGTGGGGAGAAATGTGAGTAGGAAATGAGTCTCTTTGCTATGAGAATGTTAGAGCGCAAAACGAAAGAAACTCAGAATAAAAGTGCAGAATGCCGCGCATTTACAGCGGGGCAGACAAGAAAGAGTATTACAGATAATTTGGCCCATGTTTTTACAGTTTCAGCTAGTATTGAAGTGTTGCGAATTTTTTAAAGAATTTAACCCGTCTGAATGAAATTCGTTGCTATTGTGACAGCTTCAACAATAGGACTGTCTGAATTAAGTCTCTGGCTCCTTCCTTCATCATTCACTAAACTATTTTTACAAGACGAGAATGAGTCCAAAAAATTAGGTATATGGGGTATAGACTATCATTTAATCTAGCGTGTGGATTAAAAAGTTTTAAAAATATAGAAACAGGATTACAATGCTCAATTCAAAGCAGACATTTTTTTTCCAAGTGCTATTTAAAAATCATTTTAAAAAATTGTGTCCAAAATCTTAACAGAAACACATTAAAAGGAATTGTCTTTTCTTTCCCTTTAGAAAATACAGTAGAACACGTGATTCTTAAAAGAAAATAACTAACACAAAGAATTTTAAAAAAATGGAAATTATAAAAAAAGACTCCAGAAAAACAATGGTTTCCATTGCTAGAGAGCACGTACTCCCAAAGACAGTCGATTTCATCCATTAGCTGAGATTTGTTGGTTTACTGTGTTGGATTATTAGTAAACTCGGAAGAGTACAACTGTGAGCAAAGAGGAATAGAGTTCAAAGAAGGGAATCTTTGCTGTAGATTTGATATGGTTCTTGGATCTACAAGTTGATTAAAAGATTTTTATTTTTGTGAATGGAGGGAAAAGGCATGAGTTTTATTTACTTTAAGAAAAAAAACAACTTAAAAAAACAAAAACTTTGACGTAGATGAAAAAAGTAGCAGAAACAATCATAATAATTATAATTAAGGGATAGTTTGTAAAACTTTACGAAAACTTATTGACAATTTACAAGAAATAAAAAGATCTAAATGAGGAGTCCACATGCAAAACATACTAAGTCAATTTTGGAGGGAAAATGAGCTGCTGCCAATTTCATGTTTAAATGGTAAAACTCTACAGTATTATTTTGTTTGTTCAATTAAAACCTTCTAAATAAGCTATATTTTATTTTTTTAAAATATGAAATAATTGCAAAATCTGCAATTATAAGTGCCCTTTTCTCAATACCCTATAAAAAGTGACTTCGTGGCTTTTCAAGTGGACTCTTTGAAAGGCATTTTATTTTAAGGTTTTAATATACAGGCAGTATCCGAAAAAAAAATTTCCTCTTAAAACTTTTGTGAAATCCACGAGGCATTTCCAATTGCACATGAACACACATATACTAGCTATAGGTATATTTTATTTTCACTTAAACGCTTTGCTTTAAACTACAAACGTATTCCCATAGTGGCAGTAATTAAATGTATGTCAGAAAGTGCTCCTCCAGCCGAAAGACACATAAATGAGTTTATTTTACAACGATCACCACCATTAAAGGATGCATGTACTGAAGCTACCACGTGCTCGTATCGATATAGCTATTATGATGCTGGTGAATTGCGGTCGTATTATCGAACTTACTGTACTGGAAACGGCGCTTCATACCAGAGGGCGCTTTAAAAAAAAACAAGATAATATTCGCAAATTATAATTTAACAACTGATACGGAAGAACGTTTTTTTTTCTTTTCTGAAGGAAGGGGAGTTTGGGGGAAGAAATTATTTTGGATCTAAAAATAGCTTTTAGAATTTTGTAACAATATTGTTCTGAATCTGATGGCCGAGAAGATCAACCAAGCAAGTAGAATTTTTAAAAAAATGTTATATATGTATTTTCTTTTTAAACCGAAGCCGTATAAGATCTGATAATTGAGCTGAGATATTGAACTGGAGTTTTATTTATACAGTAAAATGTTCCGCCACCACGATGGTTTAATGTCCATATTTTTTTTTAAAAACTAACCAACTCCCCCTCCCCCCTTTTTACACACCGAAAACAAAACAAAAAATGAAAAAATTCCGCTATGTGTTTGGGGGTGGGGGTGGTGGGGGTGGGGTAGATAGTTTGTTCAAACCTTGGATGGCAGTTTTTTTCTCTTTATTGGCAGTGTTGGTGATATCTCCCGTGATTTTTTTACTTTAAGCAGGCAGATTAGGCCATTCCGGTCCCACCCTGGGCAGCACTAACCTTACCTACGCCCCTGTCAAGTACAGATTATTAGTGAATGAACTGTTGAACAGACACTTTACCATCAAGTCTCATAACTTATGCTCGTTTATTTAAAAATTAAAAAAGGAATACATAACTAGGAGACATTTATCTAAAGAAATTGTCAGTGCATGCGTCCTCGTCTGAAGCACTTGTCTGCGACATGAACCGAGGGAATGAATTATTCACTTCCATATTATCTGCACGGGATTTAGTGCACAGACCCGTAATAATTGTGTTCTGGACATCTCTAGTGTACTAACATCCGAGCAAACAGTACAGGAGATTACCCAGTGTAAATTGGGTTATCACCCCCGTCCGCTCCCCCACCCACCACATATGATGGCAACACCCCTCACGTTCCATATCCTCAAGCTCTCTCTGCTCGGGCACCCATAATTGCTCTTGAACTTACACACACAAAATTTCCCACAATAGCATAGCATGATGTCACGCAAGGTGAAATATGTCTTCAAATAGCTCCGATAAGAACCGAACCGGAATGGTGCGTCATCATGAACCGGAATGGTGCGTCATCATGCTTTAAAAAAACCCTGTGAAAACTGAAATGGTGAACAAGATTTAAAACATCAACTCACCCCTCTTCTCTTGACCCCTCCCGCGTGCCCATTCGTTTCCTCCGCCTCGGATAGCCATCTGTAGGATACATTTGGCCCATGTTTCGTTCCAAATTTAATCTCCGTTTGTTTCCAAATTATTGAGGGCTTCAAATGGGAATATATTTCTATACAAACAATGCCAGTAATTTCATATGATTACATATTTACATTTCTTTACAACGTTAACTTTTAAAAATAACTTTAAAGAAGAATTAATGAAGGCATTTCATTACATCGTTTCGAGCATCAAACCACTACATGTTGTGTCAAATAAACTAATAATGAAATCCATGTCAATCAAAAACATTTTTTTAAAAAACATGCTCTATATGCCATGCATCCTGTCTTTAAAAATGTTTCTACAAGCGCGTTAGGTACGTAATATTTCTATTTAAAACGCTCCTTTATGGTAAATAATGTTTTCGCAAAAAAGATAGGTTCATTTAGATTTTAGAATTTAACTGCGACCAGCGGCGATTTAAAAATTTGGTCGTCATTTGAACAAATGAATAAAATATAATCAGAAAAAATTTATTTAGAGTATGGTAATACCTTGAGATACGAAATCAATTTGTTCCGGAGTCTCTTTCGTATCTCAGACTTTTCGTAATTCAAGTCCATTTCAAATTTACATTACCTAATCCGTTCCCTACGAAAATACTATTGATAATTTATTAATAAAACTAAAATGCACTGCCCTGTAAAAAAAATAGTGAATACATTATATATCTACGGTAAATCAAACTTTAAAAACTAATTATATATTATATATTTACGCTCATTTGTCACTGCCGCCTAACGTTGAGGGATATAGCTTTCCTTATTTTAAATTTTGCGTTGTAAGCAGTGCTGATTGACGCAAATAGTTATTTTTTGGTGCAGTAATTTGGTGCGCTGCTTTCGAAAATTAGTTTAAAAATCGTTTGGTGATTAGCACTGTAAAAATTATTATATA
Source organism: Ampullaceana balthica (assembly GCA_944989445.1). NCBI lineage: Eukaryota > Metazoa > Mollusca > Gastropoda > Lymnaeidae > Ampullaceana > Ampullaceana balthica. Next base: position 241,536 of record CALYLW010000531.1, on the reverse strand, counting down.
AATGCTTTGTTTAATTTTCAGGAATATTTCGTGTTTATCATACAAGGATAAGTTACTTGGGCTTTTGACCCAAAAAAAAACCCTATTATAAAATACTTTGTGAACATTTAAGAAAGTTTAATATTACGTATCTATCATATAAGGACAAGTTTGTTGGGCTTTTGAAAAAAGTGGGCGCCGTAGGCGCCCTAAAACAAAGTGGGAGCCGCAGCACAACCTATATTATATACATACTTTGTGTACATTTCAGGAATATTTCGTATTTATCATACAAGGATAAGTTACTGGGGCTTTTGACATAAAAAATAAAATTAAAAAAAAACTATCATAAAATACTTTGTGTACATTTCAGAAATTTTAAAATTAAATATTTATCATACAAGGACAAGTTAGTTGGGATTTTGAAAAAGGTGGGCGCCGAAGGCGCCCTTACAAAAAAGGGGGCGCCGCAAGCGCCACGGCGCCGCAGCACGAACTAGTATATATATATTAAAGCAGATGAAGGGGAAGTTTCATTAGTTCACCATTAGTTACAGACCTTGCAGAAAATATATCATTAGTAAATTAGTCACATGGATACCTTGTTTTATGCAAAAATTAAATTGACGTCGAAAGCATCGCAGAGCGGGTCAAAAATTTGTTTTTCCTATTCAATCTAAAAATAATTTTAAAAGGAACGCATTTTGGTTAGTTCAATGGAACGTAAGTCATAATGAATACTATTCTTTCGAATCTAACAATTATCTTATTTTATAGTAGATATAATAAAAAGAAAACAATCCGAAGAAAGTGTTGCTATGCCAGAGAGGGAATAGAGGGAGTGAAAGAATGTAAAATAATTCCAACATAATTAAGATGGCAGAACTGTATATAAGTGGGTACAACTGATGAGATGCGCGTGTCTAATTTTGCCAAAAGAGCGCGGAGGTCCAAGAAATATGTGAGAAAGCTGGATGACATAAGGTTAAATTGAGGATTACATATCTTTTTAAACAAATGTAGCAGTCGCCGCAGGATTGCTCATAGATAGTTCAAAGAAAGGTGGAAAAGAACGCGTTGAGCATAATGGTAGTTGTTTTGAAGCATCATTTCTTTTCCATCTATATAGTGCGTCTAAGTGCAGTGCGCATCGTGCAATCTACTACAAACAAATATATTGCGTCCTGCTTGCTCTAGTTTCTGGCGAATTATATATATACGAGCAACAAAGCCCGTCCAAGGACGTTCCTCCATTGTTCGGTTGCATGTTGTAACTCCCCTCCAACAGTCGTCTCGACCGGCATACATGTGCATCACGTCAAAAATAATATTCATGATAGCTAAAATAAATAACTCGTAAAAACAGAGATTTTTACTATAATCCAAACGCGCATAACTCAAAATAAAGTCTTGGAAGAAATACTGCACCAAAAATAACTCGTTTTGAACGTTAGGTGTAAATGTGTTGAATATGATTGGCTGTAGGGGTTATATGTGTTTGAGGGACCAATCGCTATCGATGACCGGACAGAAACTTGCCTTTTATTATATAGGAGGATAAATTGATGATATATCCGATTATCACTAATGTGTAGCTGTTTCAAAGTAATGATGTTGTGAGTTTTAAGGACGGGCCTATGTTTATCGATGCAATTATAAATGGATTAAAGATTGAAGGAATTTGAACATACGATAGATTGGTGTTCCGGATAGATGGGTAACACAATGGCTGATTTATCGAGGGAATTTTAAAAAAAACACAACAAAGAAATTTATTTTAATGTACTTTTCCTTAAATTTTTTTATTTGAAGTACGTTATATTTTCTGAAGTACTAGATTACACCAACACACTCTTAGCCAAAGTCTTATGGTTCATTTCTAGCGTGGCTGATTTCCTCTCAAAAGTTATTTACCGTCTTGTAACCTGATCCCTACAACGAAATACCGCTTCGGAAAGAGTTGATGAAAGCCATGAATGTTCGACCCCCTAGACTAAAATCTTTGACGGTTCATCTGGGTGGTATTACCAATTTACGTCCCGCCTGATCATTACAAAGACTTTAACAGAACAGATTATGTTTCTAACCCGTGACAGACGGTCATTTCGCTACATTGCGACATAACAATCTACGAGGCTTGTTGTGGTCATCAGAACGGAGCTTGTCCAGCTCAGTCCCCGGGACCATCCTATCAGTGTAGCCTTACACTTCGCTGTATATCTAATCTTACTAGTGGACTTTCGTTATTATCCTAAGGTGAGGTTGGACGAAAATTTGTAAGACCATTTTTTTCTTCCATTTTCACGAATTCTTCTGAAAATATATATATTAGGGCTGCGGATAATAACGATTTATTTCTCGATTAATCGTTAAAAATTTTAATCGATTAAAATTATTTTAATCGATAAAATTTCGATTAAATTTAAAGAAAATATTTATAATATTTTAAATTTTTTAAATTAATAAATAATTAATTATTAACTAGACGCCCCGCGGCGTAGCATACGCCGCAGACTTGCTCATGGAGAGTGCAAAGAAAGTGGAGAAAGAACGAACGCAAACTACAGCTCGAAGAAATCAAAACAACGCGAGCGAACGTCGGTTGGGGGGGGGGTACTGCCAAATCATTGTTGGTTTCGAGACATTTGCAGGCGAAATTCGGTACACCCCTAACTTCTATGAAGTCAGCTATAAAACGATAATCGGTTTAAAATCGGAGTTACATAATCGATAATCGGTTTTCCAAAAATAAAAATAAAACAACAACAACACTCAATCAACAACCCTAAATATGACTAGCACTCGCTAGGGTCAGCCAATCACAGTTTATGTTTAAGGGATGGTAGTATTAAATGGGAGACGGGTAACAACAACTTCAGTGTTCATGTCTTCACGTTTACTTGCTATTTTTTATTTACTTAGTGCTGCTTTTTGTGTCTGTACCCCCCACCAACCGTTCTTTGCACTGCCTATGATGAGCAAGTCTGCGGCGTATGCTACGCCGCGGGTCTCTGCAGATTTCCTTCTTTTCATTCATACACAGTTGTTTGCGCAAACCCACCCCATTTTGACAACTGTGTCTTTCAGGAAGTCTTCACCCGTCACTAAATCATTAGCGGCGTATGCTACTCCGCAGGTCATCTAGTGTTGGCAAGTTGGCAATAAAGGGTTAAAAGAACGGATACAAACAGAAATTTTTAAAAAATAAAAATAACAATGTTTTCGCTGGGGATTTAACCCAGGACCTTCCCCGTATGAGGCGGACGTGATAACCAGTACACTACGAATCTCACGTTTTCTGTGAAGGAACAATGCAAGTGAAACGCAAGGACCATTGTTGGTCTCGATACATCGGTCGACCCCAGTCCAAGCGAGGGTCATTCGCCATGCTCGCTTGCACATAATTGCAGCTTCTTGCCTCGAATGGTCCGACCACGAAGAGAATTATATATATAGATAATTAATAATAATTTATGTATTTTTTTACGTACAAAATTCTCCCATGTAATATTATAATTTATTTTATGACTTTATGTGGACCGGCAGACGTCAACTAAAAATGGCTGACAGCATCAGTGCAGTTAAATTTAAACATATAACTAGAAAGTTGAGCAAAAATTTTATTTTTAAGCTAACTGCGGATGGCAAAGTCGAAGATGGTGAAAAAGTTTACTGTGTTCACTGCCATAAGCAATTCTCTTTTAAAGGATCAAATACATCGCTGACGTACCACCTTCAGCACAAACATCCGAACAAGTGTCAACACATTGTCATTTAATTTAGTTTAAAATATTCTTAATTTTCAATATCCGTGAGAAATGTTCAGTTTAATGACGTCATAATTTTCTATTTTTGACTTTAATCGTAATTATCGATTAATTAATCGATAATTTTTCAAACGTTAACGATTAAATTTAAATTAATCGATAACAGCCCTAATATTTTATATATATATTTATATATATATATATATATATATATATATATATATATATATATATATATATATATATTATATATTAGGGCTGTGGAAATTAATGATTAATTTTTTCGATTAATCGTTAAAAATTTTAACGATAATTTTTTTAACGATTAATCGACCCACCACTTATAAATTTACTGGAAGTCAAAAAGTAAAATATTTAGGCCGATAAATATAAACTAATTTCCAAACGATTACACGAACATTTTGGTTTCAAACTATTGACTGACGTGAATGTTCAAAATCTTGATAAAGGTTATTGTGTCCATTGGAGAAATTTTTTGTCTACCATGCAATGTATCCTCTAAGTCTAAGCTTCGTTGGTCAGTGTGCAAAGTTTAAAAAAACTCTTGTGCAAAGTTGCCCAACGTCCATTTTTTGGGGAATATTTTACAAAATTTCCTGCGAAGTGATTCTAAACGCCTGCGTGGCGTCGTTCAAATATCTGCGCAGCCGCGCTGCTTAAATGGAACATTGCTACCATGGTTCTAACACTTCGCTTACATATCACATGCATACCAAACATCCACTACAGTATCGGAAACTTAAGCTGAGACAATCTAAAGCTTTGTGAACGATTATTCAGCTCCGCTCTTATTGTCAATAAGACCCGCCTATCATTTGAACCAAATAATGTCAATACACTTGTCTGTTTGCGTAGTTGGTTAAAAGATGACATATAAAGAAGACATTCCAGTGTTATTTCGATTTTCGACAAGTATTTTAATAAATGTTACTTATGACACCACACATTTCAATTTTTTGCTTTACTTGAAATTAACGATTAATTAATCGTTAATTTTTCAAAAGCTAACGATTAAATTTAAGTTAATCAAACCCCAGTATATTTTGTAGCATGATGGGATCCCATTCATGTTGATTTCCATTTTAATATTTTTATATGTGCCAACAAGTTTTTATCTACCAAGTTTGTACAAAATTCATCCATTGGTCTATTGGCCTATGTTTAAAATATTTTTTATAAGAACATTTTAGGAAAATTGACACGTTGGGCCCCCGGCGTCCAATGAATGGTTTTATGAGCTTAATTCCAGACAGTAGTTTATTAGGTGTCATGATATTTTTATTCACCAAGTATGTTCTTGATCAATCAAACCAACCGGTTACAATGTTTTAAATTATTTTTATATCTTTTTATATCACCGGGTAATAGAAATTCTTACTTTATAAATTCATTAATAAATATAATGGTATATAGTATATATTCAAATTTGAGCTATTATTAGATATAAATAAATAATATATTTGTGTGTTTTTTTTTATATTAAAAACATCTAAAGAGACGTGAAACCTAACAAATTGTTGAATTTAAAATTTTAATCTTTTGTTTGTATATTTAAATATTTTGTGGTATATATTTGCCACTCACATCTGTCGCTCTGTCCACACACCATCCATCAGATAACCTCAATCCATCACGACCTTACAGTGCTCTTGTTCACTCTTGTCTTGGTTATTGTCATTCTCTTCTTTCAGTTTCGCCAAAACAATACATCGAAAAACAATATAAAGGTCAAAAATAAATAAATAGTAAAAAAAAACATGACCATTTTACTCATCTACTTAATTCACTTCATTGGCTCTCAGTACAAGCACGCAATGATTACCAACTGTTCGTTCTCTGCCACAACTTCATTTCTGACTCATGCCCTTCCTAACATACTGAAATTCTCTGTCTACTCACCCACTCGTCAGCTACGCTCTTTTGCAGACACATATTCTCTTTATTCCTAGACACACACAAAAACATCAGGTGAAAGGTCATCCTCTTTTTGTGCCCCGAAAATAATGGAATTCATTACCATTACACATTCGCAGTATTCTTACTACTAAGGCCTTAAAGACAGCATTTAAAAACATTTCTCTTCAAACTTTAATTTCCAAATTAATTAAACACCAATCAAATATTTCTCTAACTGATAAACGTAACTTATGTGAACCATCATTCAATTATTTATTGTAATATTTAATTAGGATATGAATGTTATAAATTGAATGCATTAATATATTATGTATTTATTACTATTTTCATGTGAAGTGATGTGAGCCCAGCTGCCTGATGGGTTACTGAGCTATAAAACTTTTCTAATAATATTAATAATAAGAAGACGAATAATAATAATAATAATAAAATGATCTAAATATATAATTTACCTGAACAAGCACAAGATGAGTGAAAATAAGCATGACGAATGACCCTCGCTGGGGTCGGCCAATCACAGATTATGGTTGGCAAGCAAGGGTGGTACAGGGTCGGGGGCAGGTAGCTACCCGCAGTTCGCATGTCTCGAGACCAACAATGCGTCGGCGGTTCCCCCTACGACGTCAACTCGCATTGTTCTGATTTTTTCGTGCTGTATTTCGTGTCCGTTCTTACCCCTCTATCTAATAATAATCATTTTTTAGTAATATTTTTGGGGAATTTCAACTGATTGCTACCTACAATTTTGAATGTGTTCTTATCCCTGATCTCTCAAGACAAAAAAAAACTGTTTAAAAATTAAAAATAATGTGTATCCGTCTATTCTCCTTATGTTTGTATGTGTGTGTCATGTGGGGCCGCCATAAATGATGTCAAACGATTGCGGCCGATTTTTCACACCCCTCCCCTCCTCGTCACACTTCGTGACAAAAAGGCCGTATTTTCTATATGAAAAAGAGCATGTTTCAAAACACTTTTAAAATCACTTATATTAACTTCACCGGCGTCTCTGTTTTGGGTGGGCGACGAAACAAAAGTCGAAAATGACCCACTTCCCGTGATCCGATCGAGCTGAAATTTGGCACACGGACCTGTTTCACCTAACAATGCATCGTATCAAAATGTCAGATAGATCGAACGTACCGTAAATAAATAAATGCATTTTTAGTTTATCCTTATATAACGTATGTAAATCAAATTCACGGTTTGTTATTGTTTTTTTTCCCACGTGAGAGTTTGCGTTGACGCTTTGACGTCGACCCATCGAAGTACCGGCGTGCTTTTGTTTACATTTTACGTGTCATGCTGAGCTCGGTCCAAACTAGGGTTATGAAGCAAAGTTGAGTTAAGACAGATTCAGTCTGTAAATGCTTGTCGCGTTTGAAAATAATCAATACTGTTAGTTATGACTCATATATAAGGGATTTATAGTCAAAAACTTTTTTTTAACGGGTTTATTTTTTTGTCATTTAAGTATGTATTTAGTGTAACGTTGACTCTAATATCGTAACACGCGTGAAGCCATGTAAAACGTCATTAAATTTAAAGGGAATGACATTTAAAGTTGCCAGTTTTGATGTGACGTCACATTTCTCAAACACCCCCTCCCCCTCGTCACACATCTTCACAAATGTGTGGACCCCCCTCCCCACTAGGTGCCGGACGTCATTTAATATGGGCGGACCCTTAGAATGATCTACTTGGCTTATTGTTAAATATTAAAAATTTCAAAGAAAAATGGAGTCTTCCTAGATATATCTAGACAAAATCGATAAAAATATACACTATATTTTAAATGTGGAGATCAAGTTATAGCAATAGAGTATGTGATAGAAATAGAGCAGGCGAATGAATCATAAATAAATTAAACAGTTTTTCCAATGAGATGGATTATATAATGAAGCTTGAACAAAAGTACGTGAAATAATCCATAGAAATGACGAAATTAGAAGAGTTGACAGAACCAGTGGAGGTGAAAGAACTAGAGGAAACGGCCAAATTAGAAGAGAGAATAGAATCAGGGGAAACGACTAAACTGGGGAAGGGGACAGAACCAGGTGAGATTAAAAACTAATAGTGGTTGAAATATGCATTGAAAAATTATAATACAAATTAAAAATATTTATTCTTATGTGGATCTTAACACATGCGTACCATAGACATCCCTTTAATAGTTGTCGAATGATTCTCACATTAACGGATCTATTACAGCACCTCTTATACAGAAGATTATTGCGTCCTACGTTTTGATAATAACGCACACGTCATGTCTATCGGTTGGCATGTGACGCAGCATTCACGGGTCACGGTTATGAGAGTGCAATGCCGAAGTCCATTCGGAGCTGGGTGGACTCAGGGACATCCTTAGTTCCTGACTACATGGATATTCGAACCCGTGACGCTTGGTACGTCATTCATGCACGCCACTCGACCACGGTTCTTAATTCGCAATAAAGGCTTAGTAAAGATGCATTCACATAAATAAACTTGATGTGAATATCTTGCGAAAACGTTCATTATAATTTTTAAGAAAACACACTTTATCCCCTTTTACAACATTGTAAATTAGAGCCATTAGGCTAATTTTTTCCAGATCTCAAGTGTGTGTTATAAGCATTTAAATATATGTAACTACCTATTTTATGTTATTGTACTGATGAAGGCATTAGCCGAAACGTCCATTGTCGTTTTAGTTTAAAATAAAGCTCAAATTTATTGTTTTAATTGCACAATTTGTTTGTGTATTTTGTATTTTATAAGCAACAGCAACGTTAATTATGTTTCTATATCACTGTTTTAAAATAGTTTTCTCGTGTTCATAGACCCATTTACAAACGAATATAGTATATTTTGACATACACATGCTGACACGAGCTTAACATTAAGAATATATATAACAGAACATTAGTATTCTGTTATAGTCAAAATGTATGTACAATGTTAATAGCAACTTAAAAAAAAATTAATTATTAGTAAGAATCCGTCTTAATGCATAGTCGATTTTTTAAAAGATATTTTGATTGTAATAGTAAAATAGAAAAAAAACGAGGCCCATCCCCACCCCATAAAAGCCAGTAAATTGTTTTACCAAGCAACAAACTAAAGTATTTCCCAAGGTGCTGCTTAGATCAACAAAACAGACAAAACAGTTTCACGAATCGACCCGGTTAAATTGGAATAGTACCGTATCCAAGCATACTTCATTTGTCCCGACTAAAGATAAGCATCTTATCAATCTTAAAACCCGTGGACTGTATTGAGATGAAATGGACCGAGATATTTTCGAACGCATTAGGCCAGACGCTAAGAACGTCCATCAGTTTCCGGGACAGATTCGGAAGATAATTTTACAATGACCTTCGATTCCATTAGTTTTGAATTTGATTTAAAATGATAAACAAAAATGTTTTAAAACACACACACACACACACACACACATTCACAAACAAACACACACACACACACACTTACGCAAAGCGAACAAACCAAACAAATTTATGTTCTCTGTGACCAATGCAAAACATTCCTACATGTTGGGCATCCCCTTTTTTAAAGGGAGATTCGTGATCGTTTCCATTGCTATTTTCCTTTTACTAAGAACCGGAACAATCAGGAATCCAGCTAAGCGTGAAATCATAATGTTGTAAGTAAACTCACTAAAATTGCTACTCCTACAACACTCATTGTTTGTAATTTAAAAAATCGTCTTCAAAATAATTCTTTGTCAAATTTAATAATCAGTGCTTATAGTTAACACAATATGACTGAATTTACTTTAAATTTTTTACAAGTTAGATATTTATTGGTTGCCGCCCAGACAGCTCATTGGTATTGTATAATTGTTCGGCTCGATTGAATTCTTTTAAAATGTGCTTGACCTTTTTTTTGTGCTTATATTAAATTATGAAATGTTTCTAAATATGTCATTTAAAACAGTGAATAAAAATAAAATTGAAGAAAATTCCAACAATTTATTTTATTATGAAAAAAAAAGTCTTACCAGAAATCTTGATGTCCGAAAACATTTTAAAAGAACAGTCACGTGGCTCACTAATAAACAGAGAAGAAGGCCGGACAAGCTGTGTCATTAAAACTTAATCCCAACAAGTGAGCAACCGTATTTATACAACCCTCCTGGATGAGGCAAGGGAGGTAAGGTGAACCAAGGGAGGTAAGGTGAAACAAGGGAGGTAATGCTTCAACATCATCTCCACTTTCGCTTCAATCCCCCATGACGGGGTGTAAACTCACACGGCGTATTTCAGATGACGGTGGCAGCAGGGGGAGAGGGGCGGGAGTCGACACGGGGGACGGGATTAGCCGGCGAGTGATTCGTACAAGAAGTGGAGAGGAGTGGGTGAGCGGAAAGGAAGGGGATGAAATGGCGACGGGAGATCGAAAGGTGACCCAGCGAGGTTATCTATCGTCGCTGATGTCCGTGTAGCAATGACGTGATCAGCAACAGCTTGGTGTTGTGATTGAAAACTTGTATCGTTAGTGGTGGGGCCAACCAATGTTTAGTTAAATCCCTTCTTAATGGCAAACAGCAATCCATTAGCCAGGAAAAGCCAGCGACCCGGGCACAAGAGTGCCCCATCGGCAGTCCAAAACACAACTTCGCACCAGCCTCAGCCCCATCTCCAAAAAAAGGATGATCAGTCGGCCGTAAACAATGTTCTTGTCACTTATACTTGGCCAATCAAAAACATCTTCCTGTATAGTTGTGTATTGTTGTGACCGCGCAAGGCTTTGGCACACCTTTAAATAATAATAATAATTTGATAATTTATACAGCGCTGTACCCAATCAGGTAGCCGAGGTCACAGCGCTTCATATAAAAAATAATTATACACATATAACAATTGATGGAATCAATGTACAACATACATATCATAACTACAACATATAGCGACATTATAATGTACATATGCTACGTTTATCATTTTTAAAAATGGTTGTTTGTTATTAAAAAAAATGTGAAGGAAAGTTTGAAGAGATGTGTTTTTAATGCAGTCTTGGAGGCCTTAGTTCGTGGAAAACTGCGAATGTGTAATGGTAGAGAATTCCATTGTTTGCACAAAAAGAGAACTTTTTTTTTACTGCCAATGAGCAAATTATGTCATTGGACCCACTAGCTACCCGAATCAAAGGAATTTATATTCTTTGATTAAATTTTAGGGTGTGATTTTTCTGTTTTGGATAATAGAGATTTGAGAAGATAATGTTAGAGATCGAGCTTTGAACAGAAATTTTTACAACCTCTTGAATTATCTGTTGCTTCCTACAGTAGTGATTCCTAAATTGCTTGGTCCGAGAGCCTTCCGTTACCAACTCTCTCTGTCTAACTGTGTCGTGGCACTGGGGCGAAGGACGGAATTGAGAAAACAATCATTAGCCTTGTTTAGCTTAAACAGAAAAAGCTCTTGCTTTTATATAAAAGCACTGTAATAACCCACTGTATATTCTTGAAATACTTTTGTATATACCTTGAAAGATTTGTGTAAGACATTCAAGGATTTTGTTTAATATAGGCTTACTTTGGACATATTCATTAATTGAGGTTACTCCATCCACTCATATACAAACAAACATACATTGTATATAGATGTTTAAAATTTATTAAGGACATTAGGTCATTTCATGAGTTTCAGAGTGTTTTATCGTAGAGATACACAGCGGCGTAGGGATACAGGCCAGATGACGAATCATGTTAAGTTTTTGAACTGACGACTAATCATGGTATGCATATGGACTGACAACAAATAAGTCATCCAATAATGGTAAGCATTTGGAATGACAACTCATAAGTGACCAAATCATGGTAAGAATTTAGATTAACAACTCATAAAGCAACCAAACTTGTTAAACCTTTGGAATGACAACTAATGAGACAACTAATCGTGTTAAGCATTCGAAATCACAGCTAATATAGCACACAATTATTTTGAGCATTTTGAATTTACACTAACAAGCAAATGTGCAATCATTAATTGCATCTGAAATTAAACGTCCAGAAATTATATTTTCCTATAATAAATTTTATGTCACATATTGATCGCAGGCAGATCTAAAAATTTATGTTCATGGTATCTTGTGCAAAGTTCCTTTCTTGTTGACACGACTTTAACATTATTTGGTTCAATAAATAAAAACTATTAATACAAATAATGTATACATTTATTTATCTCATTTACATAACTACAAAATATACTATTATAAGAATGAAAAATTGAGTTTTAAGTGTATACTTACAAGAAAGTAATTTTCGGAAAATCTTTTGTTTAGATACCTGATAAAGGAACTATTTCTAGAGAAAAGATTATTCCAAAGCATGCTTCAACCAAAACTGACTGAGATGACTCTAAAGTCACCCGATAATATAAAGCATGAAAATTGTCACAAAATTGTAACATACCCTTTCCGAGATAAAACGATTTTTTAATTAAACGTTCAAATTACATATTTAAGCAGGGAGGAGTAATAATAATGTAACATGATTTTGGCCTCAACCACGTTTATGTATTTCTTGTAAGTGATCGACAAATAATTTACAAACATACACATTAGCATACACAAAATGTAAGGAGCTTTGCATATAAATAAGTCTAACGTAGCGTAGTTTATTTCATCACATTTCAACCCAAGAAAATGTTTTTAAAGTGATTATTTTTTTAAATTTAAATTGGTTTTAAATATATGACAAAAACCCTTATTACGAATTGTTGTTGCATGTAGGACACAGTAACATTAAAGCAGATCAGTGTTAAGGTACTAAAGTGTCGGCGGCTACTGCTGCAGACGTTATTATTTAAGGAGCTTATGTTATCAGTGGGATCCTTTTTAGCCCTTCTCCCCTGAGACCCACCTTTCAATACTTGGAAACTACTTTGTGTCTTCCAACAGATTGAAAAGGGAATAGGCGCCCCTGGCAGGGTTTCTCAAAAGTTCAAGAAAGGGAAGAGCTATAATGATCCAACTTGTCTTTGTGGGAAGTATATTTCAACAATTAAAAATTGCTTTCTATTGAAAAAAAAATTATTTAGAGTTTCATGTATATTAAATGACATTGTTCTTGGAAAAAGTAAATAGAGAGGAGGGACAGTTAGGGTCTTTCGCTAAGGGCTTTCATTTAAAAGCAAAACAACTACTTGTAATGACACGTTTGATAAAGGAAAGGCCAAAACAACTACTTGTAATGACACGTTTGACAAAGCAAAGGCCAAAACAACTAATTGTAATGACACGTTTGACAAAGCAAAGGCCAAAACAACTAATTGTAATGACACGTTTGACAAAGCAAATGCCAAAACAACTAATTGTAATGACACGTTTGACAAAGCAAAGGCCAAAACAAATAATTGTAATGACACGTTTGACAAAGCAAAGGCCAAAACAACTAATCTAATTGTAATGACACGTTTGACAAAGCAAAGTCCAAAACAACTACTTGTAAAGCAAAGGCCATGTCAAATGCATAGAGCTATAATAAAAGACCAATTTTCTTTCTGGTCCCAACAAAGTAAAAAGCCTTTATTGACTCTTTGTGTTGTAATGTCTTTAAATTCTCTCTTACAAATTGTTCTATAAAATGTCGTTATACTTTGCATACAAGTCGGTCAAAGTTAAATAAATCCTTTAAATTTTGTGCATTACTTTTTTTTTCTTTCTATAAAGTTACGTTTAGTAAGCCCCAATAGAAAATAAAATGTGATAAAATAATGTTTAAAAAAATAAAAACAGCCTTGCAAATTTTCGTAAAATAACTCATATGCAAATTAATTATTGAAAACTCGAAACTACTAATGTATTTGCATGATGCTTACTAAGATGAAATATCAACAAGGTATCAAGTACAACGATAAGTGTCATGAAACCTAAAAACAGTTTTTAAATCCCTTATATTAACTTCACCGGCGTCTCTGTCGTCATCTCTCTCTCTCTGTCTGTCTGTCTTGGGCGGGCGGAAAAACAAAAGTAAAAAATGACCCACTTCCCGTGATCCGATCAAGCTGAAATTTGGCACACGGACCCGTCTCACCTAACAATGCATCGTATCAAAATGTCAGATCGATCGAACGTACCGTAATTAAATTAATGCATTTTTAGTTTATCCTAATATAACGTATGTAATTCAAACTCACTGTTTGTTATTGTTTTTTTTTCACGGGATTATTCAGTCACGCGTTGACGCGACCCATCGAAGTACCGGCGTGCTTTTGTTTACATTTTACGTGTCACGCTGAGCTCGATCCAGCGATCGGTGACCAGGCTTTTTTCCCTTCAGGGTTATGAAGCAAAGTTGAGTTAAGACAGATTCAGTCTGTAAATGTTTGTCGCGTTTGAAAATAATCCATACTGTTAGTTATGTCTCATATATAAGGGATTTATAGTCAAAAACTTTGTTTTTAAATCCCTTATATTAACTTCACCGCCGTCTCTGTCATCATCTCTGTCTTGGGCGGGTAGAAAAACAAAAGTAAAAAATGACTATTTTCCCGTGAAGCCATCGAGCTGAAATTTAGCACACGTACCCGTCTCACATAACAATGCATTGTATCAAAATTGCAAATCGATCGAACGTACCGTAATTAAATTAATGCCTTTTTAGTTTATCCGTACATAACGTATGTAATTCAAATTCACTGTTTGTTATTGTTTTTTTTCCCACGTGAGAGTTTGAGTTGACGCTTTGACGTCGACCCATCGAAGTACCAGCGTGCTTTTGTTTACATTTTAAGTGTGACGCTGCGCTAGGTCAAGCGATCGGTGACCAGACTTTTCCCCTCTACCCCCACCAACCCCTCCCCCCAGCGTTATGAAGCAAAGTTGAGTTAAGACAGATTCAATCTGTAAATGTTAATCGCGTTTGAAAATAATCCATACTGTTAGTTATGTCTCATGTATAAGGGATTTATTGTCAAGTCTTTGTTTTTACGGGTTTGTTTTATTACGGGTTTGTTTTATTAAATCCCTTATATTAACTTCACTGCCGTCTCTCTCTGTCGTTCTGTCGTCTTCTCATGGCCGGGCGGAAAAACAAAAGTAAAAAATGACCCACTTCCCGTGATCCGATCGAGCTGTAATTTGGCACACGGGCCCGTCTCATCAAACAATGCATCGTATCAAAATGTCAGATCGATCGAACGTACCGTAATTAAATTAATGCATTTTTAGTTTATCCTAATATAACATATGTAATTCAAACTCACTGTTTGTTATTGTTTTTTTTTCACGGGATTATTCAGTCACGCGTTGACGCGACCCATCGAAGTACCGGCGTGCTTTTGTTTACATTTTACGTGTCACGCTGAGCTCGGTTAAGCGATCGGTGACCAGATTTTCCCCCTCTCCAAACCACGGTTATGAAGCAAAGTTGTGTTAAGACAGATTCAGTCTGTAAATGTTTGTCGCGTTTGAAAATAATCAATACTCTTAGTTATGTCTCATATATAAGGGATTTATAGTCAAAAACTTTGTTTTTACTGGGGTTTTTTTCTCTAATGTAGACAGTAATGGACTTGACTTTTAACGTTTCAATATTTAAGTACAGTAGAATTGTACTGAAAACAAAAATAATCCATTTGTTCATCTTATCCTCTTTGGAGTTGAGCGCTCTCGTGATTGAAACGATTTTTCCACTTTAAATATTTTAAAATTATTTTTTTGTAAATATTTATTTTTTTCTTTACTGTCGCTTTTCCCATTTTTGACCTCCTCGTCTGATCCAGATAGCCTCAAGGGGGAGAGACGACCAGATTAGCTCCCCAGAGAAAGTAATTGTTAACAGGGGTAGGGCTGTCAATATTGTTGAAAAATGCTGCCCGGGTACCCGTCCAAATTTCGAACGGGTACCCGGGTTACCCGATCGAAACATCGCATAATTTTCCCCGTCATGACCGCTATACAATGCTACCTAGCCACCTTCCATGCAACTAATTTCAAACAGTAGCTACACGGCCGACGTCTTAGGGTTGTACATAAATGACGGCAAGCGAGTTTGTCCTATTTTTACCCCCACCCCCCCCCAGTCACAGGTTGTCACAAAAACTTAGACCCCCTCCAATATGACGTCACAAAGCTTTGCGAACACCCCCCCTTCCCCCATAAAAGCCGTATTTCCTTTTTGAAAAATGAGCATGTGTCAAAAAACTTTATTTGTCATTTAATTTTGTATTTAATGTGAAGTTGAACTCTAAAAATCGCTACGCTACACGCTAAAATTCATGTAAACATCATTAAATAAATTGTAAGCAATCAAATACTTCAGTGGAACTTTTTTTTTAAAGTTGCGCGTTTTGATGTGACGTCAAGAGGAATTTTGTTTTCTTTATATGATCCATTCAAAGAACCAAAATCTTCTCGTGTTTGCGATTTCTGTTTCATTTTCAGAGAAAAAAGATGTATCAAAATTTTAATACATTGTGGTTTGTCGAGACCGTATTGTATTTCCCGTTGACAGATAGTTCTCCTTAGATGTATTTCACAGCATATATTTGAAACAAAAAATTTCATTTGATAAATTGTTTCGCGAGCCGTAAATTAAACACAAAAAGCCGCATGCGAGCCGAAGTTTGGTTAATATAGACATTGAAGCCACATTTTCACGGGTACCCGGGCGGAATTTTACTACCCGGGTAATCTTACGTCAACGGGTACCCGGGTTCCGGGTACCCGTTGACAGGCCTAAACAGGAGTGCGGAAATTTGAACTTGAAATTTGACATTTGGTTGAAGACTGTGTAGAGGAATTTTTGTTAAAATAACATTTTAAAAAAAAACACAACAATAATCTTAAAACATGTCTATTTTTATTTTATGCCGATGTTCACACAATTTTTATTTTTTTTGAAATGCTTAATATTTTTAATCTGTTCACGTGGACACTACAGTTATGATTAGACAAATATAAAAAATATATTTAATAAAACAAATTTAATGAAACCCACACTGAACAAAATTAAACTCTTCATAAATAATGATTTTCACAAATATTCTTGTCTTTATTTACAATATAAAATCTTATTCTGGTTCTTGATTTAAATAATTGATATCTAGTCTATGTTTTTAAGTTCATGATTTTGTTAAAAAAAGCATTCTAGTTTTTCCAAAGCTGGGTGTCGCAACCTTATTACTGCCAACTAGAAGGACATTTGAAAAATCCTTTCAGGCCTATAAAATTAAGTATATTTAAGACACCTCAGTGTCACTTCGAGTATGATGGAGGCTCTCTATGGGATGGATAAACAACATAAAATGGGTGAAACTCAATCACAAGTGGCTGGCATATAAATAACAGAAAAAAACAGATGGATTTCGATTAAGTTTCCATAACCAATTGTTATACAAGAGAAGTGTGAAAAATTCCTCAGTTTGTATTGAACCACAAGAGAAGGGATTTAGATTAATAAGAGCAGGGTTACTTGGAGGAAGTACACGTTATGATCAGGGTAGTGACCTAAATTCCCTTCAACGTCTTGAGGTTAGGTTCTCACTAAAGACTGTTTTTAGATTACAGCACCCATGTTATGAAACTTTTCCTTTTGTATATATAACATCATCAATATACATGATTCCCGTTTTTCCCCCGTTGTCTGTATGTATGTATGGATGTAACGTATTATATGACGTCATTGTTTGACCTTATATTAATACAAGGTGTGCATCAAAGGTGTGCAAATTAAAGATGCGCTGTAAAAAAATATTATATGACGTCATTGTTTTAGCTCATATTTTAATTTTGGAAAAGGGAACAATGTAAAAAGAGGATTTGAAGATGGTTAATTATAAAATCAAAAAGACAAAGGAGGGCCGTAGGGGCCCTACAACCCCTATTATAAAATACTTTGTGTACATTTCAGAAAGTTTAATATTTCGTATTTATCAAACAAGGACAAGTTAGTTGGGCTTTTGAAAAAGGTAGACGCCGTAGACGTCCTTAAAAAAAAGTGCATATTTTCAAAATAAATAGATTTCAGCTGAAAATGGGTAATACACTAGTATTCATAATAATTTTGAAATTAATATAATTGTAGCGCGAAAGCCATCAACTTAGTTGCGTATGTTTCGTGAACTGATTTTGACTTTCTGTTTTAAAATTGTTCCGAATCAATAATAAACATTATCTCAGATTAAATGATTTTGATCTTATATCGGTAAGTCTGGCTGGGTTATTACTCGGGGCCTTACGCCGTGAGTGGCACCTAATATTTCCAGCACAACAATGAGTAGGAGCGAAATTCAGCGACTGGAAACATATAACGTATGAAAGACAAACGCAGTTGTGCGAATTAAATGTACCCGAAAAGTTTCAAGTGCATGGAATTATTAAAGAAGCCAGTTGCAGTTTTGCTCTAAAAATCAAATTTGCCATTTTAAAAAAAGGTATAAAAACTCGAATGAGTATTTAAACGCAATTTCCAAAAAAGAATTTCCGATTTTTTTATCCAATGAAATTCATTCTGGATTACAATAAAAGTTGATTCAAGTAAGTAATTCTTTACGGGAGTTGAACGAAAGGAATTTTTTCAAAAATCACTTCTCCAACAGTGTTCTAAATATTATTAGCTATTGTTTGGAGTTATTTTCACCCCGATAGATGTTATGGATGGCGAGAAATTGACAAGATACTGATATTTTTTTCGGGTTTTTTATATCTTCCATGAAATCCAGTAAACCTTTTCGGTATTTTTTTGGCCGTTGCACATACTTGGGACCTCCTTAGCATATTTGCAAAAGATCCGAAACCTTTATCTGGTATGGTTCAGGAGGAGTTGCATGTGCAAGGTCAAACAGTGCTCAGACATTTCAAATGTATAAACGCAATTCCCAAGGGAAATTGCGTTAATAAATCTCGCTAAAGACATGTTTTTATGTATACAATTACTTAAAATTCGATCGATATTAAAGACATGCTTGATATTTTTTGCACAACATATTTTTACATTTTTTCTCGAGAATGTTTACTCGTAATTTAGAACTTGATTACTTGAAATACATTTTCTGTTAGTTAAAATTATTAGTATTCAAAATAAAACATACTTGTTAGTATTTAAAAAAAGTAATCTAAATTACAATTAGGGTGAATTGGAAACAAATGTTCCATTAAAATTTATTCTCTTTTTCTTTTTTTGTTGTTCTTTTTCATTTGACCTAATTCGACCACCACTGAGTTAGAGGTCACCGCTAAAAGCTACTAAGTCGGCGCGTGAAATGACTAGCACGCAGTGTGACCGACGCTCTTGTGTGTGTGTGTGGGAGGGGGGGTAGTCAGTGGAGAGCAATTTTACTTGAGTACTTGCAGGCAAATTCTTTGTGTCTCACAGATTAGTTGTAGGCACATTCTTTGTGTCTCACAGATTAGTTGTAGGCACATTCTATGTGTCTCACAGATTAGTTGTAGGCACATTCTATGTGTCTCACAGATTAGTTGTAGGCACATTCTATGTGTCTCACAGATAAGTTGTAGGCACATTCTATGTGTCTCACAGATAAGTTGTAGGCACATTCTATGTGTCTCACAGATTAGTTGTAGGCACATTCTATGTGTCTCACAGATTAGTTGTAGGCACATTCTTTGTGTCTCACAGATAGTTGTAGGCACATTCTATGTGTCTCACAGATTAGTTGTAGGCACATTCTACGTGTCTCACAGATTAGTTGTAGGCACATTCTATGTGTCTCACAGATAAGTTGTAGGCACATTCTACGTGTCTCACAGATTAGTTGTAGGCACATTCTACGTGTCTCACAGATTAGTTGTAGGCACATTCTATGTGTCTCACAGATAAGTTGTAGGCACATTCTATGTGTCTCACAGATTAGTTGTAGGCACATTTCTATGTGTCTCACAGATTAGTTGTAGGCACATTCTATGTGTCTCACAGATAAGTTGTAGGCACATTCTACGTGTCTCACAGATTAGTTGTAGGCACATTCTATGTGTCTCACAGATAAGTTGTAGGCACATTCTATGTGTCTCACAGATTAGTTGTAGGCACATTCTTTGTGTCTCACAGATTAGTTGTAGGCACATTCTACGTGTCTCACAGATTAGTTGTAGGCACATTCTATGTGTCTCACAGATAAGTTGTAGGCACATTCTATGTGTCTCACAGATTAGTTGTAGGCACATTCTTTGTGTCTCACAGATTAGTTGTAGGCACATTCTATGTGTCTCACAGATTAGTTGTAGGCACATTCTTTGTGTCTCACAGATTAGTTGTAGGCACATTCTTTGTGCCTCACAGATTAGTTGTAGGCACATTCTTTGTGTCTCACAGATTAGTTGTAGGCACATTCTATGTGTCTCACAGATTAGTTGTAGGCACATTCTTTGTGTCTCACAGATTAGTTGTAGGCACATTCTATGTGTCTCACAGATTAGTTATAGGCACATTCTACGTGTCTCACAGTATTGTTGTAGGCACATTCTTTGTGTCTCACAGATTAGTTGTAGGCACATTCTACGTGTCTCACAGATTAGTTGTACGCACATTCTTTGTGTCTCACAGATTAGTTGTAGGCACATTCTACGTGTCTCACAGATAGTTGTAGGCACATTCTATGTGTCTCACAGATTAGTTGTAGCCACATTCTATGTGTCTCACAGATAAGTTGTAGGCACATTCTATGTGTCTCACAGATTAGTTGTAGAGTAGTCGGAGGCACATCATGTGTGTATCCCTTAGTAGTTGGAGGCACAATATATGTGTGTTATAGAGTAGTGAGAAGGCAATTGTTGAGTGCTAAAGAGAAATAGAAATACCACGAATCTAATACAACACTAATATTGACATTGGGACAAAAACACTTATTTCTTGTTACATTCCCAAGATAAATATAGATATACATAAATAAAATATATATTTCAACAATAAAACTCATCCTTCTTCTTTCTCGTTGGGCATTCGGGGTTGGTATGCGTTGACTGATCAAATAAAAAAAACACACCTCACTATCAACATTTCAAACTCAGATCAAATGCAAGACTAAACATAATCTTTGGATACCCGTAGAGCGCAGTAATTTTCTGTTTAGAAAGCGTCTGTAATGTTTAAGACAAAGTTTGAGAATTTGGAGTCCCAATTTTTTTATTTAGTGGAGGGAGGTATATTCTATGCGTTTGACATAATATTTAAAGGCCACGTAAATTAGCGCTAAATCGTAGTTGTAGAAGATGTTTTGTACATTTAATCGTAGTTGTAGAAGATGTTTTGTACGTTAAATCGTAGTTGTAGAAAATGTTTTGTACGTTCCAAGGAAGTATGAGTCCCAGTCAAGGTTTGATTCGATTTTCTGACCATATCAATGAAGTAAAACTAGCACAAAAATATAATACGTGCATTTTCTTTTACGTTTAAAAAAAAATAGCCTGTTTTGTTTGTTGGTGGTGTAAGTTTTTGATGACATTACGTTATCAATGTGCAGTCATGCTAAACAGTTGTACATTCAAGAAACCCACACGACAATGCAACAGTTTGTAATAAGAAAGACAACAGTGATCCCATCCGTGATCATGACGGCCTATGGGGCAAGTGAAGTAGCGTTTCACAAGTTTCATTGGCCACTACAAGGCTAGTACAATGCCCCGGGAGACCTTGCCAGTACCGAGGCTCGAACCCATGACTCTCTTTGCCTCGGTTCGACAGTCCAGCGCGCTAACACTAGACCACCACGACCCCTGTGATAATAATTTTGAACCCATTTCCTGATGTTTTTTCTTTTGTTGAGCCGAAACTTATTACATCTACTTACCCATTGCGACTGAAGAATTATTTGTTTTCATTATACATCACCAGAGACCATCACTTACAAATTGATCAATATCTGTCTTAAACATCAATAGTGTCTACTTTCTGATGTTCTAATGAGCTTATAGATTTTACACTTACAGAACCCAGATAACAAAAACATCTTTCTTGATCAGAAGTTCACCCTTGACCTCCTCGCAACCTTGAATTTCATCCCTCTCGACATTTATTTTTGACCAACTTCCTGAATAGCAATTAAGCTAAAGCTTTTTAGGCCAAATAAAAATCGATTGAAACATCTTTTCATTGTCAGAAGGTGGCCCACCTCTTTAAGTGCAATGAGATGAAGCTGTGTAAACTTACCTCAGTCCGTTGAGAATAAAACCGATATTTTAATATAGGTCATTATTGATCCGCCCTTTATTTTCCCGGTTCTTTTTGTTGCATACAATTCAATAAATCGTAATTGATGGTCTTAATGTAAATATAGACTGACTTGCACTTGTTAAATTATCCATTATGACATTAGGGGTCAATGGGGTTTAGCGTGATAGTGGAGTTTATGTTGGTTTGGTGCACGGTGCTTATTATATTGAACGCGCTATTATTTATGACGAGGTGTTAGGGGACTGTGACATGGGGACGGTTAGGTAGTGTAGTAGTTGTAGTTTCTTCATAGATTTTGAAGGAGGAAGAAGTACAAAGGATTTATGGATTAAGCTTGCGTGATTCATCATTGCTTTGTTTGAGTTTGTGGCACTGATTTAAGTTGTCTTACCAACAATAAGACAAGACCGAAACACGAATACTGACGAAACTTTGTACGTTAACATCACCCTGATAGTAATTGAACATTCAATGATCATTTGGTCAACAATGACCTAGCCTCTAAATGTCGTCTTTCTGGCATTTCACCACTAACTCAGAGTTTATATACACTCAACCCTGTTTAATTCATAACATTTCAAACCAATTCTTATCTATTAAGTATGTATTCAGATACTTTGAATTAAAAAGTGAATAAAAATTTATTTTGAATTTACAATTGAAATAAAGCATTTACAAATTATTGATTAATGTATTTTTTTAAAAGTCAGAATTGTAACAGTTAAATCTCTGAAACTAAGCTTTAGAATGAACTCGTTCATTTTTAAAAACTCAAAAAATCTAATTTTTGAGTAAATATCTCTTTATATATCTCGAAATTTGAAACCAGATTGCCTGTCAAGTTTGAAACTTCAGTAATAAGAAAATTTAAAAAAAAATTCTTTTGAAATACGGAAATAAATTCAGTCAGTCTCGCAGCAATCTCTGTTTCTCTTAAATTGACACACACTCTCTCTCTTTGTCTCTCTCTTTCTCTCTGATAATATTTTTCATTCTATCGGAATTTTTAATTTTATTAAAGAAAAAGTCTAACTATCTTTGTATGTTAATGTAAATTTTCTATATCACTCAAATCAATAAAATTGTTCCCTCTTCATATATTCCTATCACAATATTGCTGAACCATATTGCAATGACAATCACCTGAAAACTGTAGACCCTGTTGTCAAAACCTGTTCCAGTTATACTGACCTAATCATCTGGTCACATTTCAGAATTTTAAAAAAGTTCCTGGTCTTGCTGGTTAAAGGCATCACTTTTAGATTTTTTAAAGTACAAAAGTTAGAAGCAGCTAAAAGTTTGGTTTTTTTTTAAAATTTAAAATTTGAACATTTTTAGTTAATTGGTATTTGAAGTGCTACATACCCCTGCCAGAAAATCTGGTTTTAAAAAACAGGTATCGAATAGAGGCGCAGAAGGGAAAGTGGAAAGTCAACATGCATATTTTAAAATAAGGCATATCTCTACCAAATCTGAGTTGTATTTTTATTAAGTAAAATTAAGTTAAAATCTCGATTCCTTTATTGAAGCAAATCTAACCTTTGCCCAACTACTGCGTCGAGTCCATTTCACACAGTTGATTTATAACATACGAAATCGGACAAAGATGAACTTTTGTTTTTGATTTCAACATCGTGAAAGTTGCTGGCCAGTGTCTGTTGGAAAAATTCAAATAAAAACTGACAAGAGAAACTCTTCTATAGAAACCCAAAATATGTATTTTGTCATCAAAGGCAAAAACATGTGTGCCCATAAATATTAATTTAATATGTATTATGATAAGTATGCATCGATTTGCCAATCAAATATAAAGTTTTCATAAAATGAATGGAGAAAATCGCCTACAAGACTATATTTTTATTCGTTAAAATTTTTTTTTAAAGTTTAGAGTAAAGATTTAGCTTGAAGATTTAATAAGTCAGTTCTTGGAAGCGGCAAACTGTAATACAAAAAAGATATGTTTAGATTTCGTTAGCGATTAGTATCAGCTAGCGTCATCTTTAGGGAGCAAAATCAAACATTTTGATGGGCATTTAATACCATCTCATTTTCTTCAAGGGATATTAAACTTTGTAGTGAAAGGAGAATTTAATACTAGAAACATCATTTTAAAACCAGCTTCTGGGTGTAATGCCAGTCTTCGCGTGACCATGTGTCACGTGGCCTCTTCCCACCTCGAGCCAGTCGGTCCGCTCACATTTGAAATACTAATTGCGGTCCATCAAACAACTACCTCCTGTCCGCCACTGACCCTCCAACGACTCCTGGTGCCCACTCGGAAGAGGTCATATAAGGACGGCCGAGACAAGATCAATGCCAGCGGTTTTCATTAACGTCTCCGCCCATCGAATAGCTGCGCCTAGAGCTTTTAAACCTGTAAAAAAAGCATTACCTTTAGTACAGAGATGTAAGCACTACCTTTAGTATAGAGATGTAAGCACTACAGTTAGTACAGAGATGTAAGCGCTACCGTTAAAACAGAGATGTAAGCACTAACGTTAGTACAGAGATGTAAGCACTACCTTTAGTACAAGGATTTAAGCACTACCTTTAGTACACAGATGTAAGCACTACCGTTAGTACAGAGATGTAACAACTACCGTTAGTACAGAGATGTAAGCACTACTTTAGTACAGAGATGTAAGCACTACCATAAATACAGAGATGTAAGCACTACCGTTAATAAAGAGATGTAAGCACTAACTTTAGTACAGAGATGTAAGCACTACCGTTAATACAGAGATGTAAGCACTACCTTTAGTACACAGATGTAAGCACTAACTTTAGTACAGAGATGTAAGCACTACCGTTAGTACAGAGATGTAAGCACTACCTTTAGTACAGAGATGTAAGCACTACTTTAGTACAGAGATGTAAGCACTACCGTTAATACAGAGATGTAAGCACTACCTTTAGTACAGAGATGTAAGCACTACCGTTAATACAGATATGTAAGCACTACCTTTAGTACAGAGATGTAAGCACTACCGTTAATAAAGAGATGTAAGCACTACCTTTAGTACAGAGATGTAAGCACTACCGTTAATACATAGATGTAAGCACTACCTTTAGTACAGAGATGTAAGCACTACCGTTAAAACAGAGATGTAAGCACTACCGTTAATACAGAGATGTAAGTACTGCCGTTTGTAAAGAACTGTAAATATTTCCGACAATCCGAGTGAAATGCTTTGAACAAAAACTAAGAGCACGCGAGCCAAGTGGTTGACAGTGCTGCTAACTCAAGGTGCCAAATTTTCCCAGGCAGGAGTAAAAAAAATTCCCAAATGAGACTAAAACTTCCCACATTCATTAAATCCTGTTGACGAAGCCAAGAAGCGGGGAGGAGGGGTGTGTTCAGTTTGTTACTGGGAGAAATAAAAGTTAAACAACAATCTCTCAATGAAAACATCATTACGGTCATTACACCGATATATTGTATATTACAAAGAGTAAAAAATGTCTGTAATTGCTAAATATTAAATAAAAAAATGAATGGCATTGTAATTTATTGTATTCATAACGAATGAATCAATAATACATGTACATAGTTACATAGATTTCTTAGAGTCATGATTTATTGTTAAGACGAGGTCTTTAATATTTTAAATTTAATATAATGATCTAGTCTAATTCAGTCCACTTTGACTATAACACCAGTGTTTGATTCTGCCACTTTGATTCAGTCATTATTTTAAAAAATGAATTAAGATTACATTTTCTTAAAAATTGGAACTGGGTCAATATTGCCAGACAAATTTTGGGAAAAACCTAGCCAACACTTCAACAAAAAAAAACGTATTTCCCAAATAAATAAAAACCCAGACACGCTAAAAATAAACAAATATGACGTCACAAAGCCTCACCAAACCCTAAAAAGGTATTTCTTATTTGAAAATGAGCATGTTTCAAATCATTTTATTTTATTGTCATTCAAGTGTCTATTTAATTTTAAAATATTTGTCAATATCAAATATTCCCATATTTAAGGTCAAATCTGTGAGAGACGTGTTGTTGTGTTTACATTGTATTAGAATGCAATGACTTGACCTAGTATGAAACACGTGGTCTTCGAGGTGAACTGAACGCGTGCTGGTCAAGGACTGAGAGAATAGCTGGCTATAAATGTACGGTTCAAGAGGAAACCGAGGTTGATGGCAGTTGATTGCATACGAGCTGCTTAGGTAGTTGGTTGTACAGTTGATCACAGTGAATTGTATATAGTGATTAAAGACAGTTGTTAACAAGACCACAGTGTGTTAAAGTCATGTCTCTTGACTAGCCATAATCTATTACATGGTGTCAGAAGTGTTGGACCACAAGACTATTTGAAGTACTGACGCCATTTCTATTACACAGTGTCAGAAGTAAAGGACCTCAAGACTATTTGAAGTACTGATGCCATATCTATTAGATGGACCGACTCCACCCGCCACAACTACTGGAGCTACATGGAAACATTGCTGCCAACTGGAAAAGATTTAAGCAGTCTTTTCAGATATACAAGATAGCCAGTGGACTCGACACAAAAAGCAAAGAAGTGCAGAGCATGACACTGCTACATGTTATAGGCCAGGAAGCGGTAGAAGTGTACAATACATTCCAATGGACTGGACAGGAATGTGACGATTGTGACACAGATTTTCATTCAGTGAAGTGCTTGTTACGAAAATGCGAGAATTATTGTTTGCCAAGAAAGAATGTGACAGTTGAGAAACATGTGTTTTTCTCCAGAAAGCAAGGTGAGGGAGAAAGTGTCGATAATTTCATCACAGACCTTAAACTTAAAGCAAAGTCTTGTGAATTTGAAAATTTAACAGAGTCCCTGATAAAGGACAGAATTGTGGCTAGAATAAATAATGAATATCTCAGGGCTAGACTACTGAGAGAATTAGACCTGAATTTAAACAAGGCTGAAATTATATGTAAAGCGGCGGAAACGTCAGAATGGCAACTCAAAGCTTTAAATGAAGAAAAGAATTTTCAAGCGGTGAACTCAAAGGCATGTGAGAGACCAAGTACGCACAAGACAACAAGTCAACATGTCAAGCAAGCTATAAGGTCAAGTACACACATAAAAGCAGGCAAATGCAAATATTGTGGAAAAATCATGAACCTAGAAAATGTCCTGCTTATGGGAAGTTATGCAACAACTGTGGAAAATTGAATCACTTTTCTGCTGTATGCAAGTCAAAAAGGGTAAAAGTTGTCAACCGTCAACTGAAAGATCACGTGGACTATAGTCAAACATTCTGCTTAGGAAGTGTGTCCACGCAACACGCAACAAGTGATGAATGGAGGGAAATCGTTACGCTTGAACAGAGGCCAGTGATGTTCACACTGGACACGGGCGCACAAGTAAACATTCTGCCACACATATTGTTTAGTCAACTAAGAATAGGAAGAATGCAGAAATCAACAGCAAGGCTCACTACATACAGTGGGGAAACATTGCCTGTTGTAGGCAAAACATCAATCAAATGCTCTGTGAAAGACAAGACAGAGGTGCTGGAGTTTCAAATAGTAAAGACGCACCCAAAGCCTATCCTAGGTCTGCAAGCTTGTCAAAAGCTGAATCTGATTAAAATCGTGGGCGTAATAAGCAAGAAGCATCAGTGGTCTCAACAGCAGAAGAAATATTACGTCAAATCAGACATAATCAAAAGAGGTACACACTCTCAGCGTGTAAGCAACGCAACAATGCAGAAAGAACATAAAGGCTCGTGGCACCCATCGGTCGTCGTGTCAGCAGCAACGACGCCAAGGTCATGCATCGTGAAGACTTGCGATGGTGTGACACACCCATGAAACAACATGTTGAGACAGACATTTCGTGGAAGGAGATGTGTTACGGGTGATAGTCAGTTCGACTCACCAGAGACAGAGCATGAAGAACACGCTCCCAGCGATGATAGAAATTGGTAATCAGCAACGGTCGCTACTCAGCTGGCGAAGTCAGCAGCAACAACAAGAAGATACGGGAGACAGGTGAAGCCACCAAAGAGATAACCAGACAAAGAGACATAAAGGTGTGCTGTGCTTTGAAAGACATTTGGAGATTCAGTGTTAGAGTTCATGTACTGAATTGTTCGATGTTTTTAACTGTAGTATTCTCTTATTGATAATCTGGGTCATTCATTTGTTTTTTTTAGAAGGGAGATGTGAGAGACGTGTTGTTGTGTTTACATTGTATGAGAATGCAATGACTTGACCTAGTATGAAACACGTGGTCTGAGAGGTGAACTGAACGCGTGCTGGTCAAGGACTGAGAGAATAGCTGGCTATAAATGTACGGTTCAAGAGGCAACCGAGGTTGATGGCATTTGATTGCATACGAGCTGCTTAGGTAGTTGGTTGTACAGTTGATCACAGTAGTGTGTTAAAGACTTATCTCATGACCAGCCATAAGGTCTATTACAAAATCCTCATAAATTCCCAAATCCCATTTCTATAAATTTGGCTAAAAAAATTCCCACGATCAGAGTTATTTCTCCAGGAGTTAACAGCACTGGTGTTTGATAGTGAGAAACCTTTGTAAAAAGAAAATGGAATTAAAACATAGTTATGGTAGCGCCATGTTTACACTGGGGTTTAAATAATAAACAATTACCTGATGATCATTACCGAGAGCAACTTGCTGCTCTACTCCTCAACAAACCTTTTTATATGACTTGTCGAAAAGTGTATTTGAAAGTGCTGTTACAGTTGTTTTTTTTAAAAAGCTATTTATATTCTACTAAAAAAATACCTGCGCCGAGCATCGGAAAAGTAAGATTCAGTTAACGTTGGACTCACGTATCAAATTTCTGGAAGATATGACCATAAGTAACAAAGACCGTTGGAGAAATTAAGAATGGCGACTGACATTGGCGTCATACACCAAAACAAGTGTGTTCATCTGTTTCGCTTAGCGCCATTGTTCCCTCTTAGGTTCGTTGGTCCAAGTGGAAAGTAAAAATAAGTCGAGTGCAAAATTACACAGCACCCACTTTTTGTGCATTGTTTAAAAAAAAATTTCCTGCCGGGTAATTGAAAACGGCTGCGCGGCGTCTGTCAGATATCTGCGCGGTAGCGCAACCGCGTAGCTTATAGGAATTTTGCGCTGACAACCTAAATGATTTGCCACACCCGCTCTCTCCTTTCCTATATAACCCCATACTACTCTCTTCTTACTATTGCTCTCTTTGGCTCTCTTTGGATTGCACCACAGCTAAGTTTTTATGATTTATTTCTTTAAATTCGTTTTGCGTACTATGTCTTCGTTGAGGAAGGCTCTTTGCCGAAACGTTCGCTGTTTTGTTATGTCCTGTCAGGCTCACACATACCCTGTTTACATTTTATCCATCTTCTAATCTGTAAGCCTGATTGCAGTCTTACCCACAGTTTTTCCACAGCTTAAAGGGAACATTGGTTAGAGCAGGGAAGCCGCCTTAAAGGGAACATTGGTTAGCGCAGGGAAGCCGCATGCCAAGTTTCGTGAAGATGGGGCCATATAATTGAAAGTTTAACATGACGAACATTGCCGAACGTTAGAATCTTAACACGATCGAATTTCAAAATGAAACCTGCTTAATTTTTTTAAATCATAGTTTACATCAGTGCCTCTCAAAGTGGTGGTCTGTGGACCGGTCCGTGGGCCATCCGACGCCGGTTCGCAGAAGTTATCAAGAAAGGACAGAAAAATCTAATAATAATCCTCCATTTTCATTCATTAATACTAACCATATAGAGTATGTAAATATTGCGGCAATAAGCACTTAAAATGAAAAAAATAAAATAAATAAAATACATTTCGCTACCACGTTAGTATTTGGAAAGTAGTGCTTCGGTCCCTGGTGCAATTAGACAATTTCTGCCCGTCGAGGATACTAAAAAGTTTGAGAAGCACTGGTTTACATGACCTATAGTCTCTAAATATGAGCCATCAAAATCTTATTTACCAAGTTTGATCATGAAACTTTGGTTGTAGCCAGAACCCTCAACGGGTGTGTACTCAACAACTTTATACAAATTCATGGCAATCTGTGCTTAAAATAATATCCATTAAAATTATATACGAAATAAAGAACATTAGGGTCCCCGGGCCCAATTGGTGAAACATGTAAATTTCAAAACACCTGTTGATTTTACTCTGAATGATAATAACCAATAGAATTTATTATTGATCATCAAATTTTTATATATCAATTTTGATCAAGATCCATCAATTTATACAGTATCAACTGTATAAAATATCTAATTTAATAACTCATGTTAGAAAAAATGACATTGCAGCCACCGGCCCCTAATAATTTGAATTTTCAAAACCTTTTTTTAATGCCAGAAATATTTGTGGCAACGTACTCAACAACTTCCCAAAGTTTCATGACGATCAGATGAATCCAATAATATTTATACAGCATAAAAAAGAAAAAATGACATTAGAGCCCCCGGACCTAATTGGTGTAAGATGTTAAGTTCAAAACAACTATTGAATTCATAATGGATTATGATGGATATATATATGTCAACATTTGTCATATGGTGTATTATCAAATGGGGAATAAAGAAATAAATGTTTAAGAAAAAATATTTTTGCCCCCCCCCCAACCAAAGCCCCAAAAAACATTGAGATTTGGAGTTTATAGCCCTATCATATTAAAATATGCGTCATCAAATTTCTAGATAACCTTATTCAAACATCAAATTTCTATATAACATTATTCAAACATAAATTAAAGGTTAAACGAATTATTGTCATAGCTGATATAAGGAACAAATACATAGTAAGCGGGCGCCTGGGCCCAAAAGGTTTGTAAATTAAAAAAATATTTTTTTGCCGACTACCATCGTTTGAGTATACTCAGCAACTTTACAAATTTTTCATGCTTCTACCTACACGGGAAATTGGAGAATTAGTGACGTGAGAGTGAGTGAGGGAGGGATTTGCCTTTTAAACGTTTAAAGATAACATTGGCATCACATAGACTCTATGTCATAGAGTACCGGATGAGATTATTGCAACCATTGTCTTATGGTTAACATTAATGATCAATGCATTTCTACGAACGATATAAAATTATAATTTTATTGATATAAAATAAGGGAAACACGTTTAAAAATACAATGAGCTAAAAATTATTTTTAAGTGTCCTCTTAACTCATTTACATGAAAAGCACTGGTTATTCAAACGCCGATATTGATTAGCTCAAGTCACCAGCGATGGCGACAAACAGTAGTGCTACAAACAAAATAAAAAGAGAAAACCTAACACGACTTTTAGGCAGATTCTTAGAAAGTGACGCTTCCATTTTGTGTAATAACAATAATTCAGTGTGTATCAAACAATTCAATTTTTAAAAATTTGATTTTACACAGTTATTTTGTACTAGATACGCCCCGCTCGTGGGAAAGAACGGACACAAACTACAGCACGAAGAAATCAAAACAAAGCAAGTAAACGTTGGTTGGGGGGACCACCGACGCATTGTTGGTCTCGAGACATTCGCACTGTGGTTATCTACCTGCCCAACACCCTTCACCATCCTAGCTTTCCAACCATAAACTGTGATTGGCTGACCCTAGCGAGGGTCAGTCATGTTCGCAAAAAAGGAGAAAAAGAAAGGGGCACAAACACACATTAAAACAAAATTAACAATAATGTTTTCGCTGTGTCTAGAAGTCAGGACCTTTCGCGTGTATGGCGGACGTGATAATCACTACACTACGGATCACACGTTATTCTGTGAAGGAACAACGCAAGTGAACGCAAGAACCATTGTTGGTCTCGAGACCGCCTCTGCTTGCCAACTATATAAACAGATTGGTCGACCCCAATGAGGGTCATTCGTCATTTGAACAGCAGAGAGACCACCCTGTTAAAGGTAACAAATAACCTCCTACTCGCACTAGACAGTGGGAAAATCTCCATATTAGTCCTCTTAGATCTTAGTGCTGCCTTTTGACGCCGTTGACCATCAAACATTGCTAAAAACCCTGCAAAATTATTCTGTAATTTCTGGTTCAGTTCTGGCTTGGTTTCAATCACACTTATCAAACAGATCACAATTACTGCAATTTTCTTCTGTCAGGTGCGCCAAAAAATGCATTGAAAAATACAGAAAGTTCAAAATTCAGCTAACAGATTAGTTCTAAAGGCAGAAACATCGCCATGTTACTCCGCTACTTTACTCACTTCATTGGCTACCTATACAAGCCCGAATTGATTACAAACTGGCCGTTCTCTGTCACAACTTTTTTCTGACTCATGTCCTTCCTATCTTACTGAGCTTCTGTTGGTCTACTTACCAAGTCGTCAGCTACGCTCTTCTGTAGACACGCGCATTCTGTGAGGTTCTTAAGACACGAACTGAAACGTTTGGCGAAAGGTCATTCTCTTTTTGTGCAGCCAAACAATGGAATTCTCTACCATTACACATCCGGAGTATTTCATCTACCAAGTCCTTCAAGACTGCACTTAAGACGAATCTTTTCAAAATTTATTTTAAAAATTAAAGAAAAACCGTTTCTTTTTAATGATTAACGTTGCTTATGTGTATTGTACTGTTATGTATGTGTTTATTATGAAAATAATGTATAGTTAAATTATTATATGAATGTTATTATCTCCATGTAAAGCACTGTGAGCCCGGCTCCTTGCTGGGAAACAGCGCTATAAAAATTACCAATTTATTATTATTATTATTCTATATTTCTATTTTACAAGCAATTAAAAGTAAAAATTTTAACACAAATGTCAGTTTAAAATAATATCACTCTACATCTAATAATTTTTGCATATTTTTAGTACAAAGTTATCCTATAAAAGTGTTAATGATATTCTCCCATATCTTTTTTAAAGTAAGGTTTCATGTTGGGTTAAAGTTCATCTGAGCTGGGTCTGAAGAACACGATAACATGTGGAAAAGCGTGTAGGAAATAACTTTGGGGTTAAAAGTATCAACATTTATAAGTTAAAAGTATCAACATTTTTAAGTTAAAAGTTAAAAGTATCAACCTTTATATGCTAAAATTATCAAGAGAGTTATTTTGGTTTACACTTTTCCATAATTTTAATATACAGCTATGTTACACAACCTTACTTTTTGAACATTGAACTAATACTTTCCGAAACAATCGCTAACTTTTAATTATGGGTGTTGAGCACATTTTCTGCTTTAGATGGGCAGCGTCGCATGAAATGAATTAAAATTTTTCAACATCAATCTTGGGGCACTCGTTGGTGTAGAAATGAACGAGACAATTACATTTTCTTTATATACGGGTGTGGCTTCTCAACAAATCTGCCAAACATTTCTCGTGGAAGGAAATACTTCTCGCGTTATACAACGTAAATTGCGTGATTTTTCACAACTTCGATTTCTAGTTTTAAAAGAATAAACGTACCGCCATATGCATAAATATATGACTTTGGACTCTTTCGTTTTCAAACATGTCTGGGCATCATTAATTTAAGTGTCTATTCATTTCAGTGGGACAGGTTGCTGTCTGTGGCAGTGCCTCACTTTACAATCATTGTATTCAGATAACACACTGTTTCCTTCAATGTCTTGTTGGACATCGTATCCTATGCATAATGCATTACATTGATACGTGAATTTGTAAAATTTGTTGACTAGGAAAAATATATTTATCTGGTTTGAAATGGAGTACTCCTTGGACTAAATAGTAATATAGCAGCATCCTGTTTTGCTATTAAAAAAATAAAATAACCTTCTGCCCCGGGAATCGAGCCCTCTTGAATTAGTCAGTGCCCAAAGTCTTGCCAAGGGCCAACGACTCTGTCAAGTTATCTGCACCTTCTAAACGTTTTTGCGCTGTAGTGTTAGTCAAATAAAAAACAGGATTAAAAGAAATATCAACCACTCACGAGTTTTAAGGGTGGAAGGTTAGACAGATATTTCTAGAATTAATAATATCGAATATAATCTTTTGAGTACAGACTGCGTAAGACAAGTGGATTGTACGCAGATGATTTTTATAAAATGCTTTTGAATGATCCATACACGTCATGGTTAATCTTTCTAATGTTTGGGCCGGAGGACAAAGTTGGGTTTAAAGGGAAAAATTATGAAGGACTGTGGATCCGACAGCCTTTTCAATTAATTAGCCTTTTTTAAAGCTTGTTAACCTTTAGGTCCGGGCAAGATGTTATGTTTTTTTACAGAAACCAATGCGATCATAATACTATTTAAAAGAACCTGCTTCTCAACAAATGATATACAATGAAACAGGAAAGAAGGAGGGAGAGAGAAAGCGAGAGAAAGAGAGGGAGAGTGAAAGAGAGAGAGAGAGAGAGAGAGAAGAGAGAGAGAGAGAGCGAGAGAGAGAGAGAGAGAGAGAGAGAGAGAGAGAGAGAGAGAGAGAGAGAGAGAGAGAGAGAGAGAGTAAACAATTTGTAAAGCTAAAAGTATAATTAAAACCGAAATAGTATATCGTTTAGAAAAAAGGTTACTTTTTTACTGGTATGTTTCTTTATCTTTTGGGTTCTTTATAGGAACTATGTCTAAGTATGCGAAATTAACGCTGCAAGAATAATTTTTTTCAATTTATCCTTGTTTTCTTAGCATAATCTAAAAACTTAAGCACCTTGTTTATTGGTGTCTTCTGATATCACTTAACCATTATTACGTATTCTATCCAGTCTGAGTTTTAATAATCGGAGTTTTATCTGATAAATTGTCGAATTTTTATTTGTCACAAAATCTAACTTATAAATTTAAAGTTATCATCAACTGTTAGATATTTATATTATTTTATTGGTTTATTTGTATTGATTGTTTCGCTTTCAATAAAATTACCCCATATTTATAGAACAGTTAATAATGAACAATAAAGCCAATACCGAAATTGAAATTTCTAGCACGTAAATTAGTCCATCTGTATTTTATAATTACAAAACGTAAATAATACTCAGGCCCTTAACAAAATGTATGGTGCTAGATGTCTATAAATAGACGGCACAGACGTTTATTTATTGTTTATTAAGCTCGCGGTATCAGCGCTTTGCTCTCTATAATTGTGTTGCGTTGTATTCATGTTGCAAGCAGGTATCCTGCGTATCACTGATTTCGGTAGACATTTTTCAATTCAATTGGCCAATTTTTTCTCTTAGTTTTCCACCCCTTTGCTTTCTCTTATCTTATTTAATTATAACAAATGTATTTTGCATAGCATTGATGCTAAATCTTGGATAAGTATACTCTTAAAGCGTTGCCAAGAAAATTCCCGTTCAGGCTACACAACCAATTGTAAACGCAAAGAACCATTTCCTTTCTCTTTCTGATTTTTAAGGATTCATAATCAATACTCATTATCATTGTCTCCATTTTTAAATTCATAATCCAGCCCCCTAACTTATCCAACTTATGTTTTCAAATAATATTTTTTCCCTTGGCGAAAAAAAACAGCAATGAACACGTCTGGAAAATATTCGCATCACATCAATGAGTGACGTTATTGTGTGAGAGAAATATCTTTAAAGACTCTCATTTTCGCTGTCATTTTATTTCGTTTTATGAGTCCACCTAAGAGTGCATGCCAGGACAGATCGGGCATGGCCTGTGAAATTATAATAAAAGTAGAATTTTAGCATTTCTTTTGATCTCGAACGGATCCTTAACTCAAATTTCTCCTCTTCAATACATAAAGCTGATTTAAGTAGTCGGTCAAAACAAATATAAATTAAAAGCAATACATTGTGAAGTGTAAAGAAAAGATAAATTAATTGAGAATTAATTATTGTAATGTTAAAAATCGTATCAATTGCCTTTTTTTTAAAAAAGGGTTATATTATTTGTGGGTCCTAAATGGTATACATATATTATTTTATGTATTAAAAAAATGAAAATATTGATTGTGAAGCTTAAGTGATGGAATTACAAAGCTAAATGATTATCAATGTCTTAGAAAAAGTTTTTATTTTGCTGTAAGGCTTGTATTTTGAATGGGATTTGAAACGAGACTTTTTTGTCCCACTTTGAGATTCCGTTAAGTTATTTGTTATTTGTTGGAGACGTCTGCCAGGCATCAGCTTTGTTGAAACGTCAAATTTTGAAATTTACTTTGCAATTTTCTTGCAATTACGAATTTGAAAAGGCCATTGTGTTTGGCTCATCAGTTAACGGGTCAGCAGGTGAAGCGGCCAGTAAGCAATTTGACCACCGGGAAAAAAGAAACAAACAAAACGAGGGACAATGACTGTGACCCAACAATGTCAATTTATCGGGGGGTGGGGAAAATAAAGTGACAATATACAGTTTATGCCAAAGTGAAATATAAACTCTAAATAAAAAATAAAAAAGCAAAATATTTGTTTCGAATAATATTCTATTGCTATTAGCAACGTTATGCTTGAATTGTTTGGTTAGCAGAATTATTATTTTTTTTTGCAAACTCCAGTTTCTAATAATTTCGTTACTTGACTATTCTTGTACCAATATCTTTAAATAACTTTAAAAAACTTTTTTGTTTTGAACCGATGTTAAGTACCTGGAAAAAAGGTGTGTTAAAAATTAAATGGGAGTCACTATCTAAAAAATAGTATCCTTTCTTTGAATATCATCTTGCGTCAAAAAATTTAATAATTTTCATTAAATATATATAATATAATTTATCTACAAAATGATGGAGGACATGATTACTTTAAGAAATAAATCAAAATAAACAACTTCTCCATTTTTGATTCATTAAAAATGTTTCTATAAAACTTTTTTTTCTTCCAAAATCGACTATTTTTACTGGACAATTCCTAAAATCTCACACTCTCTGTCCTTTCATTTTCTTTTTGTGAAGTGCTATCTCTGTCTCACATTATGTCTAACCCTCTATCTTGTCTCATGGCTAAGATTGTCGCTCCACTGTACAACGTATCATTGAGCCTTAATTGTGGGATTTTCACTCCTTCCGGGAGCTAAGTGTCCATCAGTCAAGCCAAGAGGAATGTCAACAGACAAAGTGTAAGATTTTCCCAACATTTGGTAAAGTGCGTGTGGCTTAGTTAGATACGCATAGTACTTTGGTGGGTATCTTGGCTTTGCATTGCTCTCCTGCTGAACCCTTGGTTAAACAAAAACAAACATTCCTTTTGGCGTAGCTTCTGATTTACTAAAATACGTTTCCCCAATGTAGGGGCCTCTACTTTGTGAGACAATAATGTCTCTTGGTTGAAAACAATCATGTTATTTTTTTTTAGCTTTTGGTGAGGATTCTAGTTTAGAAAGACAAGTATGTCACTTTGAAAAACTGGTGTAGTGTTACAAGTATGTCAAAATTTTGAAACCTTGAACTTTAGTGAGAAACGTATGGCATTTTGAACGATAAAAATTGATTGTAGGCAAAAGTCCATAAGTGTATGCACTTCCTTTATCAAAATTAAAATTATACCCTTGTCTTTTAAAAATCTTAGTTTATAATTTAAATCTTAACACAATCTTAGCCAAACTATGTTTTCATTCAAATTAGCAAACCACATATATTATATCGCTTTTTTAAAATTTAGGTTTTTAACAGACGGTTTTTATCTCTAATTGTTTATATTTCCTCTGGTTCCTGCAACTAAGGCCATGCCGTAGGTTGGCCTTAGTATAATATAATGAGATCATAGATTAGAATTTAGAGGTTCCTTAAACATTTCATCACTCACAGAGAAAAATTGTAATAAAAATACCAAGTTAATTAAACCTTAATAATATATAAGGGAATTATATTCCCCTAATTATAATTTAATTTTCGAAAACTTTTTACAATCTTCTGAGAATATCAAATGTGAGAATGCTTGAAACAAAACACTGTCAATAGCGAAAGAATCTCTTTTTGAAGACAGTTTTCTGGATCACAGATATTGGAAAATTTTAAAAAGCCTGTTTTTTTTATCAACCATGTGTTTCTCATAGATTCGATTTTATGATCTAAATATTTTTTTTTAATTAAAAAAATGAAGTTTATTTAACAGTATTTCATAAAAAATTATCTTGAAGTTCTTTTTTGCACATTTAGTTTGAATATAATTTAAACCGCTTCACAGAAATTGCATTCCTTATTCATGATTCTTTACTCAAGTTACATAAAGTTTCAAATACTGAATTCATTTGGTATCTGTGCCGTACAGGCTCTTTATTGTGAGGAGTTTACTAGTGACGTGTAAATAGCAATCAAATGTGGAGTATATATTTGTTGTTATAGAGCAGCCTCCGTAGAGTGTGTATGTATGTATAAATATACATACCCTGTCCTGTTCAACATCTTCTTAAAAAATTATGAAAGAAGCTCTCAGTGATCACTAAACATCCATCTCTATAGGTGGAAGACCCTTGTGCAGCCTAAGATTTGCTGACGGTATAAATCTTTTGGCTGGGAACATTAAGGGATTACAGGAGAAAAATGACACACGATACGACCCGTGATGTAGCATACGCCGCAGACTTGCTCATAATAGATAGTGAAAGGACCGGGTTGGGGGGGGGGTGAAAGAACGGACACAAACAGCAGGACGAAGTAATGAAAAAGAAAACCAGTAAATTTGGAGACATGTGCACAGCAGTTGCTAAAAAAATTGGGAAAAGAACGGGCAGAAAAAAACATTAAAATTTGTTTTTAAATTGTTCCCATGACTTTCCGCGTGCAAGGCGGACGTGAATACCACTACACTACGAATAACATGTGAATGAACAACGTAGCGAAAGAAAAATTGCCCCCCCCCTTTTTTTTCCTTTTCTTTTCATCTCACAACGCTTGCCAACAGTGATCTGTCGACCCCAGCGAGGGTCATTCGTCATGCTCATTTGCACAAGCCAGTTTAAGAGAAATGTATATATAGATACTTGCGGTGAGATTAGGTGCACATGGAATCGATATCCGCTCAGAGAAAAGCAAGATAATAGTTAACACCTCAGTTGCCACCAGTATGGCAAACACCATAATGAACCAACAAATGCTGGAAGAAGTACATAACTTCAAATTATGGGTTAGGAACGTAGTTCGATATTGAATCTATTGACTGTCGAGTGTCCCGGATTCTGGTTGTCTGGCCATCATACTATACAATTATATCTCATGACTAATAGCAATAACGTTGGCTCTAGACGAAGACGCCCGTAAAGAAAATCACTTCCGAAATTCGGGATTTTTAAAAAAGATATGTACACACGCAAGCCTTTGATTATGTTGACAGTTTAATTCCATGGAAAATGGGGAGAGAAAAGGAGGGAGGGATTTATTGTTAACCAGCTCGTTTTATAATTTTAGTAAATAAATATATTTAAGCGCTCCATAGATGACATCTAGTTTAAAATATGTATGTTTGTATATATAATAATATATATATTAGGGCTGCGGAAGTTAAAGATTAATTAATCGATTAATCGGTAAAAATTTGAGTTTGAATATATTTTAAAGTATTTCACAGAAATTGCATTCTCTATTCACGATTCTTTACTCAAGTTACAATTAAATTCAATTAAAATTTAAGAAAATATTTCAAATATTTTTTTCCCAATTTATTAATACTTTATATTTTTGTTGCTCACATACTTTTCCCTCGTATTATGATTATTAATTTAGACGTGCATACGTAAACAAAAAGGTTTTTCTTCCCTATTTCTTGAATTGCAGAACGAATTTGTTGTGTTACATCACAAAATTTGGGAGCCATGGAATTACCACTACTTAACCGATTTCGCGCAATATTGAATCGCAACTTAACGGGATCCATGTATTCGTTATAAAAATATAATTAATCGATTAATTTTTTTCACGATTATTCGAACAAAATTTTTTTAATCAGTACCAGTCCGTTCGAGATCAAAAGAAATGCTAAAATTCTACTTTTATTATCGAGCCTTGATTTCCTAGGTCATGTCCGATCTGTCCTGACATGCACTCTTAGGAGGACTCATAAAACGAAATAAGATGACAGCGGAAAATGAGATATTTCTCCCACACAATAACGTCACCCATTGATGTGATGCGAATATTTTCCAGACGTGTTCATTGTTTTTTAGGGCTGTTAATGATTAATTTAAATTAAATTGTTAACTTTTTTCGTTAATTAATTGTTAATTTCGATTAAAGCCAAATATTAAAATATCATAAGTAACACTTGTTAAACTTTCTTGTTGATAATCAAAATAACACTGGAATGTTTCCTTTATATATCATCTTTTAAACAAGTGTGTTGACATTACTTAGTTCAAGTGATGAGCGGGTCTAACTGACAATATAAAAAGCGGAGCTGAACAATCATTCACATGGAACTGAGGTAAATAGTATGCACAAAACGGTCATGGCAAAGAATGGCATTATTGGATATCGGTGTTCATTAGGTTTCCACCTTTGTAGAGAGGGTTAATGGATTCAGGAACTTTCATCTCCATTTTGTAACGCAGTAATTCATCAGAAGAACTGTCGTCATTTTCTGTCTCTGAGTCAGACTCCATTACTGCCATTAGCTTAATATGCTTTTCATTGGGTTTGATAATTACGCGAAGTGTTAGAACCATGGTAGGCAAACTTTATCAACATTTTGAACATTCCCTTCAGTCAATCGTTTAAAATCAAAGTATTCCTATAATCGTGAGGAAATGTATTATTTATCGGCCGCTATTATTTACTTTTTTTTTACTTTTTGACTTCAAATAATTTGTAAGTGATGGGTCGATTAATCGTTAAAAATATTGTAATCATTAAAATGTTTAAACGATTAATCGAGAAATTAATCTTTAATTTCTCGATTAATATACCGACATGGGCGCCGCTAGGAAATTTTCCTGTGGGGGTGGGGGGCACAAAAACACGTTTTTTAAATTTAACTGACAATGCCATACAGGTTCATTTTTCGATTAAATTCAAGTTAAGTATAACATTAATTATTTATATTGACATAAATAAATGCATTTGAAAATTCAAGCATTTTGACAACAAGCACAAGCATGTTCCGATTTTAATTTTGTGTGTGTGTTATTTTAGCCTTCTATAACTTGATTTGGCCTTCGAAAATGTTTTTGGCATTCAGTTTTATTTTTGATCTGGCAACTCTTATTTGTTTAATTCGTCTGCCACGTTTTTTAAAATGTATCCTAAATAAATTCAGACATTTAAAATAAAATTAATATAAAATTCTGGATATCACAAATTTGTTGACTGACTCAAAAAACAACAAAAAAAACAACAACAAAAATGAAAAGTAGAGAATTCACGGGATTCCGAAGTGCCGTCATTAGAGGATTTAGGGTCGTCGGCAGCATCTGACTTATCATGTGCATTGAGGACATCAGTACAAGTTCAACAGTCAGACATAACTGAGCAGTGGCGTAGCGAGGGGGGGCAGGGGGGACATATGTCCCCGGGCGCCACGTTAGGGGGCGCCAAAATGAGTATTAAAACTCATTACTTAATTTTATTTTGATGTAAACTATTGTATCCCAAATACGTTTGCAAGATTGAATTTTGGAGCTCCGAAAATATCTTCATTACAAACTAGTTGGCAAGCATGATTTTGGCGCCCCCATTGATCGTTAAGGGGCGCCATTCTACTCATAAATAAATGACACATCCACAATGATGAATTTCTGATGGCGTTTAAAACAAAAACAGTGAGTTGCTGGGAGTGAGACTAGGGGAGCAGTAAGAGGCAAAGGCGATTCTATTAATAGAACAGACAGAGACGACACTAAAAGCAACCAAAATGACCAAGACAAGAAAAAGGAGTGGCTTAAAGCAGTGGTTCTCAACCTGTGGTCTGCGGAGCACCAGTGGTCCGCGAGCAAAGCATGAAATTTACGCACTGTATGATTCATCGGGAAAGACTAGCAAGTTAAAGAATTAACGCAGACTTAAAATACATTTTTAATCTTGCCTAAATAGTTTTTAAATTTTATCAAGGCTCGTCTATTAAATTCTCGTCTCTTTGATTTCTTATGTTCGAATATAATCTTGAAAATTAACAGTTGCTGATGTGTACTGAAGTTCGCTGGTTATCAGACTGTTTGAATAACGTGATGACGTAAGAGAGTTTCTTGTAGAAAAAACTCAAAGCTTGTTGATCATTTGAACAATAGCTTATGGGTTGCTGTTCTGGCTTATTTGGCTGAAATTTTTGAAGAACTCAATAAACTTAATTCAACTCGGCAAGGAAAGCAGACACATTTAATTACTCTCAGTGACAAAGTGTCTGCTTTTACGAAAAATCTTGATCTTTGGAAAAGAAGATTATTTCAAGGTACCTTTGAGATGTTTGATCAATTGTACGAAACCACCGAGAAACCAGAAAATGCTGAAATAAATAAACAAACTGTTGATAAGTTTGATTTCTGGTCATATTCAATCAATGCAGAACCAATTTAAATTCTACTTTTGTGATTTTTAACGTTCAGTGGTTTTTCGTGGGTGTCCAGTCCTAATCTCGCACACATTCACTCATCAAATAAAAAAAATGGCCAACATCGTAATTAAACCAATTCATTGAACTGACCAGCGATACCACTTTGAATATGTTGCATCAGAAAGTGGGCTTAATGAAATTTTGAGTACTCCTAACTGTCTCAGCTAGCTTTTAAAATACGTTTACCCTTTGCAACTTTGTGAAAATGGATTTTCTGCATTGCTTACAATAAAAACAAAACATCGTTCGTACTAAATAAACTAATACGGCAGTCTTTTTAATACAAACTACTGTTTATGACTTAAAGTTTTTTTTATAGTAAGCAAGTAGAATTAAATAAGAAGACTATGAGACTAATATAAATGACATTTGTTCGTTACAAAAGAAAGCCATTACAATATTGTTTTTGGAGCACGCAAATCGTAGCATATTAGTATAGTTTTACTAACTAACATGTATATTACTTATAGCTAGCTATATACACAGTATAATTATATTTAACGTTTCCAGCACGGCAGTAGCACAATTTTTAGTAGTGGTCCGTAGCTAAGACACACATTTTTCAAGTGGTTATTGAATCTCAAAAGGTTGAGAACCACTGGCTTACAGAATGGTTAATTCACGTCCCTTTGCTGCATGCTGTGACTCTTTTAAAAAAAATCTTACTTCCCCAATCCCAATGTGGAGGGAGTTAAGTGTGGGAGAGGAGGGAAGGTCTCTCCTCTCACGGGCTTCCATCGGTATGTCAAAGCAAGTTGGATTCCTTTCATATGAAACAGCAGACACCGCCTCTCTTTCCTGTCTCTCTGTGATCAAACTTGTTGCTCAATATGATCCACTGTTAGAAAAACACCTACAACATGCCCGAGATAATCCAGGTTCAGTATCTTATTTTTCACCGGAAATCCAAAATGAATTTATCCACCTACTTACATCGACTGTAAAGAATCAGCTGTTGAGTGAAATCAGAAAAAACAAGTACTACGGTATCTTACTTGACTCAAGATTCGATCTAGGACACCGGGAACAGCTTTCTCAAGTCATCAGATTTTTGGATGTGGATTTTCAAGCTAAAAAAGTAACCATCAAATAATCGTTTTTAGGTTTTGTACAGATACATTCCAAAGACGCAGCAAGCCTTGAAAGAGTTATCTTAGAGAAACTGGAATCTAATAGCACACCATTAGCCGACTGTCGGTCACAATGTTATGACCATGCTGCTGTAATGACTGGACATACAGCGAATATGTGCCAGAAATCACAGAACATCGTGCATCAACTGTGACAACCACAGCTTAAACTTAGCAAGAGTATACTCAGATAAACAGGATCCAGTTACAATCATGTTTTTTGGAACATTTGAAATTATACATTTTTGTTTTCTCTCGTTCAACAACTCGTTGGGAATAATTAAAAAGAGTTGTGCCAATCACAATGAAGAGGGAGTCTGAAACACGTTTGAGTACACGATCAGAAGCTTTTAAAGATATCTATGAGGACTAGATGAACTGGTAGGGCTGTTGGAAAAATTATCAGAACATACAATTATGACGCCTGACACCAGATGTGATGCAGATGCTTTGCTGGTAGGTATATTAAACTTTAACTTTCTATTTTTGTTACATTTCTGGCACATCATACTTGGGAAAATTGATTGTGTCCAGAAACGGTTGCAGAATCCTACTGTGAATTTCAAGGAAGCAGCATCTGACCTTGAATCGCTTGAGTCAGAAATTGTCAACATTCGTGATAATTTGAGCCAGGTTGCGGTAGACAATAGAAAAGAAGATGCACAACTTTGGGAATCAAGGTTGACAGAAGGATTAGACGACATCGGAGGATGCCTGGAGAATTAACAAGAGATGCAGGACTTTCTGCAGAAGAAGAAATTTCATGTGATATGAACAGCGTAATTGATAGACTCCAAAAAGAGATATCATACAGTTTTTACGTCTAAAAACCTATACAACAAATTTGGATTTTTACTAGACGTCAAAACTCTTCTTGCTGAGACAAAAGTCGATACACTTCGTTAAAATTGCTTAGATTTTGCTAATTTCTACGACACTGACGTCAATGGTCACGAATTGTGCACAGAAACCGGAGACTGAAAAATGCTGCTCAGTAACCGGATTGAAGTTCTACCGGAAACTCTTTTGGATCTTCTTTGTTTTATTGTTTCATGTGGAGATGACGTATTTCCGAATCTGCGCATTTCACTTCAAATACTTCTAACAATTGCTGTTTCAACTGAAATTGTGATCGGTCCTTCAGCAAACTGAACGCTTATTTTGTCTAATTTACATGATCAATAGGACAAGATCGTCTTAGTGATCTTGCACTTCTTAGCATCGAAAGAGAAACACTTGAGAATACTAATTTTGACAACGTGATTGACGAGTTTGCGCCATTCAAATCAAGGAGGATCAATTTTTTTTGTAGACTATGTCTATTCGAGTCATGTATAATTAGTCGAGTTTTTTTTTCAAATAAATTGTTTACAACCGCATAGAGAAATATTATTCTGTATTCTATTTCATTAAAATACCAAATGCTTCGAAAATGAACCACATAAACCGTAAAATTTCAAACTTTTTTTTGGGGGGGGGGTCCAACAAGGGGCGCAGATTTTGTGTCATGTCCCCGGGCGCACATTACCCTAGCTACGCCACTGTAACTGAGGAGAAACTGTTTTTAATTTGATTGTTGCTGTCACTTCTTCATTTCCTAAATTGGATATTGGAAGGTATGTCTGGACACACGACCTTTCAAATGAGTTGAAATTGCA
The DNA here is from genome assembly GCA_944989445.1 of Ampullaceana balthica. NCBI lineage: Eukaryota > Metazoa > Mollusca > Gastropoda > Lymnaeidae > Ampullaceana > Ampullaceana balthica. The sequence continues at coordinate 196,551 of CALYLW010000531.1, read as the reverse complement.
GCTGATTCGTGATTGTTGGACACCTGATAAAAAGTATGATTTTAGAGCTGACAGTGGGGGAAACAGAGTTTTTAGATATGCATGGTTATCAGACTATTCACCGTGGCTTGTAAACTCGCAAATGTTGAAAGGTGCCTTTTGCAAATATTGCGTGTTGTTTCCGCAAAAAGTAATTGGAGGAGTTCGGGGGGCATTTGTCATCAAACCATGCACAAAATATAAAGATTTCAACGAAGATGCACGTACCCACATGCAAAGCACATGGCACAAAGACTCTCATGAAGATGCAAGAAATTTTGTTGCATTATTGAAAGCCAAAGCAGTTTCTATAGATGAGCAGTTGAACTCATCATTTAGAAGACAAATTCAAGAAAATCGTAACAAACTGGGTCCCACCATTTCTACAATCCTATTTTGTGGCTCGGCATGATTTATCACTTCGTGGAAAAGAATCAAATTCTGGTAATTTTTATGACCTGTTAGAGTTTCGTGTTGAATCTGGAGATGAAGTTCTTGGTAATCTTTTGTATTTTTGGTTCTTGTAGTGCTAAGTATATCTCGAAAACTTCGCAAAACACTATAATCGACATGTGTGGGTCTCTCTTGCGTGAAGACATTGTTCGTGAAGCAGATAATTCAGTTGCATTTTCTATACTTGCTGACGAGACAACTGACATTTCAGGCAATGAGCAGATGTCACTTAGTGTTAGATTTGTGAAAGAACAAGATGGGAAAATAATGGTCACGGAAGAATTTATGGGATATATTCCAATTTGCGATAGAACAGCTAAAGGTGTAACCTAAACCATCATTAAAAATTCATTAGAATTTGGATTAGATATGACAAAGCTTGTCGTCAAGGAACGACTTATGTTCTACAATGGCAGGTAAAGAAGGAGGAGTCCAAGCAATATTTCGAAAAAAATACCCAAAAACAGCATTTGTACATTGCAGTTCACATAAACTAAATATTGTCGTGAACGATTTAAATAATGTGAATGCTGTACGAGACACAATAGGAACAAATAAGTCAATTATAGTGTTTTTCAATCGATTTGGACAAATACCAAGACGTTTACAATTTTTGTTCCAGAATAAATAGTGAAAAATTACAAGATTATCGCTGTATCAGTTTAATTTATAATTTTATACTCTATTCTATTAGTATAGTAAGTATAGTAACTGTTCGACACTGAAATTATTATTTAAAAAAATTACAATAATGTAATCAGTTATACTTGCAAATATAATTCTTCTCTTATGTTCGGTATATGTTCACTGTCTTCAATGTGGTAAACTTTCAGGAAATTTAGTTCAGTTTTTTTGTAAAAACATTATGACATGTTTCTAAAATTAAGGGGGTGGGCGGAAGGCAAGTGCCCTCCCATCCACGTATACTGACAAACATAAATACTTTTTGAAAAAAAGATCTTAAACTCGCTCGATTACCACCTTTTGCTTCTAATTTTCCTCTCCCCCTGTTTCTTCAACTGATGGTTCATTCCTTGTAAACCGGAACCACTGTGTGACGGAGCAGATCAGACAGCAAGGAGGGAGAGCACTCAACAGGTCCTACAATTTGTTGCTCCGGGTTTTAGTAATACTTTCTGTTCCCCGATTGGGTCTTCCCGGTGAGTCCGACAGGTCACAGGAGTGAGTGGTTTCCGATAAATGATGAAGTCTTCCTTTGAAAAAACGGAAATTAATCGGAACTTCCCCGAAAAGCGAAAGAGTTCTGCTGCGCATTTTGTGTGAGTGGGAAAGTAGTTTTTTTTATTAGCTCCTCCTAAATTTTTAAAATGTTGTTCTCAAGTTTGTAATGATACAAAACACACTAAACAGAATTAATGTAATTGAAGTTTTTCAGCTTCACTGCTAAGAAATCATTGAAAAACTCTTATGCCTTCACTATTTTAATTTTAAAATTTCACACACACATTAAAAACATTATGCCCCGCAGAGATGTTAAGATCTTTCAAGAAACGAAATACTAAACCGGATTTTAAAAAAACCCAAGAAAATCTTTAATTTACATATTTCAAAGCAACATTTCAAGGACTATAAAGAGTTAAACACGCTTATTACAAATTAATCCCTGGCCCAACCAGAAGTAACAATACAACAGTTTGGGATAGAGAATGAGATTAATGGTTAAGGACTGTGAGTTCCGTAGATTCTCATTTAAACCTGCTAAGAACGTGAGACCACTTGCGGGCATTCCATCAAAGGATTGCTTACAAACGGATGTTTGGTCACCAGAACGTGGACTACTTGGCTAATGGCTTGTTGGTCATTTGAATTCAGATACTGATCTCTGAATTTGCCTTTAAAAAAAACTGTATTTAAAAAAAAATTGTTAAATGAATTAGATACTGAACTTAAAGGGCAAAACATTTTGGATCCGTTTTCGGACATACGGAATAAAATTTTAAAAAGAACAAAACATTAAGGCTTGATTAGTAGAGACAGTAGATATTTAAAGTCACCGTTATAATATAGGTTAAAAGATTTAAAAAGCAAGTGCTGAATTTTCAGTCGATGTCATTTGCGTCAACAGTCCGTGACGTCATCGGTCACCTGTGTCCGGAATTAAAATCATGATCTATAAGCGTAATGTCCATTCTTAGAATTCCATTCTTGGGCATCGAGACCTAATTTACTCGCCTTAAATCACCATGACTTAAATTGGATGGTTAGATAACGGATAATTTGTGTGTGTGTGTGTGTGTGTGTGTGTGTGTGTGTGTGTGGGTGTGTGTGTGTGTATGTGTGTGTGTGTGTGTGAGAGAGAGAGAGAGACAGAGAGAGAGAATGTGTATGTGTCTTTGTGTGGATGTATGTGTGTGTTTGCGATTCTGGGTCTGGGCGGGAAATAGGTTTCCTATTTATTCCGGAAGAGTTAAGCGTCAGGGTATTTCCTAAGACACGAAGCTTGCACGTACCCAAACAGACACCACCCCACCCCACCACCCACCACGCCCAGTCCCAGACAGCGAATGTTGGCATTTTGTGGTCTCTGACGACAGCGGGTGTTAATGACTAACTATATTGGACTCAACGTTTCATGTCTATTGTAATCGTTATTTTCATTTCAATTTTTACCTGATTATAAAACATAACATAATTATCAGCTCTGCGGTTGTTTATCTAATAATCGCATACGGATTTACTTCTTCAAATTTTTTACTTTGTTCTTATTACATTTAAATGATTTTGCTAGAAGTAGTGTAATCATAAAAAAGGACTTATAACATACACATGGTCTGAAAAACTTTCTTCAACATATTAGGGACATTTTAATTATCTTTGCTTTGTTTCGCTTTTTAACCAACCCCCAAGTGCCAATGATTTTAAACTTTAAATTTACGCATATTAGTTCTGCCCAGTACTAAGTCTTTTACCTTACCCGCAGATGAATGCGTGTGAATATAAAAAAATAAACACTTATAAGGAATTAAGTACTTAGGTACTCATAACCATTACCACCTTTCAACCCAATCCCATATTTTCAATATAAATACAAACCCCAGAGGACAAGTCTTAAGTGGCTAATCATCCATAGATTTCAAAGACTGGCGATGACTAAATGGAGATCGCCTACAGATTAAATGACGATGTCATAGAGTTGGAACTAAATTTATGTAAGAGCTGAGGATATAAATAAATTATAGGGATTTCTTTGCTTTTGTTTAATGCCGAAAGTGGTAATGTAGAAAAGAGCATCGCTATGAAATATTAAATTGATTATTGAGCAGTGAATCTTAAAAATTGTTTAAATATTCGATTTCGAGGAGAGCAAGGAGGTGTAATGAAAAGAACTTTAGGAAAAATCAATTATCTGTGGTCGATGCCTATATAGTTCTTTATTTTTAATTAATAAAGAATACTATTATAATGAAAAGAAAAGATCATAGTGAAATGATCGGAAGCACCAATTTGATGTCATACACAGCTTAAATATAGTTCATCCAAGAATGCTACAAGGGACATAACACGTAGTCGATTTTTTGTGAAACTGACTACAAACTCATTATGGGCCGGGGGTTATTTTTAAATGACTGAAAATATTTTTGGAAGTAATCATTTTCTGGATTTAGCAACAAATAGTCTTGTGTCTTTATCAAGAAAATTGCTATGTGGTCATCTCCCACAATGTGTTGGTTATAAGACAACACCCAGGGGACATTAGAACAACAACGTGACTTTTCATCTGACAACCTTTTTGTAAATAAAAATATAACAGCAATAATAACGATATAAATAAAAAAGTAATATATATATATATATACCTGTATATTATTTTTCATATTAATTATGATAATTTTTTAAAGGTTTACTGAAACGAAACGTCATTCTTAAAAGAGAAAACGTCTCTACAAATTTTTTATTCTGAATATTCATATCAGTTCTAAAATTGACACATTTTTTGTGTAGCTCTCAAATTTTAAGAACCCTTTTTAACGAACAAGTGGATATGTTAAGTCAGGATTGGGCGGGGTAGAGAGTTACAAGTTAGTATGTAAATAAAATTATTTCATCTAAATTTCAATAATTTATATCATTTTGCTCGTGTATTTGTTATTGAAAGTTGGCCAAAAACCTTTAGTAACATCTGTAAGCTTGAAACAAATGAAATTTATATAATTTCTTCTTTAAAGTAATGGGTTGACAGCAATGTTTTCCAAGACCGTGTGCAAAATTACAAACTAGTGTGCAAAGTTGCACATATCCATGTTGTGTGCAAAATATTACACATCAAAAACAATCCTAGTCTAAATTTTAATGCATAAAAAACATAAGGCGATATTTTTTAGCTAAATGAAATGTCTTGCAACATGACAATTAAGAATAAATATACCACTAAGAGATAAAAAAGAAAACAACAATGGAGATTTGTAATGGACAAATTTTATTAATATTTTTGGCTTGTTGTGTTTCTGTTTGTTGTGAAATCTTGCCTCATAACTTAGACCGACTCATTGAAGCCCAATCGAAATATTTTTGTTATTTTTTTATACATTTGTTAACCCCACGGACAATACAGCTGTTTGAATCTTCTGTATAAAAAGTGCGTCAGTAGTTGATAAGAACAGATAACAGTGTATGGTTAAATAGATAACAGTGCATGAACTTTATCTGTCAGTGTCACCTATAATTTTAATCAGTTTAAAACCAGCTTCCCGTTGTTAGTTTAACTTTTACATCAAATGTACCCTCCCCCCCAAAAAAAAATTTAAATTAAAAAAAAACCATACACACAAAAACCACAAAAAAACAAAACAAAAAAACAAAACAAGAAACAAAACAACAACAAAACAACAATAAAATGAAAATTCCATATATCAGTGCTCCTATTCTGTTCCTGATGGATTTGTTCTAAACTGCTAAAAATTAAAGTTCTCGTAAGTGTCCTGCATAACTTTTTTGTCCTTCCTCCATTGCAAGTTTTGCGTAAATAAAATATTTTTAAAAAATGAAAACAAATCAAGAACTTTGGTTTCAATGGCATTCAAAGGTTTTGATTATAATAAATTTTACAACATCACATGTGTAAAAGGGGCATTAGTATAATTATTAGTTCCATATTTGGAAAAGCATGTATTCTTTAAAGTATTAAATAATTGTAAAAAAATAATTTATAAATAACTTACCTTTTATAAGAAAGATCAAACAAAATAACGAAGAAAATAAATAACTTTAAAAGACACATCACAACGATAGAATAATATTAATTTACATTAACTACTTGTATTCCCTTAATTCAAGCAATTTCAAGCACTCAGACGTAGCGCTAGCATTCAATTTAAGCGTAATAGAAATATCATATATAACGACAAAGAAAAGAAAAAAAAAGTTCTAACACTAATGCACATAATTATTTTTAGTAAATATCATTTCCTTATTGCAGCTCTCTAATATAGAAACACACTCCCAAGCGGTGCCCAAGACACAAGTCAGTATTCGACACGCGTTTGGAATTTTCAGGATGCACTAAACAGAATACATATTAAAAAAAACTACGAATGCAAAATTCAAATATATGCTTATTGAATCAAAAGGTTCACTTGTCGTAGCTAGGCACATATTCGGAATATGAGCTTTTTCAATAAACGGATTGTTCAACTCGTACACACCTAATACTTTCAGTAATTAAGTTACGGCTCCTATAAAGGGGAAAGGGAGACAACTTCTGAACACAGCTCCTTAAGTAGCATCACATTAACCGTTGTTAATATTTAATTTTTAATCATTTTAAACTTGTAAAAAAAATATTATAAGAATAATAATAAAAGAGTGGGGGCGGGGCTGGGGCGGGCAGGATGTGGTTAATTTGTAACAAAATACAGTGAAATTGTCAATGTGACTTTAACATGAGGCAAATTTATTAAATGAGTGCAAATCAATTCAATTTTTTAAATTTTTTATGATTCAATTTACAATATATCGTATTTGTAGATTGTGGTTTTTTTAGTCAAAGTTTGCATCATTTAAACTGGTTCTGCTGGTTACAATATATCGTATTTGTAGATTGTGTTTTTTTTTCTTCTTTGTCTTGTACTACCGCAAGCAGTCTGTTCCTGGTGGACTTGTGCAACACTGTTTTTCTTTTACGGAAATCTGAAATAATATATTTAAATATAAATAAGTGTGCTTAACGCTTGCCAAATGCTAACTGTTTTACTGCTGAATTTTATAGAAGTGCAGTTTTATATACACTTTTAGTTTTTGATGAGTGAAGTTAATACATACATGTTTTCATACATACGCATATTATCCTATATAATAAAAGGCAAGTTTCTGTCCCTTCATCTATAGCGATTTGTCCATCAAACACATATGACTCCTACAGCCAATCAAATTGAACACGTTTACTCCATTTACGTTTACGCGGACGTTCAAAACGAGTTATTTTTGGTGCAGTTTTTCTTCCAAGACTTGATTTTGAGTTATGCGCGTTGGGATTTATAGCAAAAAGCTCTGTTTTTACGAGTTATTTATTTTAACTATAATGAATAGTATTTTTGACGTGATGCACATGTAATGCCGGTCGAGACGGATGTTGGAGGGGAGTTACAACTGTCACCGAACGGTGGCGGAACGTCCTTGGACGGGCTTTGTTGCTCGTTAATATATAACACAAACCGTTTTTTTTGTCTCATCAGCTTGTTTTGATAGAATATATCACACATACCTTCTTACCGTCGACGTAATTTAATCTTGTTTTTTCTCAGAACCTCCTAGGACGGACAAAAAGCTCTGGCGAAATCGAGGGGAGGTAACAGCGTATGCCAGGGGATAAGCAGACACCATGCACTTGCAAGCCAGGGGCGGAAGGCTGGCGGCCAGCATGGAGAGGCCATGGGCGCCACCCAGCATGGTGGAGGTACAGAGAAAGGCGAACGGCCCCCAGCCGATCAGCACGAGCAGGATGAAAACGTAGCAGAGCTGTAGAAAAGAGTCACAAAATATCACAGCCTTAAATAAAGCTGAGGTAAATAAAAGGCATAACAAATTAAGACAGCATTCTGGACATAATTTGCGAAAAGTTAGTTAAAATGGAAAAATAACTGTCAGCAATGCTTAGCTTTACACCAATAAGGTGTAGATTTTAAAAATAAGTTGAAATATCTTATTTATTTTTTTTTCTCTAAAGTATGGTGCTTTATTTTTCATTGTATAAGCACTTTAAAAGACAGTGTCTTAGAGACTTAGATAAATGAATATTTTTTTTCTTATTTACTTATAATTTAATTATGCAATTAAATTTAGGATAAAACATGCGATGACACTAATAATCAATATACATAATTCCTGTTGTCTGTATGTATGTATGTAAGTATGTATGTATGTATGTATGTGTGGATGTAACGTCATTGTTTGATCTTATATTTAATAAATACAAGGTGTGCATCAAAAGGTGTGCAAATTAAAGATGCGCTGTAAATAAATATTATATGACGTCATTGTTTTAGCTCATGTTTTAATTTTGGAAAAAGTAACAATGTAAAAAGAGGATTTCATGATGGTTAATTATAAAATAAAAAAAAGCAAAGGGGCGCCGTAAGCGCCCTACAACCCCTATTATAAAATACTTATAAAAAATAAAATCTTTTTCTACATACCGACTGCAGTTGGTTTTCTGAAAACGCCTCCATACTTTGATCAGTTGACAGCTCCGCCTGACTGGAACTTGAGCCCTCTCGACTCGTTGAAGCGACCGCCTGCTGACCCTTGGACTGACCACTGGCTAGGTAGAGACAAAAGAACCCCACGGCCATCGGGAGGGAGAAGGAGAAGATCTCCAGGCTCAGGATGTAGGAGATGTAGCTCTCATCCGGGTTCTTCCAGTCTATGGCGCAGGACGTACCCGAGTGCTCAATGGTGTACCTGAGTGGACGGGTAGAAAGGGGAGCCAACGTCATTTAAGTTTCTCAACGTTTAAGTTGACCTGTGTTGGCTTGAATGGACCTTCCGAGACCTGATGAGTATTCACTTATGATGATGTATCTTAAAGAGAAACAATAGCCGTCAGTGTGATACTTACTTACTCCAGCCCAAGAGTGGCATCACGGCCCAGAAGAAACCGTTACCAACGACTAGGAGTATGGCCCATGTGTAGAACCAGCCCGTGCCATCCTCTGGAAATGGGCATAAAAAGAAAAAAGAATGGTCATTATTCAATCACCGAAATTAATCAATTTAACAGGGCTCTCATTAGAGATATTCTACATTTAATGCGTGTGTCTGTGACTAATTACTATCAGGAAACGATAATTTTAAAGTTAATCTCATTGCTATTTTAAATGGTTGTTAGTCTACAATCGGGATTTCAGCTCAATGAAATAACTAAAAAAATATTGTTTTTATTTTAACTAATTAATCTATGTCATTGTTTATATTTTTAAAAATCTTTGTAACATATCTTTCATAAGTTGTGCGCGAGCCGTAATGTGAACACAGAAGAGCCGCGGTTTGGCCACCGTTGGTATATAGTGTATCGGAGAACAAAAACCTCATAAAACAAACGGGTGTCTTAAAAAAAATGTGTGAACTTTTGTTTCATTGTATTTCTAATTCCTAACAAATTTCTCTCAGTCATGAAATATTATACCAACGACGAACAGTCGGTTCGCACTATCAAATTTAGATCACAGATTCTGTGAACAGAATATTAATGTCTCCAACTGTGATAAAACTATGGTGTACGTGAAGACATTTTTAGGAATTCCCAATGTTTAAAATTTTATTAAATTTTGTTCATGAGCATATTTACAAGGTTACAGGATGTTATCTCTGTCTTTCTCTGTCTCCCTCTCTCTATATCTCTCTCTCTCTGCCCCTCTCTCTCTCTCTCTCTGCCTCTCTCTCTCTGCCTCTCTCTCTCCCCCTCTCTCTCTCTCTCCCTCTCCCCCTCTCTCTGTCTCTTTGCCTCTCTCTCTCTCTGCCTCTCTCTCTCTCTCTTTGCCTCTCTCTCTCTGCCTCTCTCTATCTCTCTCTTTGCCTCTCTCTCTGCCTCTCTCTCTCTGCCTCTCTCTCTCTTTTTTTGCCTCTCTCTCTCTCCTTCTCTGCCTTGCTCTCTCTCTTTGCCCCTCTCTCTCTCTCTTTGACTCTCTCTCTCTCTCTGCCTCTCTCTCCCTCTTTGCCTCTCTCTCTTTTTGCCTCTCTCTCTCTCTGCCGCCCTCTCTCTCTCTCTCTCTCTCTCTCTCTCTCTTTGCCTCTCTCTGTCTCTCCGTCCTACTCACTAGCATTGGCCTTGGTGGCGACAATGTACCGCTCAATAGAAAGGGCAATAACTGTGCCAATGGCGACTATTCCCACGAACATACCCTCAAAGGCGTAGGCCTGGCACACGGTGTTTCCGTACAGCCATCTGTTCGAATCACAGATAAAGAATTAATTGATGACGGTGATGCCATTTACGTGAAGGGGAAGGGGAAAAAATCTCTGAAGAAAAAAATGAATACAACTTTTGTGCTAGAACGTTTTTCTTATATTTTAAGAACATTTTCATTGAAAGTTTAAATTTCATTATTTAAAACAACATGTAACACCTTCAAAATACAGTACCATACCCGTGTACTTTATAGAACCCCATATGGTATGTGACGTGTCCGTAAGACAATCTGTACTTTCAGTTTTAAAACAATCCAGACATTATCACTAACAAAAGTGAATAAAACAAACCCGTAAAAACAAAGTTTTTGACTATAAATCCCTTATATATGAGACATAACTAAAAGTATTGATTATTTTCAAACATTTACAGACTGAATCTGTCTTAACACAAGTTTGCTTCATAACCCTAGGGGGGAGGGGTGGGTGGGAGGGGGAGAGGGGAAAAGTCTGGTCACCGATTCGCTTGACCGAGCTCAGAGTGACACGTAAAATGTAAACAAAAGCGCACCGTCGTTTCGTTGGGTCGCCTCAATGCTCAAACTTTCACGTGGCAAAAAAACAATAACAAATCGTGAATTTAAATTACATACCTCATATAAGGATAAACTAAAAATGCATTAATTTAATTACGGTACGTTCGATCGATCTGAAATTTTGATACGATGCATTGTTAGGTAAGACGGGTCCGTGTGCCAAATTTCAGTTCGATCGGATCATGGAAAGTGGGTCATTTTTGACTTCTGTTTTTCCGCCCGCCGAGCCCAAGACAGAGAGAGAGAGAGAGAGAGACGGCCGCGAAGTTAATATAAGGGATTTAAAAATACAACCTACTTACACAAAAAACAAAACAAAAAACCACCAAAAAAAACAGAAAAAAAAAGAATTAATTTAAAAGAAAATGAAAGGAAAACAAAAAAATGGATGCAACGTTATTCAAAATGCACATTAACGTACACTGCCAGTAAAATTAAAAGACACTGTAAGATGCTACAAAGATTAAAAGACATAGAGCTACATCATACCCGCAGCTGAAAAAGACACTATTACTGCTAAATCATACCTACCTACAAAACTAAAAGACACTTAAAACTACACGATACCTGCCACTAAAACTAAAAGACACTGTTGCAGCTAAGTCATATCTCCCACTAAAAATAAAAAAAACACTATTACAGCTAAAACATACCCGCAACTAAATCTAAAAGACACTGAGAGCTAAATCCTACCTGCCACCAAAAATAAAAGACACTGAGAGCTACACCTTAGCTGCCACTGAAAATAAAAGACACTGTTACAACTATATCATACCTGCCACTAAAACTGGAAGACGCTGGAAAAGGAGAAGGGGCGACAACGGCCATGTTCGCGATGGCCAGGCAAATGTGTAACCAGGGCTTGCTGTTGGTCAGCAACTTGGTGTCCTTGTAGAAGGTCAAGGCCGTTAGGAAATTTGTACTTACTCCTACTACACCTAAAGTAAAAGAAACAGAAAGGCGATCACAGATGTTTGATGCAAGTACAATTTAGTGAATAAATATCTGGAAAAAAACTAATTTTCTATGGGGTAAAGACGTGTACACACACACGCACGCACACACACACATGTAAGGGGAGATAAAGATGAGAGAAAATTTCCAAGTGACGCCCATGATCAAGTCCCAACCGCAATGAATGCGTCATTAAACGAGCGCATGGTCTAATGAAAAGCACTATCCCTGGAACGGGATCAAAGCCACTGAACATTGGTTTTTTTCTACTTCTAAATAGCGCGAATTAAAGCTGTCGGGACACTCGCACTAAAACTCAGATGTGAAGTCGATACTCGCATACCGTGACTTACAAAAAAGATTTTTTAACTACCAAAGTGTCGTGTTTGAATCGCTGTCTCTAATGATTAATTTCACACTTTTACACTAAAGCAGTGTTTTGCATTTACATCAATTAACTATAAATCGCTTTCAGTTTTCAAAATAATTATATTAATAAGCGGATAATGTTTAATAGCTCACACATTTAGGAATCGATGATGTTTAGGGCCATTTTAAAAAAAGAGAGAGACTATTATATTAATAATATGAAAAAAAAGCGATCTACAGAATAGGTCAAAGTTTTAAAAAAAAATTACAAACTATTTACTTTGTGTTTGTTTCCAGTTTCCCCTCCACAACAATAACCGACAACACTGTCTAGACTCCAGACATTTCAAATTACAAATAAAACTCGTTAACGTCCAGGACAAGTCACATTATGACAAAAGTATAATAATATACATTTCCCTATTCACTGGGGAAAAAAACAAAATATCAATCTAACATCTGGTAGTCCGTGAGGACCTACCTAGACAGATCTTTTATTCTACATTATTTTAAAACAAATTAGTGAACATGATCCTGAAAAAAATTCGTTCACACTTGTTTATTATAATTATTAGTATTTTGAAAACGTTTTGTTATTCCTATATTTACCATGATTTTAACAAATATATTATTTTAAGAAAATCATAGCTAAAATTTGTAACATTACGTCATGTCAATTGATTGTTTTTGCATACTTTAATTAGACATGACGAACCTTAGGGGCAGTCCATAAAGTACGTCACGCTCCAGAGGGGGGGAGGGGGTGTAAGAACGTGTGACAGTTTGTGACAGTGGGGAGGGGGGGGTCCGGCCATGTGTGACGTCACGGTGTTTTATATTAAATTTTAATTATTTTGTTAATAAAATACAACATTTTTGTTCGAAAGCGTGACGTACTCTAGGGGGGGGGGCCAAGATTTGTGACAGGGGGGAGTGGGGTGTTAAAAATGGTCAGAAATAGCGTGACGTCCTTTATGGACGGCCGCTTATTGAGACAATTACAAACTTAGACATGACAAACTTGATTGACACACTTACAAAAGAGCATGTAGAGGGCGCCAACTGTTGCATTTTCAAACCTTGTAAAGCCAGCAGGCGATGAGATCTCCTCCCCTAGCACGCTGCCACCATCTGCCATGATGTCACCTTCTAAAATAGCAACACAAATCAAAACATCTTAAAATAGAGATCACAATGAACAACCGAATTATAATGGAATGAAAGAAACTTCACAACTGCTGTAGATTAGTCAAATATAAAATATATTAGTGGCCTCTTAAAGATAGTGTTAAACGTAGTATATTAGTTTCAGTTTTTTTTTGGTCCTTTTTTTACAAATTGGAATTACTTAAGTCAAATCCGGTTCTAGCCCACGTTTCAAATTTGTACTTGTTCGTAGGTTTTTTTTATTTTGCTTTCAAATATTATGTTTCTTGTGTAATTTCTGTAAAATCCTTGAGAACTGAAAAGTTTATCACTTTTATTGTGTTGAGGCATAGGCCTATAAGGATTTGTTCGTTTCTGATATCCCGAGATTGCCACCCTCTCTAAATTTATTGTTCAATAAAATCCTCATTACAATCAATAGAGTGATATATCCACAAAAATTACTGTTTATAGAGTTAAATTTAATTGAAATAACAATCACAAATGAAACCCACTTAGGATATACAAGAGAATTCTAAAGACCTATTGATGCTTACTTATATGTTTTAATAATTACCTTAAATTGTTAGTAACCATAACATATTAAACATTCATTATTGGCATTATATAAGAGTAAAGAACAAAATAATGTAAACCATTTAGTATTACAGTTATGCGAATTGCAAAAACTTTAATTTTAAAAGTAATATTTTCATTGTATGAATCGAATTATATCCAGCTTAGTTGATGCGTACATTCCGTGGTATAGCTTACGGGAATAAATTTTAAAGAAAAAAAAACTATTTCAAAAAGTGTATATAAAATGGCAAGAAAATGAAAGAAATGTTTGAGGCCTGAATGAAAATGACATAATATAAGAGAACATAGATCTGAGCTTTGACATTATAGTAATAGTTTAAACAGAAGATAGATGTGAGCTTTGACATTATAGTAATAGTTTAAACAGAAGATTGATGTGAGCTTTGACATTATTGTAATAGTTTAAAACAGAAGATAGATCTGAGCTTTGACATTATTGTAATAGTTTAAACAGAAGATAGATGTGAGCTTTGACATTATTGTAATAGTTTAAAACAGAAGATAGATCTGAGCTTTGACATTATTGTAATAGTTTAAACAGAAGATAGATGTGAGCTTAGACATTATTGTAATAGTTTAAAACAGAAGATAGATCTGAGCTTTGACATTATTATAATAGTTTAAACAGAAGATAGCTTTGACATTATTGTAATAGTTTAAACAGAAGATAGATCTGAGCTTTGACATTATTGTAATAGTTTAAAACAGAAGATAGATTTGAGCTTTGACATTATTGTAATAGTTTAAAACAGAAGATAGATCTGAGCTTTGACATTATTATAATAGTTTAAAACAGAAGATAGATCTGAGCTTTGACATTATAGTAATAGCTTAAAACAGAAGATAGATCTGAGCTTTGACATTATAGTAATAGTTTAAAACAGAAGAAAGATAAATATCTTATTGATTGAATTAGTATAGTTATAAATGATATGCCCAGAACATCGAATGTGTATAAATACAAACAAGGTGACAGATTTCGATTAAATTTTTGGTTAACAACAGCAGACTGCTAAGAGTAAAGTCATACGTCATAATAACATTTCTTGGAATTCATTTAGTTTCTTCTAAAAATGTAAAACTTTTACACATTATTATTATTATTGTTATTATTTTTATTGTTGAAATATCAATCAAACAATCAAACTTTTTACTTAGCAATATTTATAAATACCTGTTACATTTTTAGATAATGAGCAGCCGGCTGAAAATATGGAATCATAATGGAATCCTCTAGTTAGAAACAAATGCAGGCTATGTTACATTAAAACAACAGCATCCCGATACATAACTGACAGAGCTGGTGGTACTACCACCCGCGTTGAACAGTCTATAACTAGTATTACCACCTGGCGTTGAACAGTCTATAACTGGTATTTCCACCAGGCGTTGAACAGTCTATAACTGGTATTTCCACCAGGCGTTGAACAGTCTATAACTAATATTTCCACCAGGCGTTGAACAGTCTATAACTGGTATTACCACCCGCGTTGAACAATCTATAACTGCTAGCTGGAAGTATAGACTAATGCAACAGTGATGCTGTCAACGCATCAGTCTTGTCATCATAGTGGCTTGCAATCGATTGTGTCCTCAGTCCTCATGCTCTCGGGATTTAAAAAAAAAGTTTTCGGGTATTTGTGGGTATGGGAAGTCTATGTCTGTTAGGCTAATAGAGCTACCTTCCCGCTGTTGTAAGTGGGATCGCCCGCTGTAGTGGGCCAGGTGGAGTGTTGTTGTCAGGATGACTTTACCCATACGCCGTCTCTTCTAATGCAATTACTGCATTACTTAAGGAGCTTCCCCCTCCCCTCTCTTAAAGCACTGGTGTTGAACACAAGATAGGCTATCCCAAAGGCTGTGTAATTAACGACCAGAACAGCGGTTCCCAGAATATTTCGAGAGTCACTAAGTTTAATTATATTTAATGCAATTCACCGCAAGAAAAGCACTCGAGGACTTGTTTGGGAGGGAGGTGGGGAATTCAAATCCCGTGCTAAAATTTCCACCAAAAAGTTTTCAATTAAAAGCCATTTAGATTCCAATAAAAAACAATGACATTATTATAATATTAGAGACTATTTTAAATCCCTTATATTAACTTCACCGTCTTATCTCTCTTTCTGTTTTTCTGTCGTGGTCCCGCGTAAAAACAAAAATAAAAAATGACCCACTTCCCATGATCCTTCCAAGCTGAAATTTTGCACATAGACTTGTGTCACCTATAAATGTATAGTTTCAACATTTCTGATCGATCGAAGGTGCCGTAATTAAATTAATGAATTGTTAGTTTATCTCTATGTATCTCTATGTAGCATGTGTAGATAGTTGCTATAGTTGACCACCATGGGTCACTGGAGGTTCACTCCAGCCCTCGATGACCTTATCACCGTGTTTTACAGCACGGTGAGTTCAGTCACGTTCAGTCTGTAAATGTTTATGCTAGTCTGTCGCGCGGTGCGTATTATATTGAACATAATTAATCAATAATTTTAGTTATGTCTCATATATAAGGGATTTATAGTCAAAAACGTGGTTTTTACGGGTTGTTTGATTAAAGAGTTTGCTCTCAAATTATTTTGTAACAGCGAAGTGTGATTAAGTTGATGCTAAATGACTAGTGGAAGAATACATTTATTATTTTCGCCTAAAACCTAAATAATATATATTTTTAAAATAACAAATATAATTTTCGTTTGACGTGAGGAGGGGTGGGGGATAAGGGTAGTGTTGACAGTTTCAAGTATATTTACGTATTCTAGAATTACAAACGTCAAGCCCATCGTTAATTCATTTGGTTTATGCCATACACTTTATGGGATTATCCACGTCAAGTTAAAGTTGTAATCTTTATCTTGCAACAATCATATAACAGAAGGATCTTCTATAATTTAACACATGTAATATTGAACGACATTTAGATTTTTAACTTTAATTAGCACTTCCAAATGAAGCTATTTTTTAATATAAATTCTCTCCGCATTTTCAGGTAAAATTTGTAAATGCCTACGTCAGTTATCGTTAATATTTATTCTTGAGCAACCAAACTATAACATCAAATTCTTGATAGCAAGAGTTTAAGCATTTGTTAGATTCATTTCAAATTCGTCACTCTGCAATGTTACAGTGAGGGCATAATTATTTGGTTTATTTGTTGGACATGGTCTAGTGAATTTTCTGCTGTAATTTCTTACATTTGTTGAAATGTCTACATTTATAAATTGTTTCTATAATTAAAGCTTCAAATGTTGGGTTTTATCTATAATACCAAAAAAATTCTTGTCACGGACAAAATTTGTATCATGCAATTATACTGATGTAAGAAATGTAAACGTTATATACGTATTTACAACAAAATAAAAAGAGGAACTCTACATTTAGGCTGAAAAAAACTCGTTGCGCAGCAGAAACATATCAGTGCTATTATAGTGGTAAAATCCCGTTTCACGAGAAAAAAATATTTGTATATATTTGCCTATGGTTAATGTAGAATCTTTGTGTTAATATTTAAATTCTTATGGTTTATCAATCAGTTTAAAAATGTTTGTTGAAGGAAGATATAAAAATATTGTAGGATAGAAAATAGATTTACGCAAGTACTATCAGATATACCTCGTGCCACAAAGCTAGAACAACAGGAGTTCTATTCTCTACAATATTTTTATATGGGTTATAATGTTCTCGGTCGCTAAATTTGGTCTAAAACAACCCATCCATCTTTTAGAAAATTGTGAAAATTACATGTCTTGAACCATATATTTGAAAAAAACAAAAGTCATTAAAAGCCACTCTCTGCCTTACTTTTAAAATAAACGTGGAATTTACTGATGTATGTATGCAGATTTTAGCTTTTACGGATAGATTTAAAAAACATGAATTTAAAAAAAATAATTCTTTAATTAAACTAAATGTTTTAAAATATACACAAAGATGCATATTAGGAGATATCCAACATTACATTACTATGAAACTTTTTTCGAAATAAATAGTTGGTTGAACGCTTTTAATATTAAGCGCCAGGTCTTTTCAATCTTCGTCACCCGAAATGATTCTGCATGCATGCCCTAGAATCGTTTGATAATTGATTATAAGGGCATGTTGTTATCACGTGTATGATTTTTTTAACAATAGATTTTTATTTTTTATTTTCTCGCACATACCATGCTGACATGTTTGACAAGTGAATCAGCGTTTAGAGTTTAGACTAGTTTACAGGCCATGGTCAACGTTTACAGGCCATGGTCAACGGGGATCGTTTTGTACAAAATAGCAAATACCACAAAAAACATTTTTTTTTAAATGATGGCCAAAAATTACTCAAAACTCGATAAACTTTATTATAAGTGCAATGCTGGATTTTAGAAAATCGAACAAGCACAGCTCTATTTTGAAAACGTGCATGAAAATATGCGCATCGCAAGCTGATACAAAAAAATATTAGAAATTTCAGTGGTCAGAAAAAACAACAACTGAACCAATAATAATATTTGTTTAATGTCTATCTTCGTCGTTTTATATGGACATAATATTCACTTTTTATTTTACGTTTTGCTAACATATACACAATAGATGTTATATATTCAATTGAATGAATGAACACTGAGAAATTTGCTTGTTGTTTACGTCAAACAGCTTCAAACACAGATGCTTCATTTAGCTTAATTATGTGTTTGCATTGAAACCTATTTCTAGAGCATTTATAAACACATATTTAAATAGTCTTTATTATAAATTGTTTCTGATTCAGCTTTTTGTAAAATTTTAACAAAATAATAATAATAGGGCTGCGGAAAATAACCATTAATTTCTCGATTAATCGTTAAAAATGTTTAAAGATTAAATTTTTTTTAATGATTAATCGACCCACCACTTAAAAATGTACTGGAAGTCAAAAAGTAAAATATTTCGGCCGATAAAAATAAATTATTTTCCGGACGATTACACCAACATTTTTGGTTTTAAACTATTGTATTGACTGACGAATTTTCAAAATGTTGATAAAGGTTATTGTGGCCATGGACAGAAATCGTTTGCCTACCATGCAATGTTCCCTATAAGTCTACGCTTCGTTGTTCCATGTACAAAGTTTAAAAAAAAACTTGTGTGCAATTTGCACAACGCCCAGTTTTTGTGTGCAATATTTTTAAAATTTGCTGTGCGGTGATTCTAAACTCCTGCGTGGCTTCAGTCAAATATCATCGCAGCCGCGCTGCTTTAAGGCAACATTGCTACCATGGTTCTATATTTCGCTTTCAAAATCACGTGAAAACAAAACATCCACTACAGTATCAGAAACTTCAGTTGAGACAATCTAAAGCTATGCGAACGATTGTTCAGCTCGGCTGGTTATATTGTCAATAAGACCCGCTCATCACTTGAACCAAATAATGTCAACACACTTGTCTGTTTGCGTTGTTGGTTAAAAGATGCCATACAAAGAAGACTTTCCAGTGTTATTTCTTCGATTTTCGACAAGTATTTTAATAAATGTTACTTATGACACCATAAATGTCAATTTTTGGCTTATTAATCGAAATTAACGATTAATTAATCGTTAATTTTTCAAAAGTTTACGATTAAATTTAAACTAATCGTTAACAGCCCTAAATAATAATATAATATTATAATAATAATAACAATCAAACAATTAAATCTAGTCACTACTAGACGAAAGTTAACAACTGACCTTGTCAATGCTCAAAATATTAATTTTTTAAAAAATAACCGACTTGAAATTTTCGTTCACTTTCTGAGCCAAAAACAGCCACACCAACTGCAGGAATACTCCACTTCACATATTCCAAAACAACCAGAGAAATTTATACGCTGTCATCAATATTGACCTTTTCTATTCATCTTTACGTGGAAATACCCCCACCCCTTTTCTCTCAATTAGATATGTATTTTCTTTTCCTATCTAAAACATCGCTTCCTTATTCTCTGCCTGATGTGGCTGACCTGTCAATGACGATGAACAGTAGCACGCGGCGGGGCGTTCTAATTGGTTCAGGTTTGTGTTGGAACCGCACCAACAACAGTGTGGTGCGTCCTTATAAGGAAAACATGTGACATACGGTAATTGACATTCTCTGGAGGCTACTAGAGTAAAGCAGATTTTGAACTCGCGTGACATGAATGGGGTGAAAAGTTCATGAGTCTAAATTTGTTTTACGTGGGGAAAAAAATCTGGAAAACAATGGAATCGAAAAAAACTTTAATGTGCGATTTTGTTGTGCAAAAGAAAATGGTGTTTTATTTTTTTTAAAATTGTTGACCAAAAAAAGTTGAGTGGATTATTCACAGGCAACGAGTGGTTGACTAAGAGAAAAGATCTGTTGGTTAGATTCATTTACTCCTGAACTCTGATTATAAAGTAAACGTAAATTTTAAAAAGAAAAGAAACTAAGAAAAAGAAACACGCTTTGTGTTTTTAAGAGCAGAGTAGAAATAGATTTTGGACAAATCCTAATCATCACAAGGTACAGATTCAAAAGTTAAAAATGGTTTTATTTAAAGATGACAAAGCTGAAAACATTCAGTCGAAAAAACCCTGCCTTAAATTATGTTGTCTGCAGCGGCTCATTTTGTTAAAGTCTGTAAAATAATTTGAGAGATGAACAATCATTCAAAAATCAGCTAAAATAATTTGAGAGATGAACAATCATTCAACAATCAGCTAAAGTTTTCGTACAACTCCAAAAAAAAACACACAAAAAAAAACAGACACAATAAGTTAAAAGGATAACGTTGTAATTTCATATTTTAAATTCAGAAAAACGAATAATACATTAAATATCATCGATTTTTAACAAATACTGTGATAACTCTAAACTTAATTGTACAAACAATCACTTATTAAAAGAAATATCGAAAACGTACCAGCAAGACTCCCAACGGCTGAACTGTAATGGAGAATTTCGTGAGCATTAACGGGGTACATTTTTAATCAATTGCAAATATCACTCATTATTATAAATATACTAGTGTATCACCCGTCAAAAATGACGGAAGTTTTCAAATAAATACACATCAGATTAAAAAATAACGTAATACAGAACATTCATTTATTTTTATTTGATTCATTTATTATCATTTGGAACAATTTTATGCGGAATGTTCGATAAGTGTTATTTTTAGTGCAGTAATTTGGTGCGTTGATTTCTAAAATTAGAAACAGCATTACATTACAACCATACAGACGACGGGAATTATGTATGTTGATTTTCACGTTAAATCTTAAAGAAAATGAAATTATTACATTCTGTTTCTGTGTTTGTACAAAACAAATTAAAATTACCATAAAATTAAGTTATTTACATTTTTTTATGAGAGCGCTATCATCTGTCTGCGTGAACCCTCATATAGAGTACGTTGTCAAATTAACTGCCATTTAAATGCACTGGTGCGTGAACAAGATAACAGAAAATTGAATTTTTCAACATCTAATTTTAGCAGCCCACAAGAATACTCATTATTTTTTTTTAATTAGAGATAGATAATTTTCCTCTTAATAAACAGGAATTACTGCTCCACTTTTCCATACTATGAAGTAATACGTGCATATATTTTTATATATATCGACTCCTGAAAAGTAAAACTAAATCAAAAGAATGGTATTCTTTAAAAAAAAATTCTTGTTTCGACATATATTTGTTTCTGTTCTTTTTTAAATTAGAAGTTATAAATTAAAAAAATAAATATGAACAAACAAACAAACAAACAAAAATATATTATTTTAAAAACCTATTGCAAAAATAAATGAATTTTAAATCAAACACGCAAAAAACGAAAAACCAGAGTTAATTTTAAAGCAGTTTTTTAAAAGCCGCAAGATGAAGTATTCTATATCTCATAGCCATATTACTAATACAGCAGCGTGTGTGCTCTGTCTTATTAATTAATATTATAAAGCAAAGAGAAAGTGTGCTCTAGCTAGAGTCAAAGCCGCCTTTATCAGCTCGGTCGCACAAGATCATTCCACAAATATCAAGCAATAGAAAATAAAATGTCACTTTCTAAACTTTTCCCCCCAAACAGGTCACAGACTGTAAGATTTATCTATTAAAACAATATTCCGTTTACCGACTCGAACAAATCAAATCTCTCTTAACCAATCACACGTTTTGAAGATTGTCTGTTGAAAGAAGCAAACACTTTTAAGAGTTGGTGTATATGATGAACTAATGTGTGTCGGTAGAATGATTTGACATAATATGAGTATTTAGCTGATGTGAGGTCCTCTGTCAAGTCTCGACACTGTGCATTGAATATAGATGGCACAGTTTTTTGGCGTTACATTTTCAACTTGAAACAACAGGTTATCTTCATAGTCGTAGGTGTTGAATACAGCCTCAGTTAACACAACAGGTTATCTTCATAGCCGTAGTGGTTGAATACAGCCTCAGTTAACACAACAGGTTATCTTCATAGTCGTAGTGGTTGAATACAGCCTCAGTTACACAACAGGTTATCTTCATAGCCGTAGTGGGTTGAATACAGCCTCAGTTAACACAACAGGTTATCTTCATAGCCGTAGTGGTTGAATACAGCCTCAGTTAACACAACAGGTTATCTTCATAGCCGTAGTGGTTGAATACAGCCTCAGTTAACACAACAGGTTATCTTCATAGCCGTAGTGGTTGAATACAGCCTCAGTTAACACAACAGGTTATCTTCATAGCCGTAGTGGTTGAATACAGCCTCAGTTAACACAACAGGTTATCTTCATAGTCGTAGGTGTTGAATACAGCCTCAGTTACAGACACTGTTCCGTCTAAGGTTCTTTGGTCCATGTGCAAAGAAAAAAATTCGTGTGCAAAGTTGCGCAGCATCCATGCTTTATGCAATATTTTACCAAATTTCCTGCGCGGTAACTCTAAACTGCTGCGCGGCGTCGACTAGATATCTGCGTGGCCGCGCAGCTTTAAAGGGAACCTTGGTTACAGAGTATGGCCGTCAACCTAGATCATTGAACTTGTCGCGAACTTTATAACTACTATTCTAATATTCCGTTCATTATTTAGGCACCCTGTTTAATTTCCATTTTGTATAAATAACTTTCACAGAAAATAACCGTCTTTGCCCGAGAAAGGTTCATAGAAAAGGAACAAGTAGGATGTTAAGTTTCACCATTATTGCTAAACCAAGCTTTTTTTTTAACGCCGAGTAATGAATTTTAGAATTTGTGTTGATAGCGGTCTGGCCTTAATCAATATCACTTATCGGCCAAAGGCTCACAAATTTTACGGTTCTAAGTCTGTTTTTTTTAATGACATAAGACAGAATAAATGAAGAGGGGGGGGTTTGCCTAACGTAAGGCAGTAAAACTCCAATAACTATTATGTCATATTTATATGTTGAAATCAAAGATTTAGCTATTGGTTTCTTTAATATTTATATGTTGAAATCAAAGAATTAGCTTTTGGTTTCTTTAATATTTATATGTTGAAATCAAAGAATTAGCTTTTGGTTTCTTTAAAAGAATCGTCTTCGGTTTCTTCCTGGCTGGAGAATACAAATAACTAGCGTATCACCCGTCAAAAATGTCGGAAGTTTTCAGCTGAAATATATTTATTTTATTAAAAAATGCCATTTTTTAAGGGCGCCTACGGCGCTGACCTTTTTAAAAAGCCCAACTGACTTGTCCTTGTTTGATAAATACGATATATTAAACTTATATGAGCGAAAACAATGACGTCATATAATATTTTTTTACAGCGCATCTTTAATTTCCACACCTTTTGATGCATTGGTGCAGTAATTTGATTTTCCCTGCTTTCTAAAATTAGTAGCGTCACGGACAGACATTGCAAATTATATTGTTTAATGTTTCATTTTTAAATCCTTTATATTAACTCGTGGTGTCTGCGGCCGACCGACCGACCGACCTTGCTTGCTTGTCGCCAAAACTTTTGATCGATTTTTAACCCACTTGCTCGCAAGATAGCGAGCTGAAATTTTGCAGACAGTTTCGTACCGATGATAAAAACAATGTATCAAAAAAATTTCAGATCGATCGCATGTACCGTAATTAAATTATTGATTTTTTAGATTATTTTATTTATTCCTATGTATCATGCTATTTTTTGAGATAGAGCGTCGCGGTGCGTATTATATTGAACAACCTTTCTGTCGCGCAATAAGGTGCGTATTTTACTGACAACACTTTTTATAAACCTATTCCTGATCGGTGCGCATTATATTAAACACGTTTTACGACACAACTGCAATTTTGTATTTTTGGATGGTCTTGCGCTGCGTGTTATAATGAACATTCTTTTAATTACTTCTCGTACATAAAGGATTTATAGTCAAAAACTTGGTTTTTTACGGGTTTTTTTTATTCTTCACTCAGATCATATATCAAGGTGATGTATTCATCAGCGAAAATGTATGATGGCCCTCGGTGATGGCAAGTTTTATTCAAAGTTATTATTGCTACTTTTTCTTCTTGGCTGGTTAGCAGATTTTAACTGAATCTGTTTGAGCATGCGTTTGAAACTTTTAGCGTGTGTCAATAGTTTAATAAATCAAAATAATATTTTTAAAAAGT